>WEKW01010189.1:394407-502310 GCA_013389905.1 Sula dactylatra | reverse complement strand
AAATGGCAATATTTGGGTTTGTATGCTGTTCTGTATGGCTGTAAGAAAAAAAAAAAACATGACAGAAGTTTGCGAGGGACAAACATACCACAAGAGGATAATGCAGTGGCTTCAGTTACAACTGTGAAAATTCCATTCTTCCTTTTTTTCCTTTGCTTTACATACATTCCTGAAGCGTAAGCGTAGGACTTGTGCTCTAAGAAGCTGGAAGTCTGTAGTACTTCAGTTTGCTCAGTGCTGCTTTCTTATGTCTGTTTTGCTTTTGTATTTTACCAACAGCATCTGAGTTTAGTATTCTGTGAATATTACAGAGCTAGATTATCTATATAACGTCGATCATTTACACTACAGTGACTTTTGTACTGGATGTGCATATTCTCCATAGTGTTTTTTAAGTTGCCTTATTTCCTTCAAAGTAAATTTAAAGAGGAATTGGATGTCAATCTGCTAGAAATGGCAGAAGAAACATATACTGTGAGAATTGTTATGTGGAGATTAAGCCAATATCTAGCACTGTAGAGGAACTAAGCAATAGGTGATGGCTTACACTTTCACTACTATAGATGTTACTTTAAGTGCTACAGTGAGCTGTAGTAGATGAGCTAGTTTGGCATATTGTCTTGAATTTTGTCATGCACTGTCTATACTAGTATGTAAAGTGATGATAACGCAAGTTGTGTGGGAGTTTGAAAATGGATGAAAATTTCTTGTTCACACTGCATATACTTCAGTGTTACTAAGTGAAGGATACCCTTTGTTATTAGGTTGTCTAAAGTAAAGTTTCTACATAAAAGTAGCCTGCTCTTCAGAGTTGTTTAATACCCATAAATCTTACAGTTAATAGTGAGAATTCCAGATATGTTGCAGTTTTTTAGAACTCAAGCCACTCTAACTTAGGTGCTTCAACACTAGTTTAGGAGCTTAAATGTTCAAGTCTGCATACCTGAAGTTTACTGACTAGACTGCAACCAAAGAAGTCTATAAAATACCTGAAACTCAACTGCAGCTCCAGTGCTTGGGATGGTCCAGAGGCTTTGCTCGAAGTATGTGACTTTTGTTTTAAATATGGTGTAAAAAATAAGATCTTAAAGATCTTCATACCAAAAGAATCTATTTTATATTGTACTGCAAATAAAGACAAATTAAATTGATTTCTTTTCTTCAGGTGGTTTTATTGACAGTGGGGAAAAATCTCAAACATTACACATTGTAAAGCTGTTTTAAGTTCCTATCTTCAGCAAGATTTTTAACTTGCAGAAGAGAGGTTGGTTTTGTGCTCTGATACAACCCGAAGTAGTATTCAGTCTAGATGGATATACCTGCCAATGCTCAGGAGCCAACTAGAAAGTGTGCTATGCTTTTTTTCAGGTTTTTTGATCATGACTTATTATTTCACATTTCTTTTTCTCTTCCATTATTGTTCTCAAATTTTCCTTGTTCAGTGTTCAAAATGGTTTGTTTTGAAGGTTTTAAAGTATGACTGTAACTGAATACAGTTGCACTATTCTAGTGTGACATTGTTAATATGCATTGAATTGTACAAAGTCTGTGTTCAATTAAATTATTGGCACATGTAACAAATGTTTACAAATAAACTGTGGCATAGGTCAAACCACGTGCAGAATCCTTCACACGCAGTAGTTGTCGTCTTGGGCACAGCACTAAAATGTCACTGTCTCACTGTAGTGCTCAAGACTACCAAATGTCTTCAAACCATCTTTTTCCTGTGTGCATGCAATTCTGCAGAAATGCCATGTTATCAATGGAAACCCCTTTTATTGTAGTCTTCTCTGTACCATATGCTTAACCTCTAAGGAGAAGGGAAAGTTAAAGATGATGTATGCTCTGTCTTCTCTTTCAGCCACAATCTAAACCTGTAGTGTTGGATACTGGATATTTGAAGGCACTTGTGCATGTCGTGTCTTATGCATTTTCTTTGACTAAAGACATTTTTTGACTGGGAACTTGGAAGAAATAAGACCAAAATTGTCATTTGTCTTTCTTTAAAATAATCTAGGCCAAGGATTTATCATAGCAGTATAACTGCAGACATTCTGACTGATTACAGTATACAGAAGAAATACAGACCTAGATGGTGAAAGAAACCTAATAACCTTCTTGGGTTCAAACCTTCCTTTATTCTTTCTCAGATTTTTCTTAAGAATTTGTGTGTAACTGTGTAACTACCTCCTTTTTTTTTTTCTCCCTCCTCTCAACCCCAAGTCCTTTTGTTCCACTTGAATACTCTAAATGCATGCCTCTAGCTTTGTCATTGTGATAGAACACAAGGCTTCCTTTGTACCACAGGAGAAATGTATCTGGNCCCCCCCATCCCCTGTTCCCTGGAACAAAGCTAAGCTTTTTAATGCTTCTTGAAGAAGGCTTTGGGTGACTTTGATAATCAAGATCATTTTGCTTAGGACCCACTTGGAACAAGATGCCTTTTGGAAATGGGCCTTCTGGTGAGCTGGGCTCGGGGACATGAAGTACTTCTGGGGCTGCAGTGAGGTACGAAGCTCAGGGTTCCATTTCCATCTTCAGTAACGCAGGCTTTAGGCTTGCACGTAACTCCTTGTATCCTTGAGTCTTTTGTTAGGTGGTTCTGCGCAGCTTCACAAAAGTGAATTAAAAGTATCCTGAATAGGATGATGGAGGCATTAGTTTATGACAGTTTTAATGAATACTGGTGTTGGATTCCTGCAAGTTAATGGAGACCCAATTTGTTTAATTGTTGTTTCTTTATATTATGGATCTATGTCCTGTATCTCTAGGCTTCCCCTCTCCATCCTTTGCTTCCCCTCTACCCTCCCAACCACTCAAAGAAAACTATTGTTCCAAGTCCAAGCAGAACTGTGATAGAACCTCAAAATTAGGTGCACAGGTGACCCATGTTTTCTTCTAATATCTTTCTGTAGTACAACAATTGAATTTCTTACAATTGCTTATTATTGGTCCTCCCCGTCCCCTGCAAATGATATAAGGAAAAGCTTTTTTTGCAATTAAGATGGTCAAGTATTGCAGCAGGCTGCCCAGAGGTGTTGTGCAGCCTCCATCTGTAGAGGTGTTCAAAAACTTCTGAATAAAGCCCTGAGCAACTTTATCTGATCTTGTGGCTGACCTTGCTCTGAGCAGGTGGTTGGACTACAGACCACCTGAGGTCCTTTTCAACCTCCATTATTCTACGCTCTTGGTTATAAAATGCATGAAGTGGTTTCATACATTTGTTTTTAAGTAGGACAGGGTCAAATGCTAGACAAAATTCAAATTGTGGGTTTGGAGAACACTAGTATAGCAGAACATCCAGCCAGTAATACAGCACAACACATTTTTCTAAAACTATATAGTTCATTGATACTGAACTATCAGCGTTAGACCAGCTTATTGAATGTGGTGTTTGTGCGGTACCAGCTGCTTTGAGCCAGCACCAAGAGAACTTGATAGCAACAAGAAGGCTGGGGCTAGAGCCCAGGGCAGCAGCAAAGTGCTGAGGACTGTAGACCTTGGAGGAGGAGAGGGTGGATGGGGATGGGGGTGATCAAATGTTTTGGAGCAGGTAGCAAGGAGGCATGCGGCCACAGCAACTTGTAAGTTGTTGATGTGCTTCCAGTGCTGTCTTACCTGCTGGTGTCTGATATGGGGGAATTTACTGCTTTCCTCGTCCAGCAGCACTGAATGGCTTCTGTGGCCTCACAGTCTGGGTGTGAGTTTTGCTGCTAAGAAACCCACAACATGGTTTCAGCTGCAGCTCTCTAGCAGTAGTGAGTTTTCCTTTGTGGCTCTGTTATGTAGGTCAATACTGGAAGGTTTTTTGGTGATTGCTGGGCAGCTAATCTGATTTCCTAACCTCAGAGGTTGGCTGCTTTTCTATGACTTTTTTCCCCCATGTGAAAGAGAGAAATGCTAGTGAACTGGCTGAATCCTTTATTTCTAGAGGTAATGTACCTGTAGGAAACGTCCCAGCTGAAAAAATGCACCGTGACAAACTTAAGAGATCTGTTGCAAGGCTTTCATAGCTTGTTCTGTCGTATCTTCTGAATTTTGTTCTGTTTTGTTTCAACTTATTTGCCGTTTGGTTTGTAAATGAATAAAAGGGTTTAGTTCTTTTATGGTTTTATTGTCATAGGACTTGAACTTGTTTTTCCTGGCTGTAGCTTTTGCCTGCTTACCTTCTATAGGCAGAAAAGCTATCATGTTTTCTGTGATTCCCATTTTTTTCTTGACGTTTTGTTTCCTGTGGTTTTTGCACTGCAGCCTCAGCCATTTACCCGTGGCTACCTACGTGTCCCTCCTGGTCACTACACTGCGCTTGTCACACACGTGCAAAATCTAACCTTGAATCTCTGCCTCTGTTTTGTCTGTTTTATTAATAATGTTTGTGTGGGGTTTTTTTCTTGTCTAAAGCCTTTGGCAAGCTGAAAACTTTCTTCCATCACAGTTGCGTAAAATCCCACACTGGGGTGGAAGGACCTCCATTACTCTCTTTTCCATTTCAGTGCACATGGGCTTTTGCCCTAGCCACAAGTCTGCTGCTTATACCACCTATTTGAAGGGTAGCATTGCATACATTGATAGCTCTAAACTTCTGTGGGTTATGTGGGCCTTTACTTCCAAGAAGCTGCTGAATTCAGGCATGGGTTCAGACATGGTTTCTGATGGAATGATTTGTCTTGGCAAGACGCTGTTTTGTTGTTTCTTCAATTTTTAAGTATGTTTCTTCAAAAGCTACAGGACAGCAGGGTCCCTGGTCCCGAGATGAGAAAGATTTAGAAACAAAGGAAGAATTAAGTCACTCATTATGAATAAAATGTTCCATGTGACATTGATACTAAACTTGCAATGATCTGTAAGCTATTCTGTAGCGTATATAGCATGTCTATAAGCCACAAGGTTTAGCGAGTAGAGTCTTGGCCCAGTGTTGTCTGTAAAGAGACACTGCAGTAGAAGAAATATATTCAACTGGGGAACAGAATTGGAAATGAAAAAGAAGCTAATGATGAGAAGGGGGAAGGAGTAATAGTCTAGAAAAAGTGCTGGGGAGAGGTGTCTGACCTGTTATATCCTAGAGCTTGCTCTTACAGAACAGAGAAATGGAAGTGAACCTCTTAACTACAAGTCCTAAGGGACCGTTCCTACCCCAAAAAATCTGGGAGAGAAGTTAGACACAGAAATGAAGGTGCTGAGCATGTAGCAGGGAGTAGAAATAGAACTGGAAAAGTACTCTTGTGGTTATTTTTCCAGCTCTTAGAACTCCTTCAAACAATCAGTTGGCCTGGATTGCATTTTCACTCGATGTGTAAAAACAAAACACTTCTTGAAAATGAGCGATGAGGTATTACCCCAATCACTTATTAAATTGAATCAGATCCAGTAGCTGTCATACTCTGAAATCATATGCTTGTTTAACTGGACAGTACAGCATGAGTGATGCAGTAGGTCTTACCATGCGGAGGTTTCTAGACACACAAACATCTTGCCCTGTAGGTGTCAGCACTTCTCTCGTTATTGTCTTCCAGCAACAGGCAGCATCAGGCAAAAACAGTGGATTTCAGATTTTTTTTGTTAGAGGTATTCTTGAGATGGATGTTCTTTGCTAGTGAACACTACTGAACTGAGGCAATTCTAGGCAATTAACAGGCAGAGCTCTGCTTACTCGATAAAGAGGCTTCAGAAAATACACTTGGCTAAAATATTACTTGCAGGATACCATATAGCTGTTTATAAAACTATCTAAATAATAGGACTCAGTCTTTGGCAAATATTGATATGACAAATAACATTGATCAGTTGTAACGAACTTGTTGATTCCATAAGCATTACCATGTATGACGGTGTCTCTTAGGTTAAGCATTAGCTCTAGGTTGGCCAAGTTCTGACTTTTGAAGTAGAGCCAGGAACCTCTGAGAGAAGGATGGGGCATAGGACTTTGTTACTCCTTACGTGCAACTGGTTTACATTCATGTTTGTTCATCAGCTTTCCTGGGGGACTTGTGTCCAGCTCTTGAAAGGTGGTTCAGTGCTGAGTAAATGCTTGGAACTCGAGTGTCTGAGCAACCTGGGGAACCTGGGTCTGAGATACCTTGGAAATAGGAGGAACGTGGCTTTAGCTCAACTCTGTTTACAAAAGATTTTTTATAATCGTGATTGGGAGGGTGAAAGAGTGAGTTTGAAACATCTTTTTAATGCATAAATAGAAAATCGGCATGGAGCATCCTCTTTTGGACCTGGTACTCCCTCAGGTGCCTGGCAAGTCTGGCAGTGCTAGTGTAGCTATTTTGATTTGGAAAGAAATTGAGATTTGTATTCAGAAGACAGCTGAATACTTGCACCGCTTCTGCATTGATCCTGGCTAGCAATTTGTCTAGGCTGTCTCTGTGTTTCTGACCTTGTACATTTCTGAAGAGAGCTCTTTTCCTTGGCACTTGCTTCCAAGGCAGTCCGATAAAGTATTGTTAGCTGAATTTCCATATGGCAGTTTCTAAAGTATTAGTTTCTTTGGCTAACAAATCTGATTATGTTGGCTCATATTCTTCATTAGATCGTTTCTTGCTCTCTTCCTAGAAAGCTGGTTTTACACCTATGCAGAATATGTCCTGAGGGGACTGAATAGATGTCAGTGACAAAACTAAGGTTTATCCATGGTAACACACGTGATAATGTTTCAGAATGGGGAAGGAGATATTGTGTTTTCATTTCTAGTTTTCAGAGCGGATGGATCTCAAACCCTTATTAAACAGATGGTAGGATCTATAATTGAGGTGCTCTGTATGTTTGTCTTCAGGCTAGTTGTACAGGAGGTGAAGGTGCCGTCGGGTATGAGTGAAACGACAAAATAGAGCTAGTTCCTGTGGACAGGATGGTCTGGAGATTATCTTTTGACTTGAGTTCACGCACTGAAATAATGAATTTATCTATGTCAAGCCTGTAGACTGAGTTGATGGAGCCAGCAGCTCTTGGGGATGTTGCTGAGCTTGTTTTAAGTGGAGTTGGGCAAAGGCAGCCTGCCCTGTGCAAAGCCAGCAGCAGCACCAGAGCTTGGCCTTGGCTACAAAATATACCCATGATGCTGCATAAATACATGAGATGCCTGAGTCAACCTCTGCTGATGGAAACTGGTGGAGGGCTGAAGGGAGAGAAATCCAGGTCAAGCAGCTTGTGCCAAAGGAGGCGCCTGTGTGAAGCTGTACATGGACACCTTCTCTGCACACTTTGTGTAAACTTGTGCTTTAGACCAGCAAAATTAGAACTGGTGGGGACTTTTTACAAGCAGTCCTGGATAGAAAGTGCTGATTTGCTGAAATGGAACTTCATGGGCCTGAGATGCCTGTATCTGTGCGATGGACCCTTTTTCCGTGCAGCAGAGAGATGTCTGCAGGGTACTCAATCCCTGCTCTGAACCATGTGTGCCGTTATTCTGAAGTGGTATGCTCTTCTTTGTTGTAATTAGTATAATTCATATAAATAGCTGCATATTATGGAAATTGTTGTAGCCCGCAATTAGAAAAAAAAAAAATCAGCATCCCAGGTAGAAGAATTGTTTATAGTCCTTGCTCTGAGTTGGCAGAACAGCTGCTTCATTTATCAAGGGAAAAATCTAGATAATGCTTTCTTAAGATGCAGAACAAACAGCTAGTTTTTTCGTAAACTGATTTTTAACTCCCAGCCAGTGGTACCACTGTCCTGCTGCTACTGGAAAAGTACCAATTGCTGCCTGACGGGGTTTTAATAGGATGCAAACAGCAGGCAGGACTTCTCCAACAGAGAGCAGTCTTGTGTTTAAAAAAATGAGAGATTAATCTATTGCAGCGAAGTGCTGTTGTGTCTGCTCCTCCTAGGTTAAGAGTGAGAGCAGCTACCCAGAAACTCTTGGTTTTAGAAAAAAGTACTTTTGTTCTTCTAAACAGGCCCTCTCCCCTCCTATCCCTGTTCCTGGCTGAATTGCCATCTGCAGAGAGTGCGTAAGCTTGCTGTGAAGGTAAGTTTCTGACTGCAGCTCCTGGCTTGGTTTCTTGCTTTTACTTCATCTTTGCAAGTGCTTACAGGGCAGAAGTGGCTTCTCGCTGTGTGCGGGTGTGGTGCCTGCAGCAGTGGTCCCTAGCTGTCCACCGAGGACCCCGGAGAAGGTATCAGCATGGTGTGCTTGGCAGCCTGTGAGCTGCATCCCCACCCAGCTGACTGCCTTTTCTCAGAGATGATGGTTTGTACTGTTCAAAAAGCCTAGCTACCAACGTCTGCATGTGCTTGCTTGCAGTCAGTGTGAATACATCCACGGGGCAAAGACCATCGCTCCCTTTGCACTTAAAAGGGACCCCTGGACCACTTCAGCAGTGCAGCCCAAGCAGACGTCCCCAAAAGCAGAGTTTCATGGTCCAATCCCTTTGGACCATCCCACATTAGCAAGATGAGGCTGGGTTCCCTGCTGCTCTCTCAGTGGGGTGGGTGTTGGCTGGCTTGGTGCAAACGCAACCTGGTGGCATGGTGTGATAGATTATCTTAAGTCATTTGTAGACAGGTGTCCTCTGGGCTTCGGGTTATGATTTGGTTTTCTATGGGCTAACAGTCAGATATACAGTCAGGTAATATTTTATGGGAGGAGGGAAGGGGAGAGAGGAAGAAATGATTCTTAGTGTGTAGATCTTATTAAACCTTAAAAAAAAAAACCCTGAAGAATTTTTAATGCTCTTACTACATTTCTATTTGCCTGAATAGGGAAGAGCTCAGGTGAATTTCTTAAGATATTTAAATGATCAGTTTAGTTTGATTAAACACTATGTGGTCTGCCACTGAAGAAGGTTGCTGTGATGGAGAAAATCTCCCCTTCTGAGATCAATTAGTCAGTGGTGAGATCAATTAGCAGCGCTAGTGAGGTGCATCAAAAGAAAGGAGTCTGACACTGGGGTACCTCTGGGCTCTTAGCAGGGCTGTGGGGGAAGAAGCATAGAAATAAATGGTACCACACAACTGAGGGGACTCGTAGGAATTTTATTGCTATCACTGCTGCATTTCCATGCTGGGACTGCTGGGCTAGGATTGTTTTTGCAGATCTCTCCACACCATTTCCTCTAGCTCAGCTGTCAGACTCATGGCTTGCTCCGTGTTGCTATTCCAGCACATAACAGCTCTTTGGAAAGTGTTATTCCCCACGACAGAGCCGCACTGTGTCTGTCAGCCGAGGGTCCTGCCTGTGCCTCGCTGCACACCACCTCTTCCCACTCACAGTGCCTTTACCGTGCTGGATGAGAAGGGATGGAGATGAAATGCATCCCAAACTGCTCCTGAACATCTCAGGGTCCTGTCATCTCAGATGGCTTCAGAAAAGTCTGTGCAGGGACCTGGGGTTGGAAGGGACAGCTGGGCCACTGGACAGCTGCAGCTGCTGCGTGTTTAATAACCAGCAGAGAGGACTCTGATAGAGCTGTACGGTCTCTGTAAGAAGAAACTGTCTCCTGAGGGGTATACACTGATAACTGAGTCTTTCAGATCTGCAAAGCTTTATGCAGCCCTTACATTTGGAAGGATTGCTCCACGCATGAGAAAAGTTAAGACTGATGTTGGCAGAAGCCTTGCAAAGTGTTAGAAGACATGGAAGGTTACACGTGGGGAAAAAAATGCAGCAAGCTTTTTTTAACACTGTGAACTCCTTTTAAGTCTTATGTTGTATTTGTGTCACTGAAATAAATCTTTACAATCAAAATCGCTATAAAGGTTAATTTTTCTAGAGCAACTGGGGATTGCCCCAATAGAGCAATTTAGGGAATTGAATGGCATCTTGGGAAGAGAGTAATTACACTTCAAAGCTGAGTCATCATGCTGGAATAGGGTTATTTTTAGTCTGGGATTAGGTGCCCCCATAGGGGAGTTACACTGACATACCTGAGCTGCCTGATCACTCTGCTGGAGTATTGCTTGCCCCATCCTCTGTCCTTGTGTGGTCTTACAGGTTTCATCTGCTTAAAGTTTGCTTTGTTCTACATTATGGTCCCCAAGGTCTAAAAACTGGACCTTATTTAATAGCAAGTTTCAAACTGCCAATCAAACTTTACTTGCATGTGAAGGGAAAAATGACAGAAAACCTTCACATGCTTCAAAGAAGTCATCAGATGAGTCTACCTGTCAAATAAAGGGGGTTTTTTAATCATCATATATGTCTGGTAATGACTGTAGGTATCCTCTTGGGCCAGGCTTAGCTTGAAAAAAAGAGCATTTTGCAAAACTGGACTCGTACCTGCAAACTAGTTTTGACTTTTGCAGACAAATTTATTGACAGATGGGATGCAACCACCCCGTCCTGCCTCCCCTCCCCTGTTTCCTGGCAAATTTCTGCCCCAGGGAGTTTGCGGAGGTTGGACACCCTGCAGAGTTTGCTTGCTACACAAAGCTGCTCTGCAGGAACCTGTCTCTGTGCAGAGAGCCGTCCAGCCTGTCTGATTTCAACTTGATTTAACGGATTATTAAGAAGGCAGCTCCAGCTCCTGAGCGTACCTGGTCGAAGTCAAAGCCGTGGGGTGGCTGATAATGGTGGCCAGCTGGGGCTTGGTGGCGGTGGCTTCATGGATGATGCTGCCACGGCTGCTGTGGTTGAGATGTGCACGGACTTGAGTGTGTTTGTGTTCCCATTCCTTCAGATTTTATAGTCTTATATCTTTTCTTTTAAAAAGTGTTTAAAGCAGGAGGGGAGGGAAAGACCTATGACACTGAAGTGTCCTTGGATATCACTTTTCACCTGGGAGTATTTCATGTAGGATTTTGGCTTTTTATGACAGCTCCAATGAGCCAGTTTGCTATCTTCACTTCTCAGATACCCAACACGTGCATACAGGGGTGGGCTGAAAAGGTTTCCTCTTGGATTTTGTAGAAATCCTAGCAGAAATTGTAAATCCACATTTTGAGCATGGTTTCTATATATTTAAAACATCCACTGTGAGGATATATACTTCTCGTCTCCTTGCTGTAATCCCGTAGCCAGATACCTAATGGTCCCCTGGCTTCAAAGGCCAGTCCTAGGAAAGTGCTTTCTCAAATTATCTGGGGCTATAGAGTAATTACAGCCTTGGCTCATTTTACCATGACAAAATGGTCAAAATTTGCATTTGGGGAGCACTGTGCAATTCTTTTCTGCCCTGATGTGAATGATTGGCACTGGCGTTTTGTACTGGGGGTGAATTAGATTCATTTGCTGACTTTACTGCTTTGCAGAATAATGAAAGCAGTGTCCCTGGAGTCAGTTTACTTTTTCCTGCGGCAGATGGGGGGGCAGCTCTGCTGCTCGCTGCCTTTGGAAACGTCCTGCTTTGGAGCAACCGTGGGCAATGGTGAAAAGCAAATTTCCTTGCAGCAGAACAGTTTGAAAAGGCTGTGGAAACTGATGCTTGTTATTTTCAGGAGAAAAACTGTTATCATGAAAAAGTAGTATGAATTTCTTGGTCTTGGTCTTTCTAAAGAAGCTCTGCCAAGGTGGACAGGGGTGTAAACAAGAGAGGTGATCTACATCTGATGTGAGCTTGGATAGCTTGTGTGAGTGTGGAGCTTCTCCCTGAGGCTCTTGAGACTTTGCAGTGATTTTTTTGTCTCAGCAGACTGAGGTGCTTTAGGAACAGGCAATGTCCTTCCCTTGGAGGGGTACTTCTGTATGTTGTCAGGGGGTCAGACCTGGTTCCTGGCTGAGCACCGGTCTGTAGCCTGGGACAACAGGGTGCTGAGGGAGAGGCAGTGACATCCTTCACAGCCCCTCTTTGCTCCCTGCTACATTCACAGGTGAAGAAACAACAGGTGAAACTGGGAGTAGGAGCTCAACTTCTGACATTAACCCTGCGATTGGCTTCTGCTGGACCTTTGCAAGTTGCTTCTCTGCCTCTTTTCTTGTCTGTCAGATGCAAATATAACATCACTGGCCTTGCTGCCATCACCTCTGCAAAACCTCTCATGGAGGAGACAGGTGGTATAAAAGCATTTCTGTTGGTGCAAGTGCATTAGCTGAATTAGCTGCATGCTTGCTCTGCTGATGATGCTGTGGCTTGCCTGGTGCTTGCCAGATCCTTGGGCCAGCTGTGCTGAGCTCTCTTCTGCCTGGGTTAAGCTGCAGGAAAGCTGCTAGCTCAAATCGGACTTATCTTAGGGCTTTGTGATTTCTCCAACAGGTTCAGTTTCCTTCCTTCAGAGGAGTTCAGCAAGGCAGCATGTAGGGAGGCTGGGCTTGGAAGGCTTAGCAGCATGCCTGAGCACCCTGACCTATTTAATAAGCCAATCTAATACGCTTAACACGCAGCTCGTGAGGACTAGCTGGGGTTTACATTTCCAGCCTGAGGACAACCGGCAGGTAACGAGTGACCTTGTACCCTGTTGTTTAGCTGCTTTTGTATTGCCTGACTCTGATAAACCATCACAGTGTTTGTGGAAGTAACAAATTGCCCTTTGCAGGTGCTTTCACATTTTTCCATCCCCCAAGCTAATTGGCATTTCAATGTAGCCATGCACTTCCGAGTTAGATTGTGGAAGCCAATACAGAGGTCTGGATGCCTGAGATTCAGTTCATCACTCTGATATTTCTGCACCTCTGTCATCATAACTGTGAGCTACAGTGGGGTAAAGGAAAAGAACCAGGATCCCAGTAGGCTTTTTTCTCTCCTTCTCCAAACAAATCTAAATTTCCCTGTAATGATGAATCCATCATGCTAATTACAGCTGTGGGGAAAGGTTAGCCCTTCTGCCAACAGCTCATCTGCATTGCTGAGGCACAGGTCAGATGCTGCAGATCTGTATTTAATCACAGTAGCAGTTCTAGGATTTATTATTATAACAGCACAGACATCCTCCATTAATTCATGCTGTATTTCTGTGCGTGTTACACATGAGCTTGAGGCTTCAGTGCTCAGCGGCTTCTCGGGCTGTGTGAGGCTGCCTATGGATAGGTGATGTGGGGAGTGTACTTAGGGCAGAGATTGCAGTTTTGGGGGAAGGAAAGAATGGTTAAACCAAACGAAAATGAATGAAGGTCATCTGAGGTTTGGAATGTCTTATTAATACTTAAAAATAGAGCTCCTAGCTCTGAAAATTACAGAATCATGCTGTGTATCAAGTAATTTTGCTGCAGGCTTATCTTTGCCCTAAGTGGAACAGAAGAGAATGACTGTGACTGCATTGTGCTATTTTATTTGTAAATCAAAATAGGTGACTACCAGGGACACTGCTATAAGCAGTATAACAAAATATTATATAATAAATTATTTGATAATAATAATAATAAAAGGATGCTTCACCCCTGAAAGCTGTGTTTCTAAGGCATTACAACAAGGTCAGAAAGGTCTTGCAGCTGGCACTGTGATGTTTGCATGGTAGCTGCAGAACACAGTGTCAATGCTCTAGCAGTGATGGAGACCTCTTTGCCTCAACTTACCCCTTCCCTGGGTTACTGCCAGAGCTCTTGCCAGGGCTCGAGCCAGCGGAAGGTCCAATGCAGGTGAATGGCGGGAGATGCCCCAGGAGATGTTCCAGCTTTGCGCTGCCTCTGTACTGGGCTGTGTCTAAAAAGCACTGAGCCCTGAAGAGGCGAAGTTGCCGTAGATTTGCGAGGTTGATTGAACTTGTGACTTTAATTGCCCAGAAAGCTACTGGATGGTTGTTCTGCATACTGTACAGCAGGAACAGCCCCATCTTTGCTGTGAAGAGCTCTACACGACATTGCCTGCTGCTGCTGAAACCTGCGTGTCTAATGGATAATTTTGTATGAAGCTGGTAGGAAAGTTGTGTATCTGTGTAACATGTGTATATAGTGCCACATACGTGTTTCTTCTATACTCTCTTTCCCTGCTCTGAAATGTGTCCTCTGTCAAATGCCTTTGGAGGAAATGCTCTCAGACTGGTGAGTCTGTACCTGTGAAATGCAGAAAAGCCTCCTACCTTATCACCCTGTCAGAGACCCTCCCTGGGGGATCATCTGCTTGTCAGATATTTTTAAAAGACAGATCTTAAATATATAAATTCATAGCAAAACTTCATCTTTGTCCCACTGGTACGTTGATTAAAGCTCCTACACTGAAATACTGAAGAGCAAAGAAGAAACCAGAGTTGTTAATGAATAGCCTGGAGCTTATTAAATAAATTAATTAAATAATGAATTCAATAAATTTAATAATAATTTAATAATTAAATAATGATAAATAATTTAAGTAATTAAATCTTGTAATCCTGTGAAAACAGCTTGACTTTGTTCTAGGTGCTGCCTCATTTCTGGGCGGATGATACCAAATTCTCATGAAGTGACTAAAATTGGCTAAAGTGGTCATTATTCCATGTCCTGTTGGAGGTACAGCATTCAAGTGTCCAGCCAGCATGAGTGTTCCCAACCTAAAAAAATCATAAAATATGAGAAAGATATGTTGAGGGATTTTTGCCTTCGATTGTAGAATTGGCGATTTATGCTCAGATCATGGGTCAGGACTAGGTTTTCTAATACATGAATGTGATAATCAAGAGCAGTTACATGGCCCCAGGAGGAAACCCTGAAATCCTTATTATCTGTGGAACCACTTACGCACACTATAGTGCACATTATAGACTGTGTCACGGTCAACAATAAAAAATGATTATTTGTATCACAAATGGCAGAAACAATAAAACATCAATTCACAGTCCAGACCCTTCTCCTCTTAATTTCAAAGGATGCAAATTATCTTGCTGAAACTGAGAACTGACTTTTGCACGAGACGCTAAGCTTTTCTTCCCCGCATCCCCCAGAACTTTCTCTTGCAAATTCTTTTTATACTTTGCACAGTCAATTAAAATTATTCTTATAACAATTTTTCACGGTTCAGCCTGGTGCAGCAAAACACACAAGTGGGCATTTTGCGAGGTGACTGTGATGGCATAAAACATGGGATTATGCTTGGTTTGAAGGTCATGTATGTGACTCCACTTCTTGCTGTGTTTAAGTTTATGATGGCATAACTGAACATAGGTGACACTTTCCACATATTATGCTGGCTGCCTGTAGTGCTATGTAAACCTTGTGAGTAAAAGGCTGCTGATCTGATTTCTGTTTGATTTAGGGTCTTGCTTCTTTATCAAAAGTCATTTTGGGCCAAGAGCTTGAGGCTGAAGGAGAGGAAGGGTGCTGCTGGGCATGGCAACATGCACTCCTGTGCCCCGGTATCTTTCTGCACAGCAGAGCCTAAGAGCTTTTGATTGCAACTAGTGAAGTTACAGTTCAGTATGGATACTCTTGGCCACACCGATGGTGTAAAGCAAACATCTCAGGCAAACACTGGTGTCTCTGGCAAATGCAAGCAGAAGGTCCATCATCGGTGATGCTGTGAACACCATGTGGGACATGCTGCTCTGATACAGCAGTAAGTAACTAGAGGGGTTAGCAGTAATATTGTCAGAAATGTGCTGGGGTTTTGTGGTCCAAGACTCAGGCATGATGTCTTTTCTGTAGTAGGTGCCAAATTTACCCTCATGCACATTGTAGGGGTAAAGAAAGGCAGACCTATGAAGTTCCTGAATGACTCAGTTGAGGTGTCTATGTTTTAATGATGATGAAGGAAGAAACAAGTGAAAAGATGCAAAGATGCCTGTGTGACATTCTTAAAATGGCAGGTCAGGGAGACGCCCTTTGAGCTTTTGAATGGATTTGGGTGAAAGCACTGAGGAAGGCAGCATGGATCTTGCCAAAACTGAGCTCAGGTTCTCCAGGCTGAACAGCAGTGAGGATGCTCAAAGCATGAAGCAGGTCTGAAATACTCGTCTCAATATGGGACTGAGGATGCCAGATTCATGAACAACATTTTGTCATTGTAATTTGAAAGTTTACCATAGTCTCTGCAGACTTCAGCTGAGCTTCATGGCATTCTGCTGTCATATTTAACATTTGCTTTTTTCACTGTAAATATTTAACTTCCCAGTGTGATTTTGTGAACCAGCTGCCCTGGACTCAAGTTGATATTTTCATCAGACAATTCTGATAGCAAACTAATGGGAATTAAAACCCAAAGCAAATATATGATGCATAGTCATTTTATAACAATTTATATCTTTAAAACCTATTAGATTGTTGTGGTCAGAGGGTTTTAGGATGGTTTGTATGTGATTTTATGCACAGGAACATTAACCGGTATTTTCTATATTAGCAGCTTCTGGATGGAGTTGCACTTCTGAGAACGGGTACAGTAATGCAGAAAAGATCAGAGTTCAGTATTTTCCTGCAAAGAGAGTAATTTTAAGTGACTCTCTTCCCCATGGTGTTTAATCCCTGCCTAACACCTGCTGTTCCTAAAGCTTTGGCTCTGATGCTGGTGCCATAGCTCTCTACAAAGTATTCAAGAGCTGTGCAGGGTGCACACATTTCTGTAAATGGATTTTAGTTATCTGCTCAGAAGAGGTTGAAAAGTCACTGAATTAGTCTCTGGAAGAACTGTTCCTAGTTTTACAGGTCATTTGAGCATGACACTCACTTTTTCCAAAAAGTGAACTACCTGAGATAAAAATTTTAAGAATAATGCAGTTTTTGTATTTTGAACAAGAAAAAAAATTATCCAAACATTTGAAAGCTGCCCGGCAGAAAAGGACCTTGGGATGCTGGCTGACAGCGGGCTGAACATGAGCCAGCAGTGTGCCCAGGTGGCCAAGAAGGCCAACAGCGTCCTGGATCGTATCAGAAATAGTGTGGCCAGCAGGAGCAGGGCAGTGATCGTGCCCCTGTACTCAGCACTGGTGAGGCCAGACCTTGAATGCTGTGTTCAGTTTTGTGCCCCTCACTACAACAAACACACTGAGGTGCTGGAGCATGTCCAGAGGAGGGCAACGAAGCTGGTGAAGGGTCTGGAGAACAAGTCCTATGAGGAGCGGCTGAGGGAACTGGGGTTGTTTAGCCTGGAGGAGGCCGAGGGGAGACCTTATCGCTCTCTACAACTACCTGAAAGGAGGTTGTAGCGAGGTGGGTGTTGGTCTCTTCTCCCAAGTTACTAGCGATAGGACGCAAGGAAATGGCCTCAAGCTGTGCCAGGGGAAGTTTAGATGGGATATTAGGAAAAATGTCTTCACTGAAAGAGTGGTCAGGCACTGGAACAGGCTGCCCAGAGAGGTGGTGGTGTCACCGTCCCTGGAGGTATTTCAAAGCTGTGTAGATGTGGTGCTTAGGGACATGGTTTAGTGGTGGACTTGGCAGTGTTTAGGTTTATGGTTGGACTCGATGATCTTAAGGGTCCTTTCCAACCTAAACAATTCTATGAGTTAAATAATGTCTTTAATTTGAACACAGAGCTTCTCAACTTTTAGAAAGTTATTGAGTTGCAATTGCAAATCATGCCAGCAGCTTTCTTATGTGGTTGAAGCAGATATTCGGGGCCGAAAACCTAGAAATGTGTTTCAGAACCTGATTTACAGTCAAAGGTCTGTTGGCGGCAGTGATACTATTATATTTGCTTCCACGGTGCACTGAGGTGAGAAAGGCTGTTTTCAGCATGGAGGTTTTCTGAAGTATGTTTACCTACCTGAATGTCATGGCTCAAGTGATGATAGGAAAGAAAAGCTGGCGTGACAGCTCTGTTAAGCCCTGCTCACAGCATGGGCTAAGCTACAGCAGCACCAGGTTCTCACCTACCGGGATGTCAGCCCTGGGAAATGGTAATTAGAACACCCCCATGCAGGGCTGACGTGGGGTATTTTAGGTCCAATGTTGTCGTGGCCAGAGATGAAAGCACACAGCCCTTTTTGCGTCCCAAATTTCATGTGAGGGCAGAAGTGAGTTGTGGTGGACGGCAGGGTGTCTGGCAGGGGACAGGAAGGGCAGCTGGCAGGGTTTCTAGCGGGGGGGGGGGGCTGTTCTTTCACTTGCCCAGTACAGGCAGGGACTGAGATTGCTCCTCTGTAGGAAATAATATTCTGTGTTTTGTATTCCTCCTGTGGGGATGCCACGTGCTGTTCCCTGACTCTTGTTTGAGCTTGGTTCCAGCCTGCGTGCACCACAAACTGCAGTGTAATCTGCAGTGAGCCTGGGCTGCTGCCTGCTTTGGGCAAATCTGAGGAGAAACCAAATTTTCTGGTGGGTTTTGGAGCAAAGCACACACATTTTTTATTGACCAAGACGTGCGTGGCCTCTTGCTGGTCTTACAAGTTAAACGCCCTTTGGATGTTTTTAGTGCTCTTACATGAGAAAAAAGCCGTGGATGAGACAGCATCATGGACGTGTATTTTCTAGTCTGTGTTTTAATTGTGCTTCCTCCCTTTGTAATTCCTTTTTACGGGAATTATGGCTGAAAAGGTGTTGTAAGAGAAATACAGCTGAGACAGTTTGTGCCTACGCCTATCAGTCATTTCATTTCAGGGTGCTCTGAGCCCTTCTTTGGAAACAAAAATCACTTGAAGGTCTTCCTTTGATCATATTTTATTTATTCTGAAATAGGTAGAATTTCAGTTCCACAGCCTGCCATCTCAAACTCTGAAAACTGGAATAGTTTTTACATCTGCATGGCCAGCTACAGAGGAGGAGATTCAGCTGCCGTGCTGTGCACATCTGCTGTGCCGCGTACCTCTCACAGGTGTGCTCTGCAGGCTCTGCTTTTGTCAGCTCTTCCTTGGGGTGAACACAGCAGCAGGAAAAAATGAATTGGCTGTGTTCTGCTGCTTGGATTTATCTAGAGATCGCACCCTCACTTGATTAAAAAATTTGCAAATCAATCTGCAGTCCTGTGCACTGAGTAGGATGGCAAAAAGATTCATGGCTGCACCAAGCTCTAATTTGCTTTTATCATTCCCTTCAAAGAATACAGATAAATGGTACTTTCTAGAGCAATGGAGTTAATCTTTTTCAACACAAGGCATAAAGCAAAATTAAACAGAAAATTGTTGAGGAAATTTTATCTAGAGAAAGGAAAAAAATGCCTACACTAATATCAAACTGCTGTTTACAAGGGTATGGTATGGTTTATGATCATCTGTGAAAGAATCATCATAATATTTTTTAAAAATTCAGGCTGAAGCATCACCCTGTTACCTTCCTGATGCAAACAAGCCAGTTAGATCTGAAGAACAGAGCTGAGACACTATTTGAATGACATATTTCAGACAAATCATTTACCTGTTGAAAAAATGTAAATGAAACAGGCTTTTTTTGCTGAACTATTTGCTGATTTCACCTAAATATATTCTACTGTGAAATATTTTGCCTACATTTAAATCTGAAAGGTAAAAAAAAAAATAATTAAGTAAAATCATGCTAAAATAGGCATTTCAATCAATTGCAAACTGATCAAGGTTATATTCTTCACTTCACCAGCAAAACCAAACTAGTCCTCTCCTTTCGGTCGGTGACACAAGTGAGACAGCCGCAAGGCTGCTGTGTGTTCCCTGGCATCCGAAGGAGGTCAGTGCTGACTGCTTCTCCAGGGACAGTCCTGATGGAGGTGCAAGCACATGTTTCTGCATGGATCTATAGAAGACGCTGCTTTTTAAGGGAAGAGGAACCGCATTAAATTTGTGGGGCCAATTTCCTCTTCTCCAGACCCTTTTGGTTCAAATTCCACCATCGGAGCACCCTTGCAGAGAGGGATGCCTGGCTGGAGCTGGTGCCGTGCCCCATCCCACTGGCAACCCCGTGGTGCCCACCCCTGACAGAGCAGCAGCTGCAAACCACAATCAGCCGGTGGGAGCGGGTCAGGGAGGCAAAGTGCTAAAGTGAGACTGTGACCATCTATGTCAATAGGTTTTTCTGATGGAGAGTTGTAAAGGGCAAAAAGGTTTTAACTCTAGGTAATCCCTCTGTTTTCTTGACTTGCCAAGCAGCAGTGCTGTATCCGTGTGTCATCTGGCTGATACCTGGAACAATGATACTTCGGAATAAAGAGTAACGACCTGGATGAAAATAGGACAGAAGCAAAGGGATTTCCTAATTGCAGTGGTCCCTGCCAGCCTCTTAGGACCAACTCATTCGTAAGCTTCACCATCACATCAGTTTTATATATGGCATTGTGGTGGTCAAATAATTCCTTTTATCTTAGAGGAAAAGAGCAGAGATCTGGATCATCACACTGAAATGAAGAAGTGTTTATTTCCTAATCGTGTTGAACGCAAGATTGCTGAAAAACTCCAAAGCTGGTATGGTAACCACAATAGCGAGGTCACCAGGAGCAACCCAGGTAATGTGATCTGTAACAATAAAAGAGGCAAAATATCTTCCAATGCACCAGGTTAGTTCCAAAAATTGCAAACTCCTGTGTCTGGTAATTTCAAATACAGCTGTGTTTGCGTAGCATAATTTGAAATGTCTCTTTGGCAGACAGTAAGTGTATTTCTAAATAGACACACAAAATGCACCGTGGCCTGTGTTTCTGCCAAATATTTGGTTAAGTGGATGTTGCTGAGAATGCGCCCTGCTCTGCTGTTGTTGACACAAAGGACTTGTCATTGCAAGTTAGAGGACAAAATAGTTTGATGTTTCCAAAGGTGGGGGGGCAGAAGATCCACATGCCTGTCCCTAGCACTGGTTGCAGGGGAGTTTTATCCTACTGTCAGCCAAAATGGGGATTTTACTCCTGCTGTGTACCTGAGTCGGTAAAAAACCCACGAGCGCTGTTTAACTTGATGCTGCAGTCATTGCTGTATGATGGCACAGATACATATATACAAGGGCTAGCTTCAGCCATGCTAACCTTTATCCATAAGGACCCTTGTATGCCTGAGTTATTGAGGCAACTGCTGACAAGGTTCAAGGGTGAATTTATTTCAATATCATAAATCCGCTGGAGCTTTTAAAAGCACAAGAGACCAGGTAACGCTGGTCTTCAACCAGACATGTCATCTCTGCTCTGCCAAGGAGATCACTAACTGGTTTTTCTGTTTTTGGAGGTAGAGAGGCTGCAGTCTTTCTGGAAATAGAGACATGAGCAGACAATAGTTCAAGATTTTCCCAGCCATGGATTTGCTTTATGGAAACAACCTGCAGTTAAATAAATCTGGAGAATTGTGCTAGTGAAGATGCCCTTATGCAATGGAAAAGCTCCAGCACCCTAGGAATTCCCATCAGAAAAAATAAAGGTGGTTGAATTTTTTCTTGCAGACAAATGGGTTTTGGAAGTAGCTGACCTAAAAATAAAATAGAAAACAATGACACCGCCCCTCAATGTCTTCCAGGGTGCATTTGCTCAATGTTCAGCATCTGACTGCCTGTTCATGTGTTCTGCTGGCATACTGCCTTCCCAGGCTGCCCCAGGGCCGGGTGATCCTGTGCCACAGCAGCGTAGCACCTGAGGGATGGGGCTGACAGAGATCCGAGATCTTTTTCTTTTGTATTTTGTTCTATTTGGAGAATGTGTTTGTCTGAAACCTCCAAGGCCCATCCTGGACTCAGCCCAGCGAGGGCAGTGAGCCTGTAGCTGCTGCAACTGCCGGTTGTATGGTGTGTGCACTGGTTCAGTGAGCCCTTCCCTGGCTGCCCTATTAATATGCTATTATGTATATGAAGCAGAAGAACAAGTTCAGGACAGACTGAGACTCATGTTTCCTTTCTCTTTTCATTTTTTTCTGAATTCGTAGTGTCATGATTTGCGCAATCAGGCAGGATGCAGAAGTCTCACCTCCTGGTTGAGTTTCTATCAGATGATGACTTGACCTGGCATTTCCCACGTTTTTATAAAAATACCTTAGCAGGTGTTGAGTGTCAAGACTTTATCATGGAAAGCTTCGATTGCTGTACAGGTACTTTAGGAGAAATGCCTAGAGTTTTTGGAAATAAATGTAATTTGATAGAATCACAGAATCGTTAAGGTTGGAAAAGATCTCTAGGATCATCAAGTCCAACCGTCAACCCAACACCACCATGTCTCCTAAACCATGCCCCGAAGTGCCACGTCTATGCGCTTTTTGAACACCTCCAGGGATGGTGACTCCACCACCTCTCTGGGCAGCCTGTTCCAGTGCCTGACCGCTCTTTCAGTGAAGACATTTTTCCTAATATCCCATCTAAACTTCCCTTGGCGCAGCTTGAGGCCATTTCCTTGCATCCTATCGCTAGTAACTGGGAGAAGAGACCAACCCCCACCTCACTACAACCTCCTTTCAGGTAGTTGTAGAGAGTGATAAGGTCTCCCCTTCAGCCTCCTCTTCTCCAGGCTAAACAACCCCAGTTCCCTCAGCCGCTCTTTATAGGACTTGTTCTCCAGACCCTTCACCAGCTTCGTTGCCCTTCTCTGGACACGCTCCAGCACCTCAGTGTGTTTCTTGTAGTGAGGGGCACAAAACTGAACACAGCATTCAAGGTCTGGCCTCACCAGTGCTGAGTACAGGGGCACGATCACTGCCCTACTCCGGCTGGCAACACTGTTCCTGATATGATCCAGGATGCTGTTGGCCTTCTTGGCCACCTGGACACACTGCTGGCTCATGTCCAGCCGGCTGTCGACCAGCATCCCCAGGTCTTTCTCTGCGGGGCAGCTTTCCAGCCACTCTTCCCCAAGCCTGTAGCGTTGCATGGGGTTGTTGTAACCCAAGTGCAAGACCCAGCACTTGGCCTTGTTAAACCTCATACACATTTCAGATTAGTAACTGGCTTTATCCAGCCTCTGGTAAGTGGATATTTGGTTGCTGAAGATGTATGTTATGCTCCAAGATACAGTGTTATTTGCAGCATGTGGTCACAGCTCTGTGTGTTCCTGATGATGCAGCTGAGTTTCCATAGCTGTGGTGGAAATGGATTTCTAAGAAATGGGATGGGGGCTCTGCTGCTGCAGCTCTTGGGGGGGCAGGGAGAGAGCAGGTGGGCTCCGGGCTCTGCTTGCAAATGGTTCTTTACTCAGGAGGAAAGCAATTAAGTGACAAAGGATTTTGGCTATCCTTCGCAAAAAAGCATTGAGCCTTCTTCCCTCCAATACTGTTCTGTGTTTGTATGAAAACATAATGACAGTTAAATGAGCTTTGTTATATCTTTCATAAAATGTGTTAGCTGTGGGGAAGGCAGAGGAGTTAAAATGAAGTATAGTGTTTTCCCTGCAGACTTTCTTGCAGACTCCTACAAATACCGACATCTGCAGTTCTATGATTCCTACATGCAATTGCTCATTTTTGCACACAGAAATTCCTGCGAGTGGCTGTTTCGAGAGAAATCTCATGGATCCTGAATTTTCTTCTATTCAATCTGAAGTAACTTTTCCCCAGTCCAAGCCCATCTGATGTCCATTTTCGCAATTTTTCTCCATTTTTCCAAATGGGGGAAATTTTTTGTGTAAATGTGACAGTGTTTTTAAGTTCTCTATTTTTTCAAGAAAGATCAGCTAATTATTTTTAAAAGATCTCTACAGAGAAGAGGCAGACTTCTGGGGACAGCTATAAATTTCTTAGATAATCCTATTTTCTGGGTGTAAGTGGTTTGATAAACCACCCCTGGATATGAAACTCTGTATGAGAGCAATCCGGGTCTGCATTTCACAGAGATTTTGGAAAAAGCAAAGGCTGTACATGCTCAAATGCTGGTGTAAGTAAGTGATATCACAGGTGACTGACAGTTGCATTTCCAATTTCAATGGTTATCACAGTGCTGCTTTGATTTGTTTTGTACTAATTAAGGTTTAACATGTCTTAAATTTGTGTTAGTATCTTTTTATCATATTATTATCTAAATTCAAATTGAAAAGCAAGGCTAGCAGCCTACACAGTACCTTTCACAAAACTAATCTAAATGTCTTGAAAAAAAGATTTAAATTCATGTTTATTGAGATAACTGACAGAAAACTTCTGCCCTCTCTCCCTATTTTTCTTATTTATATTCTTTGATGCCTATTTTATCTGGCTTTCAAGTCCCCAGTGCAGTGGATTTTTGCTGCTTAAAATAAAGCAATTCCTTTGCAGGCCAAAAAATGTGCTTCCCAATCAGAAAGACAAGTATTTGGCTTCTGTGCATCACTAACCTATGCTGATGCTGTAAGGAGGTTTCTGTGTTGATCCTGGCAGTGTTGACGTGTTCAATAACTAGACGTCTCCGCTGTGACTTATGACAGTTCGGAATAACAAATATTATTGCTAACCTCATTTTGTGCAGAATAACTGACGCGAGGCAACGGAGGTGTTTGTGCACCTCCTTGTTTAACAAGGGCTATAATTTGTGCAGCATGTGTTTGTTGTGGAAAGACAATTTAATGGAGGCATATTTCCTCCCATTTACAAATCAAACCCTCCTAATAAAGAGTGAGTCAAATCACAGGGAGCTTAGGGAGATGCTTCGCCTCTCATATGCATTTTTCTTTCCTGGACAGCTGGTGCTTTGAGGCAGCAGCTACATTTTCCTCTCTCTCTCTGACAGTCTGGACAGAGCTCGATGGACTGTTGGCTTTAACATCTCATAGAGTATTATAAAAGGAGAAGTGGCCTGTATAAAAAGAATCATCTCCTTTTCTTTTACCTTCGCCTTTCTTGGTTACTGTACCTTTAGTATAGTTTCAGGCAGTGATCAGAAAGATGATGTCAAACTCACACTGTGAAACCAGTTTCAGAACCAAGGTTCATTCTGCAACCAGACCGTGTGTTTTGTGTTTGGAGAGGGATGGAATAGTGTATGCCATATAGAAGCTCCCTCTAGCCTTTGGTTTGGGCTTAGAACTCTGGATTAAAGCCCTGGCAACAAAATCTTGTCCATTCTTTGAACTCTCAGTAGGGAAAAGATGCTTGCCCCAGAGAGCTCGGACCCACATTTCAGCCAGCTTTGTTCAGGTGGTTAAAGGTCACTGCCACAAAATGAGAGAACAAAAATAATGCAGAGTATGAATGAACAGTATTCTGGTCATTACAATTATCTCTATTAAGGGTCAGGGTGTTTGGGGGCAGAGTTCCTTGGGGCAGGTTTTGGGTACTGCAAAGCAAATGGGCAGTCTCTGTCCTACCTTTGTCCCACCATTCTTGGAGCACAGCCTGGGCTGACAGTCCCTTGCTGGTATCTCCCAGGGCTTTGGTGGTGATCTGCCTTGGGGACATGCCTTTGCTTCTGATATTTCTGTTCTGCACTCCTGTCTTCTGTGACGCAACATGGAGCTGTGGGTTGCCTCCCTCATTCATTCTCCAAAGTGGGACCTGAGTGGTCTGGGCTCAATCTGTGTGATCTTCCTGACCTCCTGTTTTCTTGAGCTCATTCTTTTTTAGTAAAATAGAGCTCTTTCTTCCACCTTGCCACTTTGTAAAGCAGTTTTGTATGTGAGGAATATGAAAGTAATATGAATGTGAAGCCAATGAAGAGAAGGCCGTGCCACACTCTACTTATATGGCAGAGCACTTACTGAAGCATACCCTAAGTTTGCTCAGGTTTTTAAATTTTTTGGAGCAAGAACTATCCCTCTGCATAGGTCTGAATGAGTCCTAAGATGGTGGCACCCAAATTTTGAGTCGGGTCCTTAAGGAGTGATCACTCTTGCTGTAAGAGACACAAGCACTTGCAGTTGCTGAGGCCATTCAGGGAGAAGTAAAATACTTGTGCTTGGGCAACAGCAGCAGCAGCATCTTTCTGAGGAAGAGAGTTGAGTGACCAGGGAGAAAGGTGTGAAGTGCAAACATGGGCCCAGGAGGTGCCTACTGGGGCAAGGCTGGTGAGATCCATGAAGATGACTGCTGAGTGATGTGTGCCAGCCTTGCTGCCTCCTCCGTGCCCTGATAAGGGAAGTGAGTCCCTGGTGCCAGAGAAACAACCGTCCTGGCTTTGCATATTCCAATCTGAAGTTGCACCTGAAATCGTGTCTATGTAAATACACGTTTTCCAAAAGCATAAGGAAAATTCTCACAGCTGCAGCACTGAAATAACAAGAAACTTCCTTGAATTTAGCTGCATGTTTGATATTGACTCAAACTGGTCTGAACACACAGTCTACAGGGGTGTTGACACACCAGCCTACTTGGCAGAAACTCCATGTTATAGTCCAATTTTATATTTGTACCTGGCCTACCATTTGATATGTGTGATAAAAGCTGTACTACATAATGATCTCAATGGGCTGACAGTCAAAAGCAAGCCAAGAACTAATAAATAGCCATTGCAAGAGGAAAAACTGAGTCCCATTGGCAGAACTGTGGTTGGGAGTTTGCATTACATCTCCTTCCCCATCTCCATGCTATGCCTGAATAATTTGCAATAATTGAATTCTCTGATCTCTTAGGACTAATTTGCATGATATGTGGGAACATTACAAACGGCAAACCATCCAGGGGTGCAGTGCCCTAACAGGTAAGACTTGGAGTCGTTCCTTGATTTCTCACCCTGTAGGTGGTTTTGCTGCACGTGTGGATGGGTTTTTCTCTGCAGCCAAAGCACATTAGAAATGCAGAATATTATTTATGGAAAAGCTGAGAGTCTCAGGTGATATTGTTCCAACAGATCAGACTATTTTAAAACAAAACACAACAAAGCACACAAAAGGAGACTACGATACCTTGCAAAAACTCTAATGATAAAATCATGATAAAATCATTATAAAATCAAGATAAACCTGGTCATGGAGACACTTGTGAAAAATTTCTAGCATTGAACCTGTCAAAGTAATGACGTTGTGCCCTACCCTATAGAGAAAATTCCCTTCTAACTTGCTGCTTTGATAACAGAAAATGCGACGCGACATTTGTCCATCATTTTCGTTAACTGAATTCAGCTAGTACTGACTGAATAGTTTGCAAGAACTAACAAGAGCTGGACACCATCTGGGATGCTAAATCAGGACCAAGTTATCAGATGTTCCAAAGTGCTGGTGTGGCTATTGTTGAAGATGTTCGCCATGCCCAAAAGTTAACATAATAATTTGGAATGCTTGTTTGGTTAAAAATTCATTCCTGAATCAGCTGAATCAAAAGTTGCCAATTCAGAGGCAGTGTTAGTGTTTTCTAGCTCATGTCAGCTGCACAGTCAGTGGAGTAGAAAGCTGTTCTTGGGGGTGAGCCTTTGCCTCCTTATGAAATCAAATGAGCGGGAGTGGCACTTTGTACTGGTAAGTGGGACCACGCCAGAGAAGTCTTTATCAACCATATTGGGAGTTATTTTAGGGGCTCTGAAATACAGTGTTTGGGGGACTGGGCATTTTAGGGACTGTAGTACTTATGCTGGAGACTGAAGAGGCCCTCTGCTGTATTTTGGTTTCTGGAGCTGGTCTGCAGTGATGTTAGGGCATCAGGAAGACACAGTGCTACCTATTACTGCTGTAATCTCCTGTTTAAGACCTGCCTGAACCTTTGAAGCAGAGACATATGAAGACATCACCATTCTGGTCTCATTCTGGTTTGAGACATCATGGAAGAAAATTAAATAAGGAGATAATATAAAAACTGCTTTACATATTATCCCACAGGTATTATGAAGGCAAAGCAGTGCAGATAAAAAAACACAGAGCAATTCCAAATCCATTAGCAGCGGTTGTGCTTAGAAGCCCCATGTCTATTATGGAACTTTGTGTGCAGGTGTCCATAAATTGAAAAAAATGCATACCCCAAGCAATGCTCACGAAGCTGAGGCTGGAACAGTAACAGGGGAGCTGTGCAAGGCACTGACAGTGAGTATTCTCCATGACCACACACACAGAGAAACAAAGACAAGGCTGGGAATATCAGAATTAATTGCAATCTAACTTAACAAGGGGAAGTGTTTGTTTCACAAGTGCTTATAGAAGGAATTAAGCCTGTTTAATGCAGAAATTAGGAAAAGGACAAAAATCTTTGGGTATAATCAGGGGCTCAGTCTGACTCACACTAAAATCAAAAGCATTTCAAAAGGTGTAGCTGTGTTTGCCTTATAAAGCCTATACTATGGAATAAGACCTAAACAAACGAAGAAGCACGTGGTGTTACAAATGCAATAACTACCTGGTCATGCAAAGGGAGGAAGGTATACAAATATAATTCTAAGGGCAATACTAACTTTAAAGCAACTTGTTTGTAGAAAATTAGGTTTAGAGGCAACAGAGGAGAGTAAGAAGATGAATTTTGGAAAGGAGAATGAAAGATTATTGTGGTCAATGCTGTGTGAAGTTTTAGAGCACAAAACACTCCCTCATGCATATTACCAAGCAGCTGAGGTTTGGAAGCTTGCCTAGAGGTGGGATTTGTATTATGGACACCGCTGAGAAAATTCTGTATAAACTTGTTTCTGTTGAAGTAAAAAAACCAAAATAGGCTTCTGCTGATATATGAGCATAAAAATGTCACCCACAGGATTTCAGATTCAATTTAAATGAATAAACTTGTTGTGGATTGAATAAACCAACAGAGCACATCTATATGGGGTATGAAGAAGTGCAGTTGCTAAAAAAATTTTTCTTTCCCTTTTCTTAAGCAGCACAGCTGAGGAAGAAAGCAAACCAACTTTATAATGTTTTTAACTACAGTTGTGCAGACACAACTGTTTGGATGGTTTATACAGAAATTTATCACAGAGGGAAATGAAAACATCTATGTCTGAGCTGCATGGGAAGCTGTAAGAATGCAAATGAGGAGAAGAAATTTATTTGATTCACGTGGGAGAAATCTGGCCATGTAAATTCCAGTCTCTCCATACTGTAAGTAAAAGTGAGAAAAGGATGCATGTGAAGCAGAGGCATCTCTTTGTACAATACCTTCAAACCATTGGGAAATGCTCAGGTAACAGCAGTGGGGGATCCAGGTACAAGTCTTTGTAAGCTACATTTGATTTTGTTAAGTAAAACTAGGTGAAGGGCATGGCTGAAGCTTTGCCTATGGATGAGATGGATGTCAGTGATCACACTGCAGGGCAGGTCAGTCTGCTGCATATTCGCATGATGTCCTTTCTACTTGATGCCAAAATAAAACTGCAGAGCTCTTGGGTGGTGTCAGCCAATATGGTAGCAATCTGTAGCAAGACTATGGTGGTCTGATGTTTTGAGCTTGATGGGAGTATGTGAACAGGAGCTACTCTCTTCATGGTGTTAGTTAATAGATACGTCTTCTTGTTACTACCATAAGACTGGGAAGGACTATTGGGTCTATTATTCCACTTTCTTTCCTGGGTCATGGCTGCAAATGTTAAACCCAAACCTGCTGGGAGAGCTCAGGGGGTTCCCCTGATAGATGTCCACACCTGCATGAGCTCTCTAGAAGTGTGTTAGGTCAGCCAAGCTCTCAAAATTCTTCTTTACCTCCATTGACCAAGAGGTTCCAGATGACTAATTCACATGTGAACATTTAGTCTGCAGACATCTGGAGTTAGGAGAGATGAATCTCACCTCTGTCATCCACATTAGGTGGATCATGACCTAGCAAATTGTGTGACTTGCAACACAACTCCCTTCTCAGAGAAAAGAGGAAAGAAACAGCAGAATAAAAATAGGAAATTTGGCAGCAGGTTCAAGTTCCTCTTTTATGTTAGAGCTGGCTTGTGGGTGGCTGTCTTCATTTTGCACCTTTTTTTGTTAGGTTTTTGGGTAAGAAGGGAAATGTGTTGTTTTAAGACGGAGGTAAGCTGATGAGATAAGTGAAGTAAAATGAAAGAGAGCCTCTGTGTCTGCAAAAAAGACAGTATTCTGGAGACTAATACTGTGTGTGCTTTCAGCAGAATTACAAACATTCCTGCTGTGAAGGCAATCATGTAGTAGGTGGGTTTGAGTGAGACAAGATACCAGTGTTGTAGGAATTACAGCATGAGCTACAGAGATAATAGATCTTTGCCATGTTTGTTTGCTTAAGCACAGCAAGTCGGGGGAAAAAACCCAGAGCATTTAAGGCTGGCATGTCAGGGAGTCAGAAATGTGCCCAAAGTAACATTGTGACTACATAGCACCTATGTCCGTGGGTGCTCAGCATCCAGGCCTGCAAGGTGCTGAGCACCCATAGTCCCACTGCAATCACTGGGAGCAGACTTTGCTGAGCAGTCTTATGTGCGCCAGCCCACAGATATCACAGTGGTACAGCCCTTCTCCTTGGCCATGTCATGACTTGTGCTGGAATGTGGTGCTCACTTTTCTGCAGTGGATGAGAGGGCTTCATGCTGCTGAGATGGGTAAGGTGCCACAGTGTACACAGGAACATCACCTGGTCTCACACATAGCTGCCTGTGGATGGAGGAACCAAGCAACCTGGTGGCCCCATGACTGCTGTGGGGCTTGGGACAGATGCTGCTGTGGGTCATAGAGGAGGACTGGACAGTGGTGGTCTCTCTGACCACAGTCGTCTTCCACACCAGCTGCGACTCAAATCCTGCAGCTGTGTGACAGATGCCTGTTTTTCTCTTTGCTGTGCATTTGGAAATGGAGATGTCTTACTTTATGGTCAGGCTCTGCTGGTGCTAGTGTAGGGGTCCCTCCTAAATCCCTTGTGGTGGTGGAAGCTGAAGGTTTCCCTCCTCAGAAAGGCTATAAGGGAGCAGGGAGGGTTCAGAGAGAATGGCTTTAATAATCCAAAGGATAGGAAACAGCTGAGAACAACAGGATTTTGCAACTTTTTGAAGAGAAAAAGAGATGAGGGAAGGCATAGCAGAGGTCTATAAAACCCAGAGTGGCCTGGAGAGTGGGGTGGACATCATGTTCACTGCCTTTTCCAGTGCAAGAACTTCGGGCCAACTAATTGTGCTAGAAGGCAGTGTCACAACAAAAAATGTTTGGTTTAGGCAAGATTTAGACATTGGGTTTAGGCAAGCTGTGGAGCTGTGGTTGTTAGAGGTGCTGGCGTGAAGTGCTTTGCTCTTTTTTCATGAGAAAAAACTTCTTTACTGTGAGGGTGACAGAGCACTGGAACAGGCTGCCCAGAGAGGCTGTGGAGTCTCCTTCCCTGGAGACATTCAAAACCTGCCTGGACACAGTCCTGTGCCCCCTGCTCTAGGTGTGCCTGCTGAAGCAGGGGGGTTGCATGAGGTGATCTCCAGAGGTCCCTTCCAACCCCTACCATTCTGTGATTCTGTGATTCTCTTCTCTCCCTTCCTTCCCAGCTGCTATAGACCAAGAAAATCCAACTCTTGGGGGGCTTGGCCCCCTTAGCAGGATTTCTCAGGGGTATGCCCTGCCATCATTTCCCAGCAGATATTCCTCTTGCCATAACTGATGTTATCTCTACTAACTAATTCAGAGAAAAGAAGTAGGGCCACTCCTTGCCTCCCTTTCTCTGGAAGGCTTGGACCTCCAGGAGATCTCAAGCCTGAACAACTTCTAGCACAAGCGTTTCCTGGAGAGGGTGGGCCAGGCTTACATTTTGCCCAGGCTGTGGCAGGAAAGAGATGGGCTGCAGCCTTCTTGGTATGCTCCAGACTCCACACCAGCTTCAGTTAGGCAGTATTAGATGTTATCTGTGTCCCTCGGGGCGCTCCTGTTCAGAAAGCAGAGAGAAAGAGGCCATCAAAATTTTATGGCAGGTTGTAGTTAATTGACATGAGAACTCTTTTTCCATTTCAGTGCATAGAAAATGTTTTTATAGTAGCTGTGCATAATGTCTATTCCAATCCTTTTACATCAATAGCCATCTTTTCAGGACTGATTTTATTAATGAAAACCCATCAACTTTCTCTGAGAAGTCTGAACAGCTAGAGAAGCTAAAGATGATGATCTATTAATTGTGAATTTAAAAAACTTTTGCTTTGAAAACCTACTGTATTTGAGAACCTTGTCCTCTGTGCTCTGAATGGAGTAGTTTTACCCTGAATTTGTCCCAGTATATCAACATTACACGGCCCTGTGTTAAGTAGCAACAGCTGAACTGCTTCATCTTTTCAACACTGTAGTTATGTATCTTATGCAAAATGCCTCTACAGTGAGAAACTGTGAACAAATGTTTCTTGCTTATCTTTACCATTCCACTAATGATTTTAGAGGCCCTAATGTATCCCACCCATTTGTCTTTTCCAAGCATCAGTGTCCTAATTTTTGTAGCTGCAACTTGTCTGGAGGCTACTGCGTACCCTTGGTCACCTCAGTCACTCTCCTCTGCCCCCTGCCAATTTCTACTCTCTTCTTTTGGGAGGACTGCACAGAATATTAGACTGCACAGAATATTAAAACTAGGTGTATAGAGTGGCATAGTATTTTTTGTCACCAAACGAGAAATGATGGATGCTTTGTCCACAGAAGGCAGACATGCCTTAGTCATGATCACTACATAAATAAAATGCTCTTGGAATGAAATCCTCAAGTGAATTTCCACAATAAACTGCTCCATTTTTCTGTTTTTCCCCTTTCCTTCTGAAGTGTAGGAGAACATCTGCCAGCTTTGCATCTGCCTGGGTGGAGCTCTTTTCCTCATTGCCTGTTTTCCCATTTCAGTCCAGCAATGCGCTTTACCTGGACCATGCTTCTCCTCGGCATTTCAGCGCACTACATTATGTTACTCAAACCCTCCCTTGCAAGCATAATGGCACTGTTCAAACTAGCAATGATAACCATATCAACTCTTGTCTAATAACTCACTTTGTCAGGGGCTGAGGAAATATTAGTGAGTAAACACTTATGAGTCACAGCAGTTTCTAGAAGTCACCTGCCTGGGAAACAGGAAAGTACCCAAGCTCATTTAATCCCTCAGCCAGAGTTCTCGCTGCCATCAGTATTGCATCACTGAAGGCGCGTTCAAACAGACCTGCTTCTGCCTTTTTTTCCCTCTATAGAAACACGCAACGTTTTTGATGTTTAATCATCAAATAGCTGTTTTGAAAAAAATGTTCATGTGCTGTTCTTGAGTTATTGGTGTCAACTGATACCAAACCAAATCCCACTGTTGGAGGGCAACAGGATCCCCACTGTGGATTTCCAGTAAAGTCAATCATTATTGACTTTTTATACTCTAAAAGTCTATTTATACTGTAAAAATACCTTGCTGTTTCTCTGAGTATGTATTAACCTTAAGGTAGTGGCAGAGTGAAAGCCTGGTATTGACACACTTTCCCTCTTCCTTTCCTCCCTGCAGACAGCAGTCCATTACCACAGTCGCTGCTTTTCAGCTCACAGTTAGTATTTTGCAGCGTCCTCTGCCCCCAGGGTGCTCAAACGGATCAGACAGACCCCGCTGAACTCCTGGATGACCTCCTCCAGGGCACTGAAGTGTCTCCCATTTCACTTTCATTTATTTCACTTCCAAACTTAAGCAAACCAAATCAGATTACTGTCACAGTAATTCTGAGCATGTGTCTCTACACAGAGATTGATGCAGTTGAATTTTTCCACTTTAAAATTTAATTCAGATTAACTCTCCTGGGCCCCCTGTGCGGTAAAGCCTTCAGTGGTCTCCCACAGAGCCACGAGACTGGTTTCTCCCAGGGAATTAGAGAAATAAAAATACATAGGGTGAGATTAATGTCACTTAATCTCATAAAGCCCTTTCTAGTCATGCAGGGCAGTGAGGCACAGCTCTGTTGGCCTCCTCTCGACAGGTACATTAGAAAGGACCCTGGAGTGGTGAATCAAGGGCAGCTGGACCCTGATGGATGCCTGGCACCATGTGAGATGATTCTCCCTCCTTAAGACAGGTCAGTATCCCAAATGCGAAGGAAACTACATCAGTTCTGTGACATAATGATCAATGGTGGTTATAATATCCACTGAGCTAACTGTGCATCAGAAAAATGTCCCAAATAACTACGAAGTGAAAGAGCCCCGCACAGTGAAAGGCAAAGTCCCTTGAATGTGGGAGCTGGACTGACTGAGAATAGCTTGGAATGACCTTCCAAAAAATTGAGTTTCCATATTCTGCTGTATTTGAATCAGTTTTCAGAACTCAGCCCTGCAGCACTGCCTACCAAAAATTGGTGTGACACACTCAGTCCCCCTAATTGCATGCAAAATGGGAACTGTATAAACACAGGCATCTAGTGCCATTAGAGATGTCAGGGAGCTCAGCCAGCCACAAGGGCTAGCAGGTATAGCACAGGATCCATAAGGCACCTACACATTTCTGGAGCAGTGAAGGGAGACCAAGTGTCCTTAAGCATCATAGATGGCACTGATTGCCTCTGTTGAGGCAGAATTGTTCCCTTTGCATCCTTATTTCTGAACCTGGGTCCTCTCCTGTCTCCAGTTGTTGCCCTGATGAGCACCCACTTAGATGTACCTAAAGTCCTACCTCAGACAGCTGCTAGAACTACTTTGTCAGGTTAAACTTATCTTTGTGTGAAGGAAGAAAGAAACAGCTCTCCTGGTACCTTCAAAGGCCTCACAGGGAACATGTGAACCTAGAACAAGTACTTTGGGTTGTGGTTTCATTAGCATCTGAGCCAACTTGATGGCTCAGTCTTCCCTCCTGTCCTTCTTCTTGCTCCCTGCTGTGTGGTGACTCTCCTTCCTTTCCTCCTGGCTCCAGACTCCCTGGTTCCCACTGTAAGATAGTTCCAAATTGTCCACCTGTTGCTGGTGGATTAGTGAGTTAAACTGTCTCAGAGCAGTGTTGCTAGAGTTGGTGTCAGCATCAGAACATGGCTGAAAGCAGAAAGGATTGGTAAGGGGGAGCGATGCCCCATCCCTTCTCAGCAGCACTGAGCTGTTAAATTGGCTCTGATTACTGAATAAAACCCCACGACTGATAAATGTCTAAACTAGATAGCAAAAATGTGTCCCTGTGTGTTTTCCTCAGCACCGAGAACATCTGTGCTGACTAGCCAAGTGCTAAAGGAGCCATAAACCCTAAAAATAAAATAAAACCCTAACAAATGTTGATGCCTTTTATTGTGTGCCTCTGACAAAACCTGTTTTTAATTAAGATGGAGAGCAGTTTCTGTTTAGGAAAACCCGAATTATCTTTCATGATATAAGACATTCCTCTTGCCAAGAAATCAGGCTTTTCTTTTCTTCCCCATTTGCTCCTCAACACAACTCTTTGGCAACATTTGAACATGAATTGCAAAACTATTGAACTGAGTAGCAAAATGGCTGCATATGCAATCTACTGCACGGTGAGCCAGGTCTCCTCTTTTTGTACTAATTGTATTAATTGCAGCAGTGTGTTTATCCTCTTGTGTGAATGGTATTTTTTAAGATATGAAACAGGTTTATTTTTGCAGAACTGGCCAGCACAGTGAAGCATGCATGTATTTTTAATATATGACATTAAATGATCAGCTGATTAACACCCTCTGTATTCAATCAGCAGGTTGATGTTCAGTTAGTTTAATTAGGTTAAGCAAGACATTGCCTACAATATGTCTGTGCTTTGTCCCAAAGTTTACATTTGTATTGCTCCAAGGACTAATGGAAATATTGCATTTGCTGTATTGCTGTGACACCATAGATCATCACTTGCTGTATGAATAATGTGAAAATTTTATACTATGCTTGCAAATGCCCAGGGAAATAAGGAACTCGAATCATCCCTGTATTACAGCTGCATAAGCTGTAGTTCAGAGAGGGTGTGACTTGTATGGTCACAGCAACATCAGCATTGCTACAGGGAGCAGATTTCATTCTCAACCCACACTGTAAATCCTGCTATACCTGCACACGCCATTACCAGTATCAGGATATAGGATTGTAGGATAGGATCACAGGAGAAACGAGGCTGGAAGGGCACTTGGGTGGTCTCTACTCCAGCCCCCTGCTCCAAGCAGGGTCAGCCATGAGCGCAGGCCAGGTTGCTCAGGGCTTTGTCCACCAAAGTACTGAAAAATCTGCAAGGACAGGGACTGTACAACCTCACTGAGCAGCTTGTTCTGATGCTGGACAGTCCTCATCAAGAAAATGTTTTTTCATATATGCAGGACATATAGGGAGCAATATCTCTGAACCCTGGAGGGAACTCAACTCCTGAGCTTTTTCTTTTGCCTATCCACTCCAGCAGTCTCTAATATCTTGGCCAAACCATTGATGTCATTGGGTTATTTGTACACTGGGGAGAGTAGTCTGGACTGGCAAGTCTGGAGAGAGGGTTTGTGCGTGTGGAGGAGTAGAAATTGTATTAGTGCTGCAAATACCTGAACTGCATGAAGCCCTGTGAAAGGAAATGCATAGCCCATTTTGGCATCATTGCACCCCAGAACATCAGGCTGTTGTGTTTCTGGAGCTGTTTTATGAGCCGAAATGCTGCCTAAGTCATAAGCTGGTTCCACCTGACCAGTGGGGAGAACCCACTCATGGCAGGAGGAGGAAAAAATGTCTCTGTAAAGGAGCACTATGAGCCAAACCCAGAGTTTTGCAAGGCTTCACTAAGCAGCGAACTGCACTTGTACTCTTCAGTGCTTTGGGAAACCTTATCTAGAATGAGTCATGGATATAATTGTTTAAACAGCCTCACCCTACTGTGGCGAATATCTCCGTGGGTTAATCATAAACACAGGCAGAATCCCTATGGCAGCCAAGGGAAGAAGAGTGGTGTGTCTTGCAGGTGCTGGATGAGTTGCTGAAGGCCGTTTTGACACTGGACAACAGGAAAGCATAGAAGATGGAGGAAAAAAAGCCAAAGTAATGTCTCATCTATTTTTCCTTTTTTTTTTGGCAGTGGAAATATAAGATATTCTGCAGTGAGAAAAACGAGGTTTAGAAATACTTAAAGACTTAGAATTTTAATGTTGAGGTGCTTGTGTCAGGGTTTCATTTATGTCAGCATATTTTGTATTTGTTATTTTTATACTTTAAAGTCTTTAAGGAAAAATCATTAATTCTACGGAACAGCAAATGGGAGGAGATTAATGTCTCTGGCAAGCATATTTTTTATGTCTTTAGGGTTTTCTTTCCCTGTCCACTGTTTTTCAGAAGAGTGGTGTCTTCGGGGTTACCCTGGTTCACAGTTGGTGTGCATCAATGCAGCAGTGCAAGTAGGAGAACAGAAATCAGCCAGAGCTGATCCAGCTGGTCTAGGGCTTTGGGGCTTGAATGTATGAGAGTGATTTCTATGGCCACATCAATTGGTCTAACATAACTGGTACCCGTCGCTGCAGTTTTGTGATTCTGCCATGAAGAAGTGTGTAGAAATAGGATGCCACGTTTCTTAGGTAGATGCATGTATGCTTCACTTTACCCAGCGGGAACTTTTAACTTCAATAGGATGCACCTAAGGGCAAAATTTGACACTTAAATCTTTTAATGCTCAGGTGCAGCAGCTGGAAATAATCTTATTTCCCTGAAATCAACTCAGTTAAGGAGCTGAGGATTAATTCTAATTTGTGAAATGCTTGTTTTTCATAAGGAAATAATACTGGCTTCTTGCTGAACAAGAACAGTAGAATCTATGGGTGTTTGTGCTATGAGTGTATATGTATGCATATAACCATGTTTATGTGTATGTTTTTATATTTCTGTTTACAGAAGGATTATTTAAATAGGGTGNTAGATCAAACCCAGAGCTTTTTCATGGATTTTGTAGCATCTCTACAGACTGAGATGTGGAACTGAGACCAAAACTTGGTGAAAGTGCTTAGAAGATTTGCCTGAGAATTTACCATAAATTAATTTATATAAATAATAAATAAATAGTAAATAAATAGTAGTGGTTAAATAAATTTAACATAGTGACAAATTTTAATTTGTGTCTGCCCTAAATGCTAGAACAACTGCTCAAGGTTTTGTGTGTGAAGAGAAAGCCATATTTTGTTTCAATACTTTGCTTCCTCCATTGAAATAGTCTAAGACAATGTACCCAAAACTAATCTAGTATTAGCTCTGGTAAGAATTAGATCAGCTTTTCTGTTCCTTCTGCTGGAATAGATTTGTTCTGCTGAGAGAGTTACATGGTTTTGGAGCCCCAGACATTTACTGTTCCATGGGTCTGATCCCGCAGACAACAGAAATCTTCTCTGTCAGATGCCTGTGGTGTTGGATTAGTCTCTGCACCAGAGAGTTCCCAGGTTCAGAGTTTTTGAAATTGACTCTAAACAACTTATTAGCTTTGGAAATTGGTAATGGTTTGTTTTTCATGAATTAGATACATCTCGTTTCAGTTGATGTAGTCGATTTTTAAGAAACCGTAGTCACAACAATGCAAAGTGTTGTAAACATGCAGTGCTCAAGCACTTGGGAACTTGAATCCTTCAGTGGAAAATGTGAAATAGCACAATGACATGAATCCAGTCTAAAAAATATTAATACCAATTTCTTGTGGGTCCTTTGCTTAGATTGCTCATTCTGACATTGATAGCTTTTTACTCTGAGGACGCTGAAATATTTGGTATTTCATTCAGTTCATGGTCTTGTTTTCTCATGTACTGCTATTGTAACTTCAGAAGTGAACCTAGTTTCTATGGGTAATAAGGAAATATGGGTAATATCAGAGCTGAAATTCTACTTATTGATTCTGATTTTATCTCAGATGAAGTTCAGGGATAACTCTGGAGAAATACGTAATTGCTTCAGAGTTGACACTGGCGTACCTGACAGCAGGATTTGATCCACTAAAAATAAATGATATGACTTCAGCTATTTATTAAGGTGTAAATGGCTGATTTCTAAAAAATTCCACAATTATTATAAATGGGACTAAAAATCATTTTGCAACTGAAACCAAGGCTCAGTTGTTCCCACTTCTGTATATCTCTGCCACCCCATAGCCTGAACACTTTGACGCTGCTGGCATGCAGCTGTGTTGTGTGCCGCACTGGAAGGAAACCCACATCGCAAGGCAGCTTTGGGCTGAGGCAGGCACAGGGAGTTTGTCAGAAAACCCACACAACATGCAGCAAGGAAGGAGTGGGGCCACCCCTTGGCAAGTTCTGTGTGGCTGCAAGAAACATCTGTCTATGCTGACACTGCTTTGTGGGAGGGTTTGGGTTTCTCTGTAAGCGCTGAGGGAATTGTAATCCCTCCTTTTTCTGCCCTGTGCTATGGATTATTATCTGCACCACTGCTGAGAGAAAGGCAGGGGGAGAATCCCCTCACATGCTCCCTGGGGAGCAGTTTGCTCTCATCAGCCCTGTGCCTAATGGCACAGCCCAGTCCTTGCATGTGAGCACAGAACGAACATCTGCTGGGGCGCTGGTTTGTTTAGCTGGAACATGATGGCATTTGGTGTCTTGGGGCTCCTTTGCTCAGTGTCACAGGTTGACCTCTCCTAACTTGGTTGGCTATGTCCAAGCATGGAATTTGGATGTGTTCAGGGCGTGCAGTTCGGCTCAAGCCAGCATGTCCCCAGCTCCCACATGTAAAACTCCTGGCACATGAAAAAAGAGTTCAGATTTAGAGCTCTGAGTATTGGGCCATTGCTCAAGATGCTCTTAATTCATAGCAAGCCATGAGCTATGGATGCAAGTTTTGCTTGCTGGGAAAGGCAAAATCCAGCTTGAGGGCCATATGACCTGTCTGTGTAGAAGTAGCTTCTGGTGTTCAGCCTGCAAACACAGCAGGAAACCTCCTGTTGCTGGTTTTGCACCTAAATAAAGTGTGGTGGCTTATGAGGTCCAGAAAGTGCTCTCCACCAAGAAACAAACAAAAAAAATCAATGGTACTCTGAAGTATTTTGAGCAAGTACCTCCAGAACATTTTTCGCCTCAAGGATGCATAAAATGCAACCTTCTTCCTCTTTCCTCGTTACCTGCTTTCAATCCTTTTTCCTGGCATTTTCATGGGTCAGGGTGATGTACAGGCACTGGAGAGCAAGCCTGTGCCTCCAGCAGGTGTCCTGGGAAGTCTTGATCAGCAAGGTCCTGGTTTCATTCTCTGCAGATGGAGAAAGCTCTCCTGGGAGAAGGTGATCTCCTCCAGTCCCCTTTCCCCTGGGGAATGTAGGAAAGCATCTGTGATCTGCTGTGACAACCAGCAACTTGCTGCACATGCAGTGGCAGTGGAGCGCTAGGACATCTCCTGCCAATGGTGAAACCGCTGCTCTTTGAATCAAGTCATTCCTCTTCTTCCTGACTCCTTGTAACTTCTTTATTGCTAATGGTTTTCATTTTATTGCCTTTTAATTGTTTATTAAGGAGTTACTGTAAAAGCTCTTGGAGGTTGGCATTCAGGTCTTGCTCCTAAATGGTAGCAAGACCGTTAGCTCCTGCTAACAGTATCACTGAATAACTTCACCTGACTAAAATGAACTGCATGGGTAGAAAAGGTGACTGGTGGTGAGGTCTTTGGACAGGATTTGGAAAATATGAATTGACTCCTGTGTGTAACGCAGCCTTGGGTCCTGCTTGTAATGCACATGTGCTGCACACACCTCAGGGAAGTTTTGCTGAATTGGTTCTCATGCAGCTTTTCCTCATCGTCCCTTTCTGTTATATTTTGTGTTACTTGTACCAATGTTTACTTCTGCCTTAAACTGTTTTTTACAATCCCATCAAATCAGTACATTCAATGGGGACCAGGACTGTAGGCATCTCCATTCCTGCAGAGAGCTTGTTACTCACAGGACATGACTCAGCCCTTTTTATCCTCAACAGGGCTTCGAAGAGGCATTACCAGGTGGCTTTTGAGGACAAAAGCACTGGTGGCACAGACAAGCCTTGCAATGTCACTTACTGCTCCATCAGGACAGGGTGATGGATAATCTGTTTTTGGAGTGGGGAGATTTGCTGACTCCAACCATGAGCGGGCAAGAACTCACACTGCTCTCTTGCCTTCACTGACCCAGAGAAATGCTGACACCAGGTTACTTGCGTAGAGCCCTGCGGTAGAGCTAAACTGATCGTGTTCATAAAAAGCTGAGCTGTGTTCCATGTGTGAGTCAGTGCAAGGGCAGCAGAACCCTTACATTTGGGCTTCTTAAGTGAAATCCCCTAGATTTTACAAAAGCATCCTTTTTTTTTTGCCTCAAAACACTCTACACAGTCTCTCTGTATTTGAAATCTCTCTCTGTCTTATTAAGAAAGTTTGATATATCTTTTTTTGTTGGTTTTACACCCTCTTGCTTGGGCTTGCCACACAGGGGTGGGATTCATCTGGACAAATGTAGATGTCTCAGGTGTCTAGACTCCCTTCGCAGCTGATGGAGAGAAATGAACACGTCTGCTGCCTGATTAATTTGGATGGATTTCTGATGTCTACTTGATATGGCTTGCCTGGGATGACTGGCTGGGATGTAGCAGCCTACTTCTAGATGTCTGAAGTTAGGTGAGATGAATCTGTCACTGGCATCTAAATGTGTGGCAAAAGATCGCACTCAAATAAACCCCATATTGGGACTTTATGGGGTCTTTCTGTTTTTATCCTCTTATGCTTTCTGATGAAAGTGCTGACCAGGTGGCTGAGCTGGATCCAGCTGGTGTAAGTGGGGAAACTGTCAGAGGGACTGTCCTGGTTGACACCAACTGAGCATTTGGCCTAAATTTGTTTTTCAATGTTAATCCATACTTCCTACTTAATTTTCATGTGAAAGTCACCCTAGAAATCTTGTTTCCTGGCATTTTTTTTTCTTTTTTAAGCTGCACCTTTGCAAACACCAACATTGAAGCAAAGTTCCTGCTAGCTCTTTTCTCTTACTGCCTCCCGAGCAGAAGAAGTGGATTTTCTGTGTGTTTTATAGATTTTCTGAAGAACACAATCTTTCCTGTGACAATGGATATTTTGGAATTTTGTTCTTCTGGCTGTGCAGGCTGGAGATGCAAAAAGTCTGGAAGAACCATTATCCAACCTGCACATGCAAACTGAGGGTGAGACGTGCATGCTGTGCCTGACTGGCAGTAAGTCTGGGCTTCTATACTCTTAGAAAAACAGGAATTAATTGGACTAAATTTAGCCTGCAACAACAGACATTTATGTTAAGTGAAATTACTTGGCATTTCCTGTAGTTAATGACCTGTACCAATACAACGCAACTCAGTTGTGTCTGAACCCTGTTCTCATCGGCTATGTCTCTTCCAAGCTGTAGCTCAGGCCTTTGGCTAGCTCTAAAATGACGGGTTTAGCCAACGCTGTCAGAAACACTGCAGTGGTAGAAGTGGCTGAAAAAGGCACGTCCCTTACAATGGACTCCACAGATGGAAAACTACCAGGCTTTGGTGTGTCCCTGCTGAAGGCAAAGGGGTCAAAAATTCTGCTGCACATTGTAGCTTCCTCCAAGATAGAGATGCTCTAGGATGGTCTCTCCATCAAGAGCAAATGGCTGTATTGCCTCTTCTAGAGTGTCTCAGATTACTCTATCTAATGTTCACTTAATGTCTTATTTCTTAATGTAAGTTAATTCCCTTCTATGACAAGGTTACCCACCTAGTTGACCAAGGGAAGCCAGTCGATGTAATATTTTTGGATTTCAGTAAAGCTTTCAATACTGTCTCTCACAGTATCCTCCTGGACAAAACTGTCCAGCATACAGCTGGATAAACACGTAATAAATGGGTGAGCAATTGGCTGATGGGTTGCGCTCAAAGGATCATAGTAAATGGGGTTACATCGGGCTGGTGGCCAGTCACTAGTGGGGTTCCACAGGGATCCATCTTGGGGCCAGTGCTCTTTAATGTCTTCATAAATGACTTGGATACAGGACTGGATGGAATTAAATTTCTTTCAAACTAATTATGTTTGCTAATGACACAAAATTGGGCTGAGCTGTTGACACTCTCGAGGGCAGAGAGGCCCTGCAGAGAGATCTAGACAAATTAGAGAGCTGGGCAATCACCACCTATATGAAGTTTAACAAGTGTTGGATTTTGCACCTGGGGCACAGCAGCCCTGGGTGTACATACAGACTGGGGAACAAGAGGCTGGAGAGCAGCTCTGCAGAGAGACACCTGGGGGTTCTGGTCAAGGGCAAGTGGAACATGAGCCAACAGTGTGCCCTGGCAGCTGAGAGGGCCAGCCGTGTCCTGGGGTGCATCAAGCACTGCATTGCAGCCGGTCGATTGTCCCGCTCTGCTCTGTGCTGGTGCGGCCTCACCTCGAGTGCTGTGTGCAGTTTTGGGTGCCACAGTACATTAAGGACATAAAGCTACTAGAGGGGGTCCAGAGGAGGGCCACAAAGTTGGTGAAGGGTTTAGAGGGGAAGCTCCTTGAGGAGCAGCTGAAGTCACTTGGTTTGTTCAGCCTGGAGAAGAGGAGGCTGAGGGCAGACCTCATCGCGGTCTGCAGCTTCCTCACAAGGGGAGGAGGAGGGGCAGGCGCTGATCTCTTCTCTCTGGTGAGCAAGGATAGGACCCGAGGGAATGGCAGGAAGATGTGCCAGGGGAGGTTTGGGATGGATATTAGGAAAAGGTTCTTCACCCAGAGGGTGGTGGAGCACTGGAACAGGCTCCCCAGGGAGGCAGTCACGGCACCAAGCCTGATGATATCCAAGAAGCACTTGGACAATGCTCTCAGAAACATGGTATGAATTTGGGGTTGTCGGGTGCAGGGACAGGAGTTGGACTTGATGGTCTTTGTGGGTCCCTTCCAACTCAGGACATTCTATGATTCTGTGATTCTGTGATTCATTTGTACTGGGGATTTGTTGGTGACAGGGAATTATAGAAGATAAAAAAGACACTTGCTGTAATGCATTGCTTGTGACAAAAATAAGTAATTCTTTCTAAAGCCAAAATCAACTTTCACTTCTCACCGTTTTTCACATGCCTTAACTATGTCCCAGGTAATCCTGCCTTTTGGGCAAGGAGATAGGAACTGTGAGCAATGACTTATAGCCTAGTCTCTATAGGATCATTAACTTCTCTGTTCCTTGATTTTAGCATCTTTAAAAGTGAGTCCATGCTTGCCCTTGCAAAGCTCTCTGAAATCCTCAGAAGAAAGGATTTCTAGTTATTATCAGATAGATATTTCTGCTGCATTATTGAAGAATATATTTAAAATAAACAAAATGAAGTGTGTTCTGAAAAGGGCTTATCACAGTAGAAAGGCAATAGGAGGCTGGATGGGAATATTCAGATTAATTTTAGATATTATATAGGATCCAGGCTGCTTGTTGTCACTGAGGGAATTATTCCTCCTGAAAACAATTCACCTAATAACAGATAAACCTTTGCTGTCAAATGTTGTCTGGAAGAGCCTGTCTGTCTCTACTGGTCTGCTTGGGGGGATCCTGCTTGCTAACATGCAGTGGGACCCTCCCTTCCTTGACCTCAGCAATGGTGAACATAGTGGATGACTTCTATTTCAAGTTTGGCGTAATAGTCCTGTTCACTAGAGATCAGCATGTCTGTTAGGGGCTGCAGCACAAGGAAAAGTGAATCATTTGTGCTAAGGAGAAAACGTTTTTGAAATAGTGGATATGGAAAATTACTTCAGTGATGTATTTCTTTCCTCCTTCAGTAATATGAATACCCTCAGCAAATGATGCCAAGCTGAGCTGATTTGCTAGTGCCACCCAGACGGACCTTGAGAGGCTTGAGGAGTGGGCCTGTGTGAACCTTGTGAAATTCAACAAGGCCAAGTGCAAGGTCCTGCACCTGGGTCAGGGCAACCCCCAATATCAGTACAGGCTGGGGGATGAAGGAATTTTGAGCAGTCCTGCAGAGACGGACTTGGGGGTACTGGTGGACAAAAGATTGGACGCAAGCTGGCAAGCTGCATTTGCAGCCCAGAGATCCAACCGTATCCTGGGCTGCATCAAAAGCAGCGTGACCAGCAGGTCAAGGGAGGTGATTCTGCCCCTCTGCTCCGCTCTGGTGAGACCCCACCTGCAGTGCTGCGTCCAGCTCTGGAGCCCTCAGCACAGGAAGGACATGGACCTGTTGGAGCAGGTCCAGAGGAGGGCCACAAAAATGATCAGAGGGATGGAACACCTCTCGTGTGAGGAAAGGCTGAGAGAGTTGGTGTTGTTCAGCCTGGAGAAGAGAAGGCTCAAGGGAATCCTTGTTGCGGCCTTTCGTTACTTAAAGGGAGCTTATAAGATGGAGAAAGATGCTTTACCAGGGACTATAGTGACAGGACAAGGGGTAATGGTTTTAAACTAAAGGAGGGTAGATTTAGACTGGTTATAAGGAAGAAATTTTTTACAATGAGGGTGGTGAGACACTGGAACAAATTGCTCTGAGAGGTTGTGGATGCCCCATCACTGGCAGTGTTCAAGGTCAGGCTGGACGAGGCTTTGAGCAACCTGACCTAGTGCAAGTTGTCTCTGCCCATGGCAGGGGGTTGGACTAGATGAGCTTTGAAGGTCGCTTCCAAACCAAACCATTGCATGATTCTATGAATAGAAGATTAATTATCTATCTGTATGTTTATACAAAAGGGGACATATTAGTCATTCCTCCAACAACCTTCCTTCATATAATAATCTGTATCTTATTTCTTGTTTGTTTGCTTTTCTTCCTTATGAAATAGTCCCAGTAAAATATGTATGAAATTTGAAGCCCAAGGGTTGCAGACCTGATCCTTTGCAAGGAGGTTCATTACAAATTTTTCTTTGGAGACAGGCTCCTTACCAGACTACACAGACAGCTATTTTTAACAAGCCATTTCCACCTCTGACACTAACAACTTTTGTGGCAATTGCTGGGGCTTGGCTGCTTCCAAACACCTTGAGAAATACTGCAGTAACCAAAAGTTCTTGGTTCAACCAAATTGTTGACAAAGTGTGAATTATAACCCAGAACAGCAAATTCTTTTGAGTTGCACCCTGTGAAGGCAGGATGCTGTCAGGGACAACGATGGGAAGCAAATACTGAGGTATAAAGATGTTTGTTTTAGGCACTACTAGTACTCTAGTAATTTTATACAGCCTTTGTTTGAACAGCTTCCCTCCAACACCAGTAAAGGAACAATATTGATGAATGATGTTATAGTGATGGCTATGATACAAGTGGAGAGAAGAGATATTATTTGTCTGAGAAACTTTCAGGCCCTCTCATCTGCAAGGTACAGTTGGCTTTGAATGAAAGGCTGATCTTGTGGAAAGTCTGGGCTGGTTGCACAATTTCTTTTTACAAGTTTGGATTTTCTGGTAGCGAATGGAAACTGAATTGCTGCAGCACCAACAGGACATTTTCTAGTCCATTTTAAAGGTGTTTGGCAGCATCAGCATGAAGCATATGTACTGGTGGCTGGCCATTGCTACCTCCCTGCTCTGCACCTCCAGCGGGTCACCTAGCGCTGAGTGGCAGCAGCCCCGTGTTCTGCTTGTACCCATTGGAAGCTCCCTGGGATCTGGCTCGGGCAATAACCTAATGATGTACAAATAATTGTTCCAGGTGGTATTATTTTTTTCTCTCTCTCATGACTAGTTCAGGACCAGAGAAGGAAATATTTTATTTGGCCTCGCAGGGTACAGGCTATCCAGAGTGAAAATCAAATCACCCTGCAATGATTGCTGTCTGAACTTGGACACAACTACTGTACTAACAATTTCATAAAATGCTCAGTTTAAACTTGATCTCTATAGAAAGGCTGAAGGCAGCATCTGCTCTTCTGGCTTTCAAAAGATATGTCTGTTATGAAGATAATCCTCTAAAATCATACTGAAGATTAGTTTGAAAGTTTTGCAGAACAGGAGGTTATTCTGGAATATATGACTGTTAAGCTCCAGCATTTCACAGCCCCACTGAGCCAGAAATAAATGAATTCTTAGCACTTCAAGGGAAGTGGAATATTCATCCTGTTTCAAGAAATGTCAGAAACACCTGCTACTAGCCTCTTCATCTAACATCTTTTACCTTGATCAGTGACTGTCTTGTTACTTATTTGGACTGGGACTGAAGTAGGAACAATAAGAACAGATTTGTGATGGAAAGACAGATTTAAAAAGGAAAGAGATCCAGTGTTGGTGATGTAGGATCACAGGAACACAGGAAGTGAAAAAGTGTTGTCAGCACATGGGCAATGCAAAAATCATGACTTTAATCTCGTACATAGGAAGCTGTAAATAGATAACTATATTACATGCTGAAGAATTGGAAGTAGCTTTTGGTAGAACTCTGGGAGGGCAACCTACATCCCTTATCCTCCACATCTGCCCATCAGGGTCCTTGCCTGTGCCCAACAGGTCTCTTGCTGTTGGGCCTCTGTACTTGTCTTGGTAAGGTGAGCTACAACCTTTCTGAGGCTAGAATAAAAAAAAGGCTCTCTGCCAGCTGGAGCGATTTCTGAGCCGCTTTGTGCTCAGGCACCTTTATGTTTATGGAAACCAACCTGCTTGGCCTCCTGAACAGTGTTTAAACTTCATGTCTACTTGGTAGAGAATCTCACCGTGTATGTGATGAGCTCAGATGCTGAGCACTTCCCACAGCAAACAGTCTGGTTTTGTTCCTGTGCCAGAAAGGATCCATTTAGGATTAATACTTCCCTGCTGAACAGCCAACAGTTACATTCCAGTGTAAACAACGTGCTGATAAAACAGAAGCATCTTTATAAATGTCACTGCTTAATTGGCATTCACAGAATATTTTGTGTCATCACCGGAGAGTGATGAACCAGCCAGCAGTTTGGGGGTCATATTGGTGGGCTGTAGTTTTGGGCCATGAGTCCTAATAGCTATACTGAGCAGAAGAAAGAGCCTTGTTTCCCCATCAGAGCACGGGAGAGCTCACTGCTCTATCTTTGGGACTTGCAGGGTTTGGTACAAAATAGGGCGACCCTAATGATTTTTCATATCCATGGCCCAGGCAGCATTCCCAGATGACTGGGAATGCGTGTATGGGGAAGGGAGGGAGAGATATTAAACCACTGTGGCTTGATTCATACCTGTACAAGAGACTAACTTCTGACTTGGGACTGATCCTACAGCCATATCCAAACCTTAAAAATTGTTGTGTGCTAAGTCCACCCAGATGGGACTTATTATTCCTTTCCTTTTCTAGCTCCACAGTAATTTGCAGACAAATCTTGCCAACAGTCTTTGGAAAGTCGAAGATTAAGTAAGTTGGGAGTACTGTAAAATAACAGGTCCCTCAGGGAGAAGTAGGATGCACAGCTGAGCTGCAAAACATGGGCTTGAATGGTAAGACCCAGCAGTGCCTGTGAAGGGTTGAACCACTGCCTGTGAGAAATGGCTCAGTAAGGGATATTTGTCTGCTTGACTTCATGGGAACAAAGCTTGATCAGGAATGATTCCTGACCAGGATGGAGACCCAGACTTGTTTTTACACCCACAGGGCACTAAGTGAGGTATCAGCACTGATTATAGGCTGATTATAGACCCCTCCTGACTGACCTGGCAATGAGGCTTCTCTCTGCTTTGCTGGCTGAGCAGGTTTCTTTTGCAGACCAGCACAGACCCAACCCTGTCACTGATACCTCATTATTTCTACAGATATAATAGGTTTTTATGACATTGCAAAAGTAGAACCAAAGGCATTACAGAGGTCTGAGCCACTTTGTGGTGCCTAGCTGTGCTGCAGCACTCACTGTGTAAATGGGTAGGTGGGAGGGGAAGCAGGGGCACAGAGACCTGCAGGCAGCTGCTTAGCTGCCTTGAGGCAAAGTTGGGATTACAATTCAGGGCTCCTGACTACCACCCCCTCTGCATTAAGTGTATTCTTCTCCTCCTAAAATAAAAAATTCTAGTCAAGCAAGTGCAAAAAATTGAGTTAGACATGATATCACAAAGCCAAGGTTCTCCCTGTGTAGGGCACTGAATGTAATGTTTCACTTCCACAAGGTATTTATTTTATTTTTCAAATTGGAAATCTTTTCCTTTACATCAAAGCATCCATCAGTTCAATATTCCGTAAGAAATGCATTCACTGAGGGTAACCCGACAGCGTTGCCCTGCAACAGCCAGGACTTGCTGCAGTCAGCAGGTTCTGGCTTTCCATCCCTGGCTGACAACCCTGCAACATGCTTGCTGAAGCTGCAGGAAACATCGGGAAAATGTTCCTGCCATGGTCCCATACAGGTGCTTCCATATCTGCACTTCTCTTTGCTCACAATCAGCTTGCAGCATCACTTACAAAAGTCAAATCCTGCTTTTTATACTAGGCCTCATCAAACATCCTTACTTATTTTCAGCTGGATCATTAGCTGGATGCCTCTGCCTAGTTTTTAACACATGGATTCCTCCCTCAAAAATTACAGCCACCCAGTCACTGAGATAACATGCCAATTTATACCTGCTGAGGAGGTGGCTTATTTAAGCTTCTCAGTTTTTCTAACCAAGTGTCTCGTTCTCTTAAATAATGTTGTTCCACTGCTTCGAGGACTCCCCAGCAGCAGGTGATTTGTAGTTCAGGTTCCCTGACATACAACAACAAGAATTAACTCCTATTTGTAGCTGCTTGCATTTGGCATCAACGTGCCCAGGTTGGGACCATTTGGCTCAGTCCAGATCCCACAGAGCAAAAGACATGGGGTCCCTCAGCGTTTCAAAGGTGATTGAGAACAATATTCTGGACCCATTAGAGAAACCCAAAACAAAACATGTGGATTGCTAAGTGGTCATAGTAGTTGCAAGGAACCATTTTGTTCAGGGAGTCTTTCCTTAGATGCACCGGCCCATCTCTATAAATACTGTTGTTTTTATCAGAACATGTCTCAAACAACACTGAAGCCTCCTGATGTTCTCCCTGTGGGACAGGTAAATGTTTTAAATCCATTAACTGAACAGGCCACCCAAAGCTACATAACTTTATGGATGTGGCAGGAATGAACCTGGAAATAGACTCAATATCTTGACTTTCTTCTTATCCCTTCCCTCCCTCTGGAGACCCAGCTTAGCCCAGGACTGGTCGGCTTTTTTATGAGAGAAGAGGGGCTGAGTAATTTTTTAACATATTGACTATTGAAAACCTTCCCTTATGTAAGCTTTCTCTTCCTTTACTCTCCTGAACATCTTATGACCTGGTGCTCAGAGAAATGCCCCTTTTGTAAATACAAGGGAGTTTTCTGTTCTGCCTGAGATTCATAAAATGAGAACCTCAGCATTTTCTGTTCAGCTGTTCTTGTGGCACACAGCAGTTCATCGGGCAGGGAGATTACTGCCCTGTGCCACCTTGCACAGCAGGCACGAAGGCATCAGTGCTGTGGCCAATGGGTTGATGCTTCGCAGCCTGGCACGCAGGGCCTTTCTGCTGGATGGCAATGGGAGATGCAAAGCACAGCTGGCCTCCAAGCACAGTGGGAAAAAATGAGTTCAACATATATTACCAGGGATGGATTTACTAGGGGAGGGGAGAAAAGAGGCAAGGCTCAGGGAAATGTAGCCCCCTAGGCAGCGATTTGTGATGTGAATGTTTTGTGATCTGTGATGCATGGTTGGTGAAGGCAGGGTGCCCATGGTGCTGTTTGCTGATGCTTCCCTTTGTTAACACCACAGCAAGAACCAGCCCCCTATATTTTACACCACTTTCAATATGATGCTGTTAACCACCTGCTGAATACAGCTTCAGCTTTGGCTACCACCTGCCTGAAGCTTGTTATCCCAGCCCTGGTCACCGTGCCCTGCAGGGGGCATTTACTGTGTGCCACAGCAATAGCCAAAATTATTCTGGTGACATTTTTCACTGCCCTCGAGGCAATGACAGGTAGAAGCCAGGACCCCGCTGTCTTTGGGCCGGGATATGTGCACAGACAGAGACAGTCACTGTCCCAGACAGCTTTTACTTTCACTAGTGAAGACAGGCAGAAGATGAGGGGAAAGGAATTATCAGTGCCAAGGTCATACAGGTAGGAAACATCACATAGCCTAATTTCAGTAATTCAGCACGTATCTTCTGTAAAGCAGCCATTACTTTTTTGGTGATTAAAAATAAAAGGAAAGGGTAGTTCCTATGACAAGACTCTCCATTGTACCAGGTGCTCTGCAAACATGGATTGATTTCAGTGTATGTATAGACATATATATAGAGTCTGCTTCTGCCCTACTTGTTGCACTGCAGCTCTGGAAACGTAAACTTTGGGAAACACGAGCAGATGTTGCAGCTGAAAGCATAGCAACGTGGTCCTTCCTGGCAATGAGAACAGGAGATACTACCCTTGCAGCCTTTCCTTGTTGTTACTACACTTAGTTATAAAACAGTCAGTGGGACTTCTCCATGTCAAATCTTGCCAGTCTGGAGGCACACAGACTGAGGAGCAGTGTGCATGCTTATATCCACATCTTTCAGCATTAAACCTCCTCTTAAAAAAACCCTCTAGGGGAGACAGGCATCCATGTAGCCTGGGGGCTGATTTACACCTCTTGCACATTGAACCTTGACTGTTAAATTCTACAGTCGGAGAACATTTCTTATACAAAATGAAACAGTGAAGACACACATAATCTCTTTCTCCTTCTTCCCAACAAAGTGTCTCCTCTTTTAATCAAGAGCTGGTTTTGTTACCATCTCAAAAAAAAAAAAAAAAAAAGAAGAAAAAAAAAGAAAAAAATAAAGAAAAAAGTCCTGCTTAGGACAGAGCAGCTGCTAAAATGTTGCCTCAGCTTTTGCTGCTTAAGGTCTAACTGGATGCTCAGTATAGAGCCACTGTTTCCAGCTGAGGAAACAGGATGCTTGCTGGCTTGTTTCAGGTCTTATGGGAAGTTTTGTGCACTTAGGAGAGAAGCTGTTTGGCATCCAGATGGTGTAGGTGGCTTGCAGCCTGGCAGGGAGGCTCTCAGCCTTTGCAAGGAGAGCTTGGTTGCCTGTCAGGATGCTGGTGAGCAAAACCGATCAGCTGCTGATGGGTACTTAGGGTGCTGACAACTGTCTCTCCCGGAGAGCCTTTTTCCTGCAGAGCTGCCAATTCAGATTATTCAACTGCAAAATTTAAGGTAAGGTAGTGAAACTGTTCTGTATTGGTAATGAATCATTTTTGAATTCAGCCCTGCAAGAGAGATGGGGTTGGATTTTTTTTTTTTTTACTTTACCAGGCTGTGGACAACCCTCCACTGAGAGAGCTAATGGGCTGCTCATGGTGTGTAGGATTTCATCTGGAAACAGTGTGTTAAAACCTGGCTTTGGTGAAGGTGCTTTGAAGTGGCAGTGTTGTGTGGCATGTCCCAGTGACCACACTGTTCTTCTGGCAGCCAAGTCCACCTGCACTAGATGTGCTATTATACGCTATTATACATGTTGCTATATCCTTCCTTAGTGTAGCTCATGCTTTTCACTATGAAAGTTATTAAGCTTTTTAGGGAATTAGAAAGCTAAAGCAACAGCAACTGCCTGGGGCATAGGCACATCATCACCCAAACCTAAGGCACATGCTGCTGGTGATTTCTGTTATTATTATTTTTCATGGTGGCTTGTTTGTGGCAGAAACAGAATGAAGATGAGAGAAAGTAGGAAAAGAAATTGAAGAAAGGCATCCCCATAGAAAGCCAGAATAATAACTTGGGGCTAACTGCAAACTTGAGAAGGGTGAATGAAAAAAAAAAAGCAACTAATTTTCTGCTTCACTAGAGAAATAGGGATTGTGCACAGGCTTTTTAAAGATATAGCATTGTATGAGATATCTGATTTAATTCCCATTTCTCCTCCTGGCAGATCTTTGCCCAACCACTCAAGTCAAACGAGTATGACTGGTGCTCATGAAGGGCAGGGCAGCTTCTGGACATCTAGGCTAGAAGCTTGTACCTTGTTGAACCACGGCAGAGCAAATAGCTCTGGCCTGCAGAGGCAGCTGTCTCCCAAAAGTCACCCAAAAGAAATGAAAGGATGCAGAATTATGAATCTGACTGATCACTTGGGTTAAGCTGCTTAATGTCATTTCATTTCTCTGCTGCATTTCTCACTCCAGGAAAACTACTGATGCCTCACATGCTATGGGTACTTCATTACAGCAGGGAACTTTAATTATGCACCTTGAGAAGAACAAATCCTCCTGCTCTGCTGGGGTTCAAATACTTAATTCCAAAGGTGTCCTTAAAGAGACATTCAGCCTCATGGTAATAGACTATCCTCTCTATAGGTCAGTTCCCATCAGACAAGGTTAAGAACAGCATGAAAATGGTCTTTTGGGAAGTGCAGAACAAAAGAGGTCTTGTGCCTCTGTGACCTGTTCTCAGTAAGGACTGGAGCCTGTCCAAGGGGAAATGTCAAGGAAGTAGCTGTACGTACAAGACTGGAGTTGTGAGTAATGTGAAAGTTTGTGAACTAAAAATAACACTTATTAATCCTTTTAAATGGGGAGATGGGAGTAGAAGGGGGAACCAAATTCCAGAGCTCTATATGTTGGGCCGCAATGGAGAGAAGTCAGGCAAGTAATGGGTGGAAAAAGTGAGGAAATAAAGGAAAAGAAATTATGTTCTTGATAAATAATAACTGGGCATAAATACACGAATACTTAAAACAGGCCTATTTTTCCAGAGGGTGATTGCTCAGTCTGTCTGAAATCTAAACCTTTTCAAGGTGTCTTGGTGGGGTGAAAATCTTGGTGTCCTTTTAGCTTGAAGCTGTTGCTCAAGAGCAGCATGTGGCTTGATGACTTGCTCCTGCAGGTGTCTGCAGAGCAAGAGGAGTTAATATTTGCACAGGGATTAGTCTTTGTTCTTGTTCAGTGTTTACCAACTTGACTAACCAGGCTCCATATTTGCTACCATCAAGTAGCAAACTTAAATGCAGTCTTAAATGCAAATATGAGCTTGGAGAGCCTGTTCACGATGTAAAAGGTAGTGACTGGAAGAAAAACAGCAGGATGGAGCCATCAGCAGTGTCTAATACCCTCAGGGAATTCTTCCAAGGTTTGAGTGAAATTCAGCTAATTATATTTAAAGATGTCTTCTTGAAGGAAAATAAAATAAACAAGTCCTTTAATGCTTAACCGCTCCTGGCAGACATGATTATTATCGTTGGTATTTATCTATTTCATACTGCCTTGTGCTTTCTTTAATCATTTCTACCTGCACAAAGTCAAGGGAAGACTTTCTGAGACCAGCAGGTGATGGCCCAAGCTTGTTGTGGAGGGAGCAAATGACTCTAAGAGGTGCAGGAACAGGAGGAAAGAACCCCCTGTGTATAATAACTGCATTCTTTATTTTGTGGGCATATGTTAGTATTTAGTAGACCTGTTACCCAGCTCTTGTGCATTGACATAAGAAAAGTCATTGAATACGATCACTAATTTGCACCTGTTCAGGAAGTGACTTCTTTGCTGTCATGACTCATGATGCGTGAGGGTGCTAAATGTGTCAATAAAAAGTAATTGCATTTCTGCAGAAGGGACAGGATCTGAAAGACCCAAAGCTGTATCTGCCTGGGTACATGGGCAGTGTTTGCAGAGGTCCTGTGCTGCTGTGCTGCTGTCTCTAAAGCATTCTCAGAACTTTGCATTTTAAGATAATTTGTGGCAGAATTGTACACAATTAACAAATTCAAATTATATGTTGTTCAGAGTGTGTTTGAATATACCTGGTATTACTTCTTCCAGATCATCTTTTAGTCGTTCTACATATAACAGCATCTAGGGAAAGAATAATTTTTAATTAGAATGCTAAAAACATGGAAGCAACTGGGTCAAGCTGTAAGGTCTCCATCACCCCAGTTTCTGCCCCCCAAGAGCAGCCAAGGTACTTCGGAAAAGAGTCTGTGAAGAAAGTATGAGCGAGTGATCCTGCCCTTAGCAGTTACATGCAGTTAGGAAGTTATGAGCTGGATATTGGACCCTCTGGCCACAAACTCCATAAATTTACCTGAAATCTCTTTGAATTATTTGGTCTCAACAACTTTCCTTGCAACGTGTCTTACAATTTATGTCTCACTGAAGAACATTTCTGCTCATTTGTTTTAAACTTGTTGCCTGATAATGTCATTGAGTGCTTCTGTTTTGAGGTCTGAGGAACGAAACTGAGAAACTTCTCTATTCATGTCTCCATGTCACTCATTATTTTATAGCTCATTTCCAAACACCACTTCAGCTGCAGTTAGACAATACAGTAAATCCAGGTACCCTCAGGAACATAGTGATCACATGAGACCATGCTAATTGGGGATGAACTCATCTTCCTGTTCAAGTGTGTTCCACGAATGGATTAGTTTTTTCACTATCATGCTTTATATTGGATTAAGTATAATTCTGGCAAAAGCTTGAGTTGTGTGCTTTGATCATTCTGACAGAAATGTGATAATGAACCCATACCTGATTCAAATCCAGCATGACTGCCAGGTGACCCAGCCATATCTGGTATTTATGATAAGGGAACTATAGAACATGAGGAATACCCTATGAGGTCAGATCCAGTATCTAACTGGCAAGGTGCTCTGTCTTCAGTGGTGACAAAAGGAGGTGTTATTCAGGGAAAGCACATGAGCCTGGCCACTTTCTCTGGTCCACTCCCCCCAGCATCCAGAACTTTTTTATCATGAGTGTTAATGGATACATCCCTGTCTGGTCCTTTTAGTATTTTTAGACCTGTTTCATCAAGTGCATCCTCATTCTAGTGTTGTGGGGTTTGCTGACTAACAAGCAGTTCTGCTTTTACCTTATTCATGAGCTTAAATTTTTAAACTTTGATCCTATTCCCACTTAGTCATCCCTTCTCCAGATGAAAAGTCCAAGCTGTTTCAGTCTCTCATCAGGTGGCTTCTCCCACCCTTTTCTGGGCCTCTTCTAACCCCATTATCTTTCTTGAGATAGAGACTAGAGCTGCACACAGTATTTGAGATGGCAACATGAGTTATTCTGTGATCCTGGCCTATGATCCCGTGTGGGTTCACTAATGCTTTATAGGCAAAATGACACCCACTGGCTTCTTCCCAAATTGATCCTGATGATACCCAGCACTGTGTTGGATTTTTTGACCATGCTGCACACTGAGCTGCTGACTTCAGAGACTACTAGTGATGACTCCAGTACCATCTCTTTGGGTTTGATTGCTAGTTCTGAGTTCAGCACTTCTCAGGCATACTTGATTATTTTTACCTCCGTGTACCACCTTAAAAACACAGTCTATCATCTCTTTTCCAGGCTGAACAGACTCTGCCAGGAGCCATTACCCTCCTCTGATCACACTTACCAGTGTTTTCTGCACATTGCTGAGTTTTGTGCTCTTTTCAGGAGGAGCCAATCGGAGCAGCAAGCAGTAGCCAAAATGCAGTAATTTAGTGGCATATGATGTTCCCTATCATAATTTTATCTCATTTCTTACACTTCCTAATCACTGATTTCAATTTTTCAAAGCTGCAGTGCAATAAACTGAAGTTTTATAGAGAATTATCCACAAAGACAGCAGAATTTCTTTCCTGAGTTGTAATAGCTAATTTAGAACCTTTTATTGAACACACAGGTTTAGCATGTAACTAATGTAAACCACCATATTGTCACCTTGCAATTTTATTTTCCTATTGCTGATGAGATATTAATACTTGGGACAAGACGTATCATGTCATAGTGTCACATAGATGCGAAAAACCCCAAGCTTCAGAACTGATACTTGTGTGTGTGCCACAGCTGGATTTTAAATAGCTGCTTGTCATACAGGATTGTATATTCACCTGCTTGAGGAGCTGAAGTGTTTCCACTGCAAATCCTTGGACCTGTCAAAACAGCAGAACCAGTGGGATATCAGGAAAAACAGAAACGAGTTAAGACAGCTAGTGAGAACTCAAAGAACCACAGCAGAAATACAGAATTTTGGGATAAAGGGAGTCTCATTACTGAAGTCAGAATAAAGTATCTGACAATATACTGTACAAAGCAACTCTGCACTGGCAAAGGAGATAAATTAGATAAATAAAAAGAAAAAAATCTTCCCTTAACTTCTGTAATCCTGAAAAAAGAAGGCATGAAATGAATATACCTTCAACCATTCATTAAGGTATTTCTTGCTTTCCATATGACCAAGTACACAGAAGCTATTTTATTCGGCCCTCTGACAATTAAATGTAATGCAATAAACTTCTTCTCTGGGGCTTCATTTATTATCACAAATGACATACTAGCTTAATAAAAAATGTTTCTGAATTGACCAATTATGCTCAAATTATAGCTTTAGATTGATTAGGCTTTTTATTTTCAAGCTCCATCTTTGTATTGTAATTATGTTTTAATCTTTGAGATGAGTGGTTTAAATTATGAGATAATTTACTTTTCCTTTCAATTTCATTGAATAATACATATTGTCGAAGTGATAAAATGAGCCAAGAGTCTTTCTTACGTTTTTGCATTTGAAGAGGAAAGAGAAAACATTTTTATCACCTAGAGAATCATGTTCTTTTTGCTTGTGGTTTTTTTGATGAAAATTAGAACTAATCTTGTGGAGATAATTATTCACCTGGTGCACTACTGGTTGACTGACTGCAAAACTCTTCGGAAAGTTTTGTTGAAGGAGGAAGAATTTTAAGGAGCTGCAAAAAATACAAACCACCTTATAAAATCCAGATAACTTAATGCAAAGATATAGACCACCTAACATATTTTACATTCATGTGCGGAACGGCTGAAGGCTGTTTTCCTTCTTTCTTCAGTTTCTAACAATTTCTCAGTCAAGGCAGTCACTGTACCCATAGCTTTACAATCCTTAGGCAATGGAGCTGGCTCAGATCTGAGCTGCAGAACCTTTGATCATCCCTGAATGAAATAATTTTGATGGTGCCAAAAAGTTTGCTGAGACTGCTGCTTCCAGGGAGGCACAGACTTGAGGGAAAAAGCAGGGCAGCTGCTCCAATAAGGATTTTCTGCTGCCAGGAGCACACTGGCAGCTCGCTCACCCTGTCCCTATGAGGACTTCTGGATGGTCTCAGAAGACACACTGGATAAAATAGGGTTTGTTTCTGTGTCTGCCCTCCATATTTCCAAGGATACCCAACTCCCACCTCTCTGGTTTCATTCCTCTGTGCCCACCATGAGTGGTTCACGTGCGAGCACTAGGGAAGGGCATCCCAAGGCTCATGGCTACAAAAATGGGCCTTGACAAGCATCTTTGTCTAATGCGGGTTAAGCCCAAGACTGGGTTTTGCTTGAACAAGATGTAGAAAGCTGCACTGAGAGGGGCTCTTGTGGAAGGGTACAGAAGGTCCCTCCTCAAGCTACACATCCCTCTGTTTAGATGGTTCAGGTTGTTGTTCTGACTTTATAACCAATGGAGAAGTGATTTCTGCCATCCTACAGTAAATGTCTAGCTTGAGTCAGATAACCTGCACCCTAGAAGTGCCCATTTGTCTCTGGATGATGTATGATCATTTCCACAGTAAGAAGCTATTATCTTCATACATCAATTCTCTGAGCACACGGACTTCTGGAAGGATTTTGCTGGAAGAAGAAACTAAGTTTAAACAACGTGGAAAAACTCAAGGGAGATTCAGCATTTAGTAAGGTCACTTGTACTGTCCTGCTGACAACCCTGGAGTGCTTTTTTTGCCAACTTTCCTTTAAATTAGACTGCAAACTGCAAGTATTGGATATCTGAGAGAGCATTATGCAGTACAAGAAGTGATCATGAAGACTGTGATGACGGAACAGCTTAATTAAAAAAGAAAGGGCATGAAAGCATTTTTTGGAAAGCTAACAAAGCTGGAATGCTGGAAGCTGCCATGGATAAATCCTGATGAGGGTAGAATACAGTTTGTGAGTCTTTTTCAAAGAGTATGAAAATTAATTCAGAGACCCAGTCAACCTGTGGCATTGATAACGGGAAATGAACCCTTGCATTTACAGATTTCTGGTGCAATTCTGAGACAGTCTGAGTACAGTCAAATGCTGCGGTATGGTTGGTGTCCCACTCATAAACCGTTTCTATCAGGAAAACCTCAGTGAATCAGATTCATAAACTAGGACCCACATTGTCACTGTACCTATGCAGAAGAAAAAATATTGTCCTTGCTCCAGACTTTTTTACCATCCCCATGTGGAAGGAGCTGGGGTACTCAGTCCTTTTTGAACTAAGCAATATTCTTGATTAGCTGAGATGGCTTAATTTTAATTGCTTCCAGTCAAGGCACTTACAATGGGAAACCTTCAAGGTAAGCATGTTGGTAGCCTGTAGGAACTCTTTCCTCCACCTTCTCTTTGGACTTGAATTTGTTTTACTGTATCTTAAATTAGCTTTTTGGTTCCAAGAAGGAACAAAATCCTAATCTGTATTTGTGTATCATGTAGCATATGGGGACTAAATTGTCACTGAAGTTTGTCAGTACTACCACAATATTAACAATATCTCCAACCTCATCACTGGTCACAGGTGAAAGACTTTTTCTGTACCGCAAAGGATCTGCACCCCAAGTGTCTCCTGATTTCCCAGGTTCTTGCAGTGCCATGCTTGTGCCTTACTGACAGCCAGGAGGTCCTGTGAGGAACATGGGAGACACTTCCTCACAACATACTTGGGGTCTACCTGGCGGTGGCACACAGTTTTATGCCTGGCTTAGGGATAACAGATGGGTGTGAATAACTTTGGGGACATTATCAAATCTGGTGAAACCACATGGAAGCCTGAAACTTTCCCTCCTAAGCAACATTTTCCTGTGAAAATTTTCACTATCTCAGGGAGAGGGGAAGGAGTAATTTGAATTTATGTTGAAGCTGCAGTGAAAAGAAACATTCTTTGTGGAAATTTGAAGAAAGTACTTTTTCTTTCTTTCTTTCCAAAAGAACAAACTTTCTATCACAAAAAGAGTATTCACAGAACTTTTTTAAGAAGCCTAAATGATTTTATTAAGCATCTTGGGTGTTATCCTTGCGCACAATATTTGGAGCACATACACTGTCACTGGATGACAGGCAGTTTACATATCAAAGTGTGGAGCCTCTCTGTTTTGAAGGACTGATACCTTCAATTCCCTGAAAACTTCGTTTACATAGCTTAGACCTTTACAGAGAAGATTGTCTCTGGCAAATCCTGTGTATAATGAACGCTGCCCTGCCATCTTGGTGAACAGCCCCATGCTCTTCTTGTTTCCCACAGCTGAGCCTTGCAGGTGGCTTTTGCTTGCTGCCTCTCTGGTGCTTTTGAGGGACACTTCTCTGCATGGTCACAGCTGCCCTTGGCTGAGGTAACCAGTGGGGCCAGGGGTGAAGGAGGGCTCAGGTGCACCATGATGCCTTTCTGGGCCTGAACCTCCACAGACTAAAAAGCTGAGATTGAAATCTGGTTTGCCTCAAAGGTATATTTTGCTGTTGGCACCTGTGGAGTTATCTCAAACTTGGCTGTTTCTCTTTCTGTCACTCCATGGCACCTTCTGCAGTTCTGTCTTTAAGCAGTCTTGGTGTTATGTAAACGTAAAATCATGGAAGATGGCACAGTTTCCACACCAGGCTTTATTAATGGCCATTTCTTCCAGATGCCCTCTGACTCCTGCTTTGCTTGAACCATTTTTTTGTCTTGGTACTACATTTCCACTCATATTGGTCGGGTTTTGGCATTCTTTGGCTCATGGAAGTTGTGCATTTTCTGCAATTGTGCCCAGCATTGCTGACATTCCTCTTGGGCCTGGCCAGTAAACTTAATTTGCTTGCTCTGAATACAACTTTTAAACATCATCAGCTTCCCTTTCCAGTTTGCAGTAACTTTTCCTCCACAGCTAAATGCACCTTGAGTTTGCAGGTGATTTCAGATGTTTGAGCACTGATTGCTATCAGGTTTGCTCAGCTCTTAGGTGCCTGCATGTTTGGGCTAGTTGGGCTGTGTGGTTTCCCAGGTGAGTTTTTATCCCTACCACAATTTAGGCAAATGAGTCTTCTGATGACAGGGGAAAAAACTCCAGTGTGCTGAATGTTTATCACTGCATTCTTGTGGCCAACAGAAAACCTGAAAAATGTTGCCATTGTTAAATCCTTTTGTGTTTCACTCTCACCACTTGGTTTGTTTGTCAGTAGAGTTAATAGCACAAAACTCTCAAGCAGCACAGGATGTTTCTCCCTCTGAAATATGCAGCATATTTGTTTCCTTGGAAAAACTGTAGTATGAAATCATGCCCACAGAGAGTTCCTCTTGAACCAGTGTGACCAACAATTGGGAAAATAGTACAGAGCAATATACTAATAAAAGTGAAGTTCTAGGTGGGTTGAAATCCACCACTACTCACAAATTTGCATGGGATTTAGTGAATGTTTCAGCTCTCAAAATGAGGTGCAAAGAACATAAACCCATGTAATTTCAACATTTCAAAATGAAGTGTTTCAGATAGTCTGAAATGTTTTTCATGACATTTCAAATTGACAAGGACCAAATTGCCTGCAAACAGAACCACATAGTTCACTACTCTATAATATGAAATCTGAACTATGTTGATTTCAGCAAGCAGGTAAGATCTGCAACAATGGGATTTACATTTTCACCATTAAATAAAGCCCAGTGAATCATTTACAATTACTTTGGATTTCTGAGTATAAGTCAGGTTGGTCTGGTTAATTCAAAATGGTAAGTCCACAGGCTTTTATTTAATGAAAATAGCCTCTCAAACTCGGTTTGATTCTACTGATTTCTTTTCTCATCTTTTCTTGGCATTCAAAGCCAAAAGCCCATTACTGCCTCCTCCTATTCCAAGCACTGTCCAGTTTACCATTAAGGAAGAACTTTTCTGTATGTTTCTTGCATTACGGTGACTGTCTTACCAGACCTTGATTGGCAGCAAGGAAAGACATGTGCAGACTCTAAGGGTCGTTATTAAACACTGGTTCAAGCCTCCAGACACCTTCAGAAACCTGAAAAAATTAAACTGCATGCTCCAGTGCTCAGAGATTTGATTTCCACTCCCCAACCCCCTCTTGAATGATGAATCATATGCCTTAAAACACACACTTTGTAAAAGGAAGAAAAGATAAAAAACCCATGAAGATAAACAAAAAACAGCCAGTCCTTTCCCAAAGCATAAGGATAACTGTGCTAAATTCCCCACTTTAATCTCTCAGAGAGGCAATTGCAGGACAGCTGACTGCTTCCCACCTGTTCTCCAAAATCTTGGGTTGAAAGGGGCTCTCTGAGCACAGTTTTAATGCAGTAAATGGTGTTTCTCTTCCACATTGCTAAGAGTGGATGCTGCACTGGGCACTGCTCAGGGGCAAGAGGGAGAAGTCCCATCTTCTTCCCACAGCCCTCCTTCACTGCAGTGTATCAGTTCCTGCCTCAGCTCTAAGGTATGGCAGATCAGAAGTTGGAGCAGTAGGTCAGGTGTGAATTGGAGACTGTTAAAGTTATTAGTCATACTTTGTTCTGTGCTTGCAAAATGTCCAAACAGCATCAGTGTCCTATTGCAGGACTGGTGCTCCCAGACCCTGAGATGGGGCAAACAAAGAGTTTGGTGGGCTGAGGCTGGCTGGCAACCAAGAAGGAGGGACTGGTGGCTAAGGGGGGAAAAAGGATGCCCTTTGTTAGGGGAAAACACTGTATGACATTTGTAGAGGTATTTCCTTTCACCCTCCTCTTTAAAACCAACTCTGCAAAACACAACTGCTCTTTCTCTCTACTCTCTCTAATCACTGAAGAGCTGAAGGACCAATGGAAGAGTAAAGTCGGAAAAGAACAACCAGCACAGACCTCTGAACAGCCACCCTGGGCCTGTACTGTCACTGGGAGACGTGCTTTATCTTAGCTTGGCAGCTGTACCACCACCCGCCTCGGGGCCATGGGGAGTTTACCATCAGTTTCCCAAGAAGCAGGACTGCACCATGGGTCCTTGCATAATGTCTTGACGTATTTTGTCTGTGATGGCAACCAGACTGGGGCCATGCTTCCCTGCCTGTGCCTCACCCCATGAACACACCTTGTTCCTGGATGACTATGGTAGGCTCCTGGCAAGTTGTGGCTAAAACTGAGTTGAATGCAAAGAATAGGAAGCCCTAATGAGGCTATAAAGCTACATTAGCCAGGCATGATCTGAAAAATGACCTCACCAAGCTTTAACTGGGTTGGTTAAAGCTGGATCCATTCCCTAATCCAGTATAGGAAGAAGTGGGAGGCAGAAGAGCACGCAGTGGTAGCTGGGGTTAATGCTGGGCTGAAGCATCTCTGTAACACAGCTTGAGGAGAAACCCTTGCCCAGTCCTGTTCATGGCTTTGCTGCTGGAAGGGAGCGAGAACTAACTAAATAAACTAACTAAATAAATGTCAAAAGCTGTTGTGGTGTATGTGCCACTGATACAGTGGGTGTTGTCACCAAGGAAGTTTACACAAGTGCTTTCATGTTTATCTTAATTCATTGGAAAACTGCTTTTGATCCGGAACATGTAATTTGTGAGAAGCTTTTATCTCTGGTCTTGTCACAGGCATAAGAATTATGTGCATGGGAAGTCAGTAGATTAGAAACTTATCTTGGATTTCCTTTTTTTGCCTCTTGCTGTCTTGGTTTGAAAAGAAGTTTTGGCTGTTCTCTCAGTATGTTTGCCTGTACATGACCAAAGTTTAAAAATATACAAAATTAGATGAAGCATAAAACCAGAGCTTTCTCTTGTCTGCTTTCAATAAATGGAAGATCAGAATATAATAATCTTGCTTGGAAATCAAAACTCCTTCTTAACAGCTCCTTGAGTTTAATTAGAGTCCAGCACAGAAAAGGGCTTGAAGATATTGCACTGATTGCTTTTCTTTACTTTTTCAGAAAGGGGCTGTTTGCTGGCATGAAGCTGAAGAAGAAGAAAAAAGGCGAGAAAGGGTTGACTATTGCAAACAAAGATGCACTGGGTAAGGCCTAATAAATCAATATTGCAACTGGGAAGAGCAGGTGGAGGATTATATTATATCTAATTTCATGTGAACTCATTTGAATTGTGTCTTAGGGCTTAGTATTGATATAACAGGCAGTAAACTCCTTGTCATTCCCACGTAAACAGAGAGCTAATTCTTTTTGCATTAACTGTTTCATTAAGTCCACCTTCAGATTCTGTGAGCTCAGAATGCTGTATCTGGTAGAGTAAAACAAAAATGTCAGCCTGACTCTTACCATAGAGAGGCGACACATTTTTGAAAGTTTTTTCCTGCTCTAGAGATAGATAATTCATTACAGGTATGTAATTCCTCCAGAAGATCTGCTTCTTCTAGAAACCATGAGAACACAACCCGAATAGATCTGATGGCTGGATGGGCTGGCTTGATAAAGCTCAGAGCTTTACTTAGTAGCAATTTTTCTCTTAAATGTACGGCAGCTATTTTATTTTATTTTAATTTTTATTTTTAATAATTATTTTTTATTTTTAACAGATATGAGTACATCCATAAGACAGGCAGAGTCTCCTATTTCTTTCTCTTAACACATCGTTGGTTTCCAAGCTAAGGATACATTCCCCTGCCCATCCTACCACTATCATTTTTCTCCTATCACCATAGTCCTCCCATCACCAAAACCTGTAGTTCAGCCACAACAAAATCTTCACCTTGCATAGTTTTGTTTTGCAGTCTCATGCCTCAAATTTCACAGAATTTTTAAGACATGGACTATCATGTGTTTAGTGCAGCCCTTGAAGTACAGTGTTGCAATAAGCCAGCCGTGTCCGTTTGACTCACTGTTGGGCAGCAACAGGAATACATATTTTGTGCCATAAGCATTATTTAGCTAAAAGGCACTACTTTTTAAAAGATTCTCCTCTGGTCCTTACAGCAAGGGGTTTGAGCTTTTGGAGCAGAGAAAACTAAAGACCATTAAACTTCTTACTAATTACAGATATGTTGCAGTTTATTTATCTTACACTCCATGAAATACACCATGCTCTACAAGATACACTGTACTGTAGTTTGCTTCTTTCTTCCATGTGAGCGTTCAGATCTTTGTTTATTTCAAATGATTGTGTTTGAATCATTGGATAGATTGGGGTCCTTACGCTGCATCTTCACCTGTTTCGTTGGTGTCTTTGTTGCTGAATAGTCTGAACTAGCGAAGTTACAGCAATCGCCAGTTCTCTCGTCTTGATTGGGATTTGGGCTTAGGAGATCTACTGGGGAAGTGTGCAGTAGGGGAATGTTGTCACTCACTGAATCTTTTGCATTTTCTGTCACTGGATCCATGCAGGGGAATAATTCCTGCTGGTTGGTTATGCTCAACATATGTATGGTTACTGAGGGGAAAAAAGGATAGTGAATCAGATATTAAAATGTCAGGAAAATGGAGCTGTAAAGGGAAAAAAGCATTGCAAAGAATTTACATCTCAATAGAAATAATATGGAACTCACAAAAATTGGTCTGGGCAAGGCATCATGCTGACACATGCCTGTCCCCCAACCAGGGGGAAGTTTTATCTGCTTTAGCCTCGGAGCAAACAATACAGACTGTTACAAGCCCATAATCAAACAGCATGCTCTAGAGTAAATAGGATATGGAGGGTAGTCATGGGAACTTGGTGCTACAGATGCAAAACTTGGAAAAATGCCTTTGCCTCAAGGGCTGAAAATCAGGCTATTCCTACAGGGATACAGAGGCAAGTTCACCTTTCCTGTAATCTAGGGAGGATGGACAAGAGCCAGAGGGGCAGTCAGGGAGCATATATGTTATATGAGATTGCTGGTGGAATAACCCTAATTGAGCATATGTTATATGAGATTGCTAGTGGAGGAACATTCATGGAGCTGGCTCATGCTTGGCTGCCTTGCCACATGAACGAAAGTTGTGTCTGTTTGTCTGGTAATTTGCTTTGGAGTAAGGGCTTGTGGAAACTAGCCAAAAAAGGAACATTCAGACTTGATGAGAACTATCCAAGTGAGTTTCACTGTACAATGGAAGGTCCTTTGCTGCCATCACCAGTTTCTAAACACTGCTCAAGTGACCATACCTTTGCAAAGAGACAAGGAAGCACTGTTACAACCCTTTCTATAGTTTTGTAGTGGGAGCACAGTGCTGTAGAGTACTTGCAGAAAATACACTTGGATGTCTGTCCTTTCATTTGATGCAAGGTCATCCATAAGGTCACCTAAGCTCCCGGGTATTGCTGGGCAAGTCATCTTTACTCTTGCAGGTACCACTTGACAGTTTCTAGACCAGAAATAACTCATGTCCATAGTCACTGAACATTTTTTGCTTATAAGTGTACTTATTGGAATGAACTACAGGCATCCAAATTTTAAACTTTCACCTAAAACACATGGCTCCATTCCCAAGGTAGGTGTTGTTGAACTCAGACATGTTTGGCAAGGGGCAGAGGTACTGGTAGGACTTCTGTCAGACTAGGAGGACAAAGCAGAGCAGTGTCTGGCCTAATGTAGATGTGTACATCTGAGCTAGTTGCTAAGATTCTCTTTATGGTCAGGAAGAAAATAAACACTTCAAGAAGCAATTTGTCTCATCTGAGTTTAACTCTCTACAAGAGATCCCATGAATCATGCTCTTCAACTCTCTTTTCCTGTCCTTGATCTTCCAGTTCATCATCTCTGCAAAGAGGAAAGGTGAGAAATGATTTCTAAGCTAGGCTCTGCTTTGGTTGCTTGGAAGGGTCTGAAGTGTGTCCAACTGTCACAACAAACCATGGAGGGCAGACTCACTGCTGCAAAATAATACGTGCAAAACCCAGCAATAATCTGTCCCACTGTCATTCTAGCAGATGAGAGATGGGGCAGTCAGATGCAACTAGTGTGCATGTGCCTGCTGCGGGGGTACATGGGGTGAAGAGAGAAGCTACAGCCACTATTTATATGGTATATTATTTTGTACAGGAGGGGAGCTGCTGCTGTAATCAATGCTGCTCAATACAAACCACTACTGTATCTCTAATTGTGACACACCAATAAATAAAATATTCAGTTCATGCTGATGAATTCACTGCTCTGCTCCAAGTTAGATTTTTGCTAGTAGAAATCAGAGGTGGGTTTTACTTTCTTGATTGTTTTTTTCATCAGGTGAACATGATGAAAGTGCAGATCTTCACCACGCAGATCTTCACCATGACACTCTTGGAAGACAAGAAGAGGGAGAGGAAGACCTAATGAACAGTGATGCACTATCTGATGTTTTTGGACAAAGCCCAAAGAGGAAAAGGTGTTCCTTGCTGTACTTTACCTAACATCCCCCAAAACACCTTTTCCATCCTTCTTGGCAATGGCCTTGCCCTAGGACAGTACATCTGCTGACAGAAAAACCATTTGCTGACAGCAGTGATCCCTTCACTCCTGCTCTCCCACATGACAGAGTGGGATGTACTTGTCAGCAAAATATTACCAGCTCAAGACAGATTGTCACCAGATGCTATCCTGTGCAGGTAGAGATTGAAATGGATGCTGAGAATGCCTCAACTGTGCTAATGAACTCTGCTAATGAAAATGAGCCAAAGGAGACAGCAATCTCTATAGCCAAGAGAGCTTATAGTTTTGTATATCCTTGTGTAGTTGGTTTTTTTTTTCATACAGGAGAGGAATGGAGTGAGGTTTGATGGGATCAACAAGTGAAATCATTCCCATGCACGGCAGGTAGCTGCACTGGTCTGTGTGGATGCAAAACATTTCCCTATTACCAAGTATAGGAGAAAGACAGAGATGGTCTCTGGTGATGAAATCAAGCCTAACATTTCACAACAACGCTGTCTGCCATAGGCATATGGCATAGGCATATCTTGCTTAGTGACAAGAATTCTTTCCAACATATGTCCAAGTACCAGCTCTTGCCTAGAGATGCCTAATAACCTGTTTTGTCATTTAAACAGGGCAAAGCTGGTGACCAGAATTCATGAAGAGGAGATGAAATCCCAAAACTACCAGGTGAGCAGGGGGTGATGACCCTTATGCACCTGTGAAATACCCAGGCAGGCTGGACCTGAGCCTAGGAGTGCGCGTGGTGTCCTTGTGCCCCACAGATTGCCATCATCATCATCGAGGCCAGGCAGCTGGTGGGTGACAACATTGACCCTGTGGTGATCATTGAGATAGGTGACGAGAAGAAGCAAACGACAGTAAAGGAAGGCACAAATGCCCCTTTCTACAATGAGGTAGGTGCTTTCTCTTGAAGAAGGTATTTTCTTCCGTGGCTCTGGGTGGCCTCCACCACATGGTAGCTCAAAAGGGGATGAACTAAGTTTGTAGCACCTTGCATGACTGAGCAGGGAGGTCTGTCCAGGAGCTGTTTGAGTTTCAGGCTTGGTCAAGCACCAGTAATAGCTCCTTTGTGTTTAGCTCTATTTACATCCTGCCCTACTACCACTGCTTCTACATTTTTTCAAATGATCCATTTGGGAGCTTTGTCTAAACTGCCCTGTCCCCCCCACTTCCCTTTTCTACCATTTCACTGTTTCAATCTCTCCTTGACATGTGTCTGTCCCAGCTGGTGACAAATGAGACCATACAATTCCCAAAACCACCCAGTCCTTTGGTTTTCCTTGTGCCTCCTGTCCCTTTTGAGAATACCCTCTGATGTGGAGTGAAGGCCACAGGCATTTGTGAAGGGCAGTGCTGTGCAGCCATGCAAGGAGGAGAGTAGAAAGCAGGTCTGTGCCATGGCAGACATGAGACAGGGAGGCAAGGAAAGGGTTTTACTGTGTCTGCCACTGCCTCCCCAGCTCCCCCAGTGTCCCACCAGGGCTCTCTGCGGTAGCCCAAAAAGCTAAAGCATGCTGCTGACAGTGCTAGCTAGCAGCACAAGGATGATTCTGATCTGCTGTCCCCTTTTCCCACAGTACTTTGTGTTTGATTTCGTTGGACCGCAGGTGTTCCTGTTTGACAAAATAATCAACATCTCTGTAAGTACCCAGAAAAGCTTAGCACAGTAAGTAAAAGTCATTGTTGTTTGTGTAAATTCAGCTCTAAATGATTCTTCCTGATGTAATTAAAAAGAGAAATAATTTTAGGTACCAAAAGTGCATGTCATAAAGTCAGCATGACGTATAGGAAAGAAAAAGGACAGGGGAGAGGAAAAAGAGGAAAGGTAGCTGGCTATGATTTGAGGGAACATAACCCTAAAGGAAGATTGTGTGCATTTTCAGGGATACTCATTTTGGTCTTGGCAATCTGCAAGGTAGAATGAGAAAATTCAGCTTAGTTAACTGTTGTCAGCATTGTCTTCATCCCTCTAATTTTCAAGCTGCCACTTGTTTCAAATGACTCAGTTGAAACTTCTGGTTTACCTCAGTTCCTCAGATACAACTGTTTCTAACTAAACCATCCAGACACCTTATCCTCAGCAGTGGCTCTTGGGCTGTCCGGGAGTGTCCATGGCTGGTTGCTATTAGCATGGGAGTGGGATCCAAGCGGTCAGTGCTGCTCCCACTGCTTGCTGCAAGTAAAGTCCTGGTGAAGCTATGTGACATCTCAGAACAGCCCTCATAGAAGACACACATGGTCTTTGACTTGGGGCATTAGATAATGATTTGCAGTTTGGAAGGCCAAGTCTATGGAGCCATGTAATTATCTTATCTGAGGCTCCTGAGGTTCATCACAACATTCAGCAAACCTGCTAAGGAATTAAGGAAGATCTCATGAGACTCTGGACAGTGCTGTGTTTGTATTACTTAGAAATATCACAAGCTGTGTCCTTCATGAGCTGTTTTTTGCATTTCTACCTCCAAAATTCCTACCACTTGGCCAGAGATATGAGCAGTGAGTTGTTGCCCCAGGAAAGGTTCTTTTTCCCTGAAATGCTTTGTCCATTTCAAAAAAGTACACCAGGAAAGGGTCTGAGCTGGTTGTGCGTGACAGAGACAGGCAGTGCTCAGGAGCTATAGGAAACAGCTGTGCAAAACCTCTTAGAGATGTTCACTGTGTACCTGCTTTGCTGAGCTGCTAATAAAGTGACTTTTCCCAGCTACAGAAATAAAAAGTGTTCGTTTACACGTGGACAACTAGGTTTTCAGTGCTGGTAGTAAATTGACAGTCTGAATCCTAAGCTCCAATTCAGACCCACTATATCTATATCACATGCACAGCTCAAATGTATGAAATTCATATGTACATAAGGCATCTGCAGTTCTGACCTTCATTTACCCCTGAGGACAGAGTTTACTACAGCTGACAATGGCCCATCTTTTTGTGTGGGAGTGGGTATCGTCTCGCTTTTATGACTTACATCACAGTGTGGTATAACACATATATGTTTCTGACATGGTTAGTATCAGCACAGCACCGAGGCATCAACTCTTGTGAGCTACTGCTGCTTGGGGACATATGGTTATTTTTCTCCAAGGTATGGCCAGTCTTTCTGATCTCACACTGTTTTGATAAGGATTCCATATACCTGGTGGTGGCGGGGAGAGTGCCACCTTTCCTAGCATGTTGGGGTTGTGGGGAAATGTGTCACCATTACCTGCTGTAGATCTGCATAGTTTCATCAGGCTCAGCAAAATTATTTGATTTATAGCTGGTGAAGGTGCAACACTAAGAAATTAAATGTCTTCTAGATAAAAATGACTTTTTGAAAAAAAGAAAAACCAAACTGGCCCAGTGCAATACTCATGTATGCTACTGAAAACAGAGTTTCATTACCTTGCAACATAGTTTTGGAGAATGCAATATATCAGGGGAATAGAAACAAATAGAGGAAACAGGTGTGCTGGGAGGGAAGGAAACCCTGGGGGATGGAAAATTTCACAGCACTTGCTTAGCATTAATCTCACTTAAGGAGAAACAAAGATTGGCAGCCTCCGTTACCAGCAATCACTCATGCACTAAAATTGCTTAAGCTGTGAAACAAACTCATCTGCATATGGAAGCTCAAGGAAAACAAAAAATATTAGTGCTGTTGTCCATCAGTTCAGCAGTTAGTCTAGCAGCATTCAAATCCTGCATTTGAGGGGAAAATGAAATTTTTGATTTCTCAGCCACCTGCTAATTAATAGATTCTTTTTCTTCATTAGTATATTCCAGTGCATTCCAGCAACCTTGTAGTAATGCCATGGTAAAACTGAGATGCCCCTTTCACATTAAGCCTGTGTCTCCAGTACAGAAATACTCCCCAGTTTAATACTGTATGTTTGTCCTCATTCAGAAAACCTGAAGAAAATCCTTCAGTCATCTATAGATCAATCCCTTGTGAAAAGACACAAACCTTTAATTAGATATAATGTAGATGAGATGCTCCCTCTCAGAGAAGAGGTGTTTGCTACAAGCTTCATGCTCACCTGCTTTGTTACATTAGAAAAAATATGCTTGAAAGAAAAGTATCAGGAAAGGTACATTTAATACAAACAGTGAGTTATTTCCTCAGCAGTTAAAAGCTACATATGTACTACAGGGAGCGGAAACCCCCATCATTTCACTGGGAACGGGACATTTACCCAAGGGCACCACATTTCCCACAGTGAATCTCAAGGATGGAGAAGTGAGATTTACACATTTAATACTTTCTGAACATGCTGTCATGCCCTGGAGAGAAGATGCAAAGAGCAATGAGACACCACCTTGGACTAACCACACATCCTCCTCTTGTTTCTGGATCTTAAAGAAACTCTTTTTTTTTTTTTTGCTATAGAAAGGCAACAGCCTTCTTCCACCTTCAGCCCATCCTGTTTGCATCAGATGATTTGGGCAAGCTCCTATTTCCATGTAGTTCCTTCAAAGCTGTAATTTTGCCTGGCTTCAGGATGAAACACACCATTTTTCATGGCATGTTCCCTACCCTCGTGTGCCCTAGTCCAACCTCACAGGAGCAAGTGTCCAGTGCTACGATGGGACCTGGCAGTTTCAGGGATTGAGGAAAAGCAGCACCAGTGCATGAAAGTGTTGGCTTCACACTGGCTCCTCTCCCACCTGAAGGTTGCTTAACTTTTTGGCTTTAATAATAGAGTAAAATAAAACTGCTCCTTTGTCCGCTTTTGATTTTTCAGCCCTAGAAACTCCTTCCATGTTGAAGTGAGGAATTACCAAGGACAACTGAGTGTGTTCCCTAAATCACAGGGGCACAGTTGCCCCAGGCCTTTAACAGGGAATGACTTTATGCTGCAACTAGAAACCTCCTGAATTTTCTGGTAGATCTTGATGAAGGTGTCAGTGATCTTTACTTTGGAACGTATGTCTGCTGGTCTTGAAGAAAAATGCACAAAATGAAGTCACATGACAAATCCAATGCAAAACCACAGATGTCTTGTATCCCTATCTAGGATGCGTAGGTCCAAAGCCAGGGTATGATGTCTTCCAGATTCCTAAAATGTCTCAGAGTCTTGGTTGTTTAGCTCCAACATTTAGATTTAGCTTCTGTGGACTTGAATCCCATGGGCTTAGTTTCTCTTTGCAGTTCAGCCAAAGTGTTCCAGACAATTCACCCTGATTTCAGAAGCTTCTCCACAACCTTTTAAGCTATTCTGAAACCACGTGAGATATATTTTTTGAGAAATACAGTTGTAGAGCCAATCTTCCCTTTACTTATTAAATTGTCTTTATCTCAAAAACAAAAAGAAAAGGACTGTTGTGGTTTAACCCCAGCTGCCAATTTAAGCCCCACCCAGCTGCTCGTTCACTCCCCCTTGGTGGGATGGGGGAGAGAATTGGAAGAGTAAAAGTGAGAATACTCGTGGGTTGAAATAAAGATAGTTTAAGAGGTAAAGCAAAAGCCACACACACAAGCAAAGCAAAACAAGGAATTCATTCACTCCTTCCCATCGGCAGGCACGTGTTCAGCATCTCCAGGAAAGCAGGGCCCCATCACACATAACAGTTACTTGGGAAAACAAAACACCGTAACTCTGGATGTCCTGCCCTTCCTTCTTCTTCCTCCAGCTTTATATGCTAAGCATGACGTCCTATGGTGTGGAATCTCCCTGTGGTCAGCTGGGGTTGGCTGTCCCGGCTGTGTCCCCTCCCAGCTCCTTGTGCACCCCCAGCCCACTCGCTGATGGGGTGGGGTGAGAGGCAGGAAAGGCCTTGACTCTGTGTAAGCGCTGCTCAGCAGTAACGAAAACATCCCTGTGTTATCAACAGTGTTTCCAGCACAAATCCAAAACAATGCCCCATACAAGCTACTATGGAAAAAATTAACTCTATCCCAGCCAAAACCAGCACATTCTCCTCCCCTTATTCCATACCATATGATGTCAGGCTGAACAAAAAACCTGCGGGACAAGTCTGCTGCTCGGGAACTGGCTGGGCATTGGTCAGTGGGTATTGAGCAATTACACTGTGCATCACTTGTTTTGTATATTTTTTTATCATTATTGTTATTTTCTCTTTCTTTTCTGTCCTATTAAATTGTCTTTATCTCAGCTCCTGAGTTTTATCTTTTTTCCTATTCTCTCCCCCATCCCACTGTGGAGAGTAGTGAGCGAACAGCTATGTGGTGTTCAGCTGCCTGCTGGGTTAAACCACAACAAACGTGTTGCTAGCCCCTGCCTTGACTATAAAGTGAAGCACATGCATGTATTTGAAAACCAGACACAGAAATACATAGATCCAGGAACCATGACAAATGAAAATTATTAATTAAATTGGAATTAAATTAAATTAAATTCATTACTTGACAGGAAGGATAAGGAGATAGACTCATTGGGGCCTGCTTGCCATCTCATTTACATCTATGTCACTTCTCCATTTTCATTAATATTGTGGAGGGTGAATCAAAATTGAGTCTCTTGGTTTATGTGCACACTGAAATGTTGAAAGACACACTTTAATTCTTTCTCCTCTTGGTGTACTCAGTTCTTATGGCAATTCAGCTATTGCACAGAAAGTGATATGATTTCTGCAGCCTAATGTGAAACTGGTTATGCCCCTTGTGTTTATATTAATTTTGATTTATTGAAAACTGCCAAGATAAGTAATATAACTGCATCTGCTCTGAAGACACATCCATCTGATTCCCACTGTATATAATCCTGGGACCTGGGATGAACCTGTGTGATGCCACTCAGTTTCTAAATTGGCACAATATTAGGTAAAGAACAGATTTCAAATGCTTGCTGTATCTGCGGTGGCTACGTACACCCCATTTTGGGTGGTGCTGGATGTCGCTGCTTATTGCCACTGAACCAAATGTGATCTTTGTTTGGATTGCTCTTTCTTATGCTGACTGGGAAAAGAGATAGTGACATTCTTTAACTCGCCTTTCTCTAACAGGTTATGCACAATAAACTGATCGGGAGTGTGCTGATAGGCTCCTTTAAAGTAGATCTGGGGATGGTGTATGGTCAGCCAGGTAAGAGGTGCACTTTCTGCCCTTTTTGTCTGTTAAATGAGATTTAAGGCAGGGAAGGGGAGGGAGGTATGCTGATTTTCCACTTAGATGCTTGTGGTTTATGCCAAAGGATAAACTTATCAAGGTTTTTGGAAGGCTTGTTTTCATATTTGGATACCAAAGCATCAACCAAATTTTTGGAAAAAAGTTCAACACTGAAGACAACTTGAAAATCTGTCCACTGGTGGGAAGCACTTATCAAGGATGGCTTTTCTTCAGGGTGTTAGAGTGGGCAGCTGAATGCTCTACAAAACTCAGCTCTACTCATTTGTTGCAAAGCATCCAATGCTCTGCTGCGTGTGTTGGGGTAGAAGGGATGGAGGGAGGGAGAGCGGGATGGACTGTGAATGGTGAAGAGAGCACAAGATGAGAGGAGGAGCAGACCATAATGTGAGAGAGAAGAAGGAGATGACAAAGAGGTCACCATGGGTCCACTTGACCTGCCATCTTCAGAGCTGTCCAGTGCTTTCTGAAATTTGATGTTAAGAAAAGATCACCTACCCCTTTTTTGGCCTGTTTTTACAACCATCCACAAAACATGTATCTTCCTCTCTTCCATAATTACTCAAGGACATGGTCTCTTCTCAGTCTTTGGGAATAAACATATTTAGGCCACTTGCTATAGATGTCACCCAGTTATGGCAAAAGTGTAGAGTCATTCAGGCCACCCTCTCTTCAGGGCTCCTGCAAGAGTCAGTAGAGAGGAATGGCCTGACTGAAGTGAGCAGTCTACGTCCGTACTCAGACTGCGTTAGTCTCTGAATTCTGTCCTGTATTTCTTGCTCACTTTTACAGGAGGGTGGTGTCTAAGGATTGATCTTGAGCTCATAACCCTTGTACACTCTGGTGTCTCCCTCCCACTCCTTTACACACCCAAGGTGATGGCCAAGGAATTAATGTGAGGTGTTAGGACCTTGCTCAAGGGGATTGCTGAAGAAGGGCTGCAGCAAGGACTATTGTGGGTGAATCGTCTTGTGCATTTTCCCACTGAAAAGATGGAGCTGAACCTGCTTCTGGCTCCTGCTTCTTCCTGTGAAGGCTGTCCACCCTCCTTCCTCCATTTCTCAGATGGCTGCCAGTGTTACGCCTGGCTACAGCTCCCAGCAAGGGTTTTGCTTTCCGAGAGTCCTGAGATCTTCAGACAGTTCTCATCAAAAAGTTGGCCTTTTCTCATAAAGCCTCAGCCTTAATTCAGCTGCTGAAGTCTCACCCAACCTTCCACTGGTCTTTAGTCACTGATCTCAGAGCTTGTTCCTGATGAACTCTAGATCAATCCTTTGTTTGCCTTTTTGGTCACACAACATTTTGGACCCTCTAGATGTGCCTGGTAAACAAGTGTACTGCAGCATGATCCACCTGAAAGCACAAGTGTTGTTTGCAGTGCCCTTTCTGGGAGCGGAGAGGAGAAATACTTGCATTTTTTGCATCTTCTATTTGGGTGTTTAATTTTGCCCATCTTACAGGTCATCAGTTTTGTGACAAGTGGGCGCTTCTCACGGACCCTGCTGACATTAGGACAGGAGCCAAGGGATACCTGAAGTGTGACATCAGTGTGACTGGGAAAGGTGATGCAATACAAGCTACGCAGAAAACAGCTGATAATGAAGAGCAGATTGAAAAGTACTGCAATAGTTTCTTTTTTACTGCTTTCTTCTTTACTAAGTACCTCAGGAGTCCTCTGCCCTCCTTTCAGTCCTTTCCTTGCTAACTCAGGGTTAATGACAGGATAGCATTGTACACCTGGCTGTTCTGATGTGCTCAGAGAGGGTTTTTACAATCACCTCAACTAAATGGAAGGGCATTTTAGGGTCACTTCTCTGCACCTGATAGAGTTGACCATGCCCTGTGGCTAAGTGCCAGATTATCCCTGACAGAAGGTTCATTGATCTGAAACCAATTAAGTACTTCTGAAAAACAATGAAGTAAGAAGAAGAAATATGAGGAAAAGCTATTCCTTCTTCTCTGTCAGATGTGTATGCATGGATATTTTCCATATCCTTAAATAAACTCAAATGCATTAACATTCTCCTTGTAAAATACAGAAGTTCAAGGTGGTAAAGTATGCTGCCAGCATACTTTCAGTTTTACAGGAGCAATGTTTCTGGTCAGTACTGACATACTGGACCAAGTCCAGGGAGAGTCACCAAGATGATGGAGGGCTGGAGCACTTGTTCTACAGGGAAAGGGGTGTGTGTGTGGGAAGGCTGGTTTCTTAAGCCTTAAGAAGAACAGGTTAAGGGGTATCCTACATGAAGAGGTCAGAGTCAGACTCTTTTCAGAGGAATACAGTAAAAGGATGAGAGGCTTGGGCACACATTAGAACAAGGGAATCTCAGAACAGATACAAGAAATTTTTTTACCAGGAAAGAGGTCAAATGTAACAAGGGCCCAGAGAGAGTGGGGAATCTCCATCATTGGAGATATTCAGAATTTACTGTACAAGGTCCTGAGCAAGATGATCTAACTGGACCTGGTTCTGTATCACATAGACAAGTTTGCTGAGTAATGCTGTATCATTTTCTCATGGTAACCAGAAAATATTTTGGTTTAGATGCAGAAGCAAATTCATACACCTTTTTGTGCCTTCTCAAGATGCAAGCTAACTCGAGATGACATTTTTTTTTGGAAAAAATATCACTTTGTTGTCTGAGTTTTCAATTTTAAGAAAATGGCTTTTTTTTTTTCTTTCAGGAACCTCTTGATCCCCAAAGGCTTTCCATCTGAAAGACCTTGGGCCAGGTTTTATGTGAGAATTTACAAAGCAGAAGGACTTCCAAAGATGAACTCTAGCATCATGGCCAATGTCACCAAAGCATTCATAGGCGACAGTAAGGACCTTGTGGATCCCTATGTGGTGGTCATGTTTGCAGGTCAAATGGTAATTGGGATCCTCTTGATCACAAATGTAGGCCTTCTTTCCTATTAGCTGTGCTACAGGCAGGTGATTTTGCTGATGTCCTTTAACTTATAATTACATAAATTAAGTAAAACACATATTTTTGTCATCAGAAAGAAAATTTTCAGTTCTTAAATTATGCAAGAACAAAGTGATGGAAACACTTAATGCCAGCAGGTCTAATATCAACCTCACAGCAGTAAGTTAGAGTCAGGCAGCAGGAGGGGAAAGAGAATTCTGTAGATCTGTTACTAAAACATCAAGTTACAAGACAGTGAATTACCCAGTGTGGTATTAGGTAAGTGCTATGTCCTGACTCCCTAGAGTGAAAAAAGGAAGCAGGGCTGAAATCAGTAAAGATGGCTCAGTCTGGATTTTAGGGCTGTGTATTTACCTCTTGAATTACTCTGCTTTAATTCAGGACCCTTGCAGCTTTTCTATGGGTAGCAGAAGAGGAAGCATTTGAGCAGACTGTCTCAGTGTTGCCTGGCTTCATTGCTTCCAGAGCTCCTTCACCATCAAACATGGTGCTGCAGAGAGCTGCTGAGAGAGTCCTTCTGACTTTGGTGGAAAAGTAGCGCAGAGGAGATCCAGGGGCCTGGTTCCTCTGGGGTGCACCCATGAAGCACTGCATCAGGAAGCTTATCCTGATTGTTGGTGTAAATAAGGAAAGAATCAAACTGAAAAAGATTTTAAGCCAGCAATGCTTTCTGTGTGCAAGGAAGCTTTAGGGAGAACTCCAGTTAGTCCTTTACAGATGTTTCAGGCATGAGAACGAGGCCCTTGGTGCTGATTTTGTGTTCTGTTGTGAATCCAAATTGTAAAGAATTACATCTCAAACTAGTATGGGTTAAAACGTTCAAATGCATGCAGCTACTCCAGGTTTAATAGAGGGCTGAAGAAGACATAAGAATGGCTCACTAATGTGAGTTTGCATGCTGGTGTGTAAAATATGGGTTTAGAGGTATTGTTGGTGGGTTTCCTGACTCAGTTTTCCTCACCAAATGTGGAAGCAGAAGGCCTGCCACAGCCTGCAGCTGCACGGACTGTGAAATGGTCCTGCCATCTCTTTCAGGCTAGGAGGAATAGCTCCCGTCACTGCATCCCTAGCACACAAGCATATGCCTAGAACGCGAGCCACAGTAATCATACTTTATACTAGATAAATTGCCTCATTTAAGGTAATTCCATTGGTACATGCAGCCTGGCAGCTGTAATGAATTTCATCTTTTATGAGATGAATTGTGCTGCATTACCACTACCCAGGTATTTCAAAAGCCATTTGAAGAAGTGCAGTTTGTATCAAAAATGCCAGTCTGGCTTCGCAGATATGTTTTGTGCATAAGGGCCCTGAAGAATTAGATTTTATTCCAGGCTCTGCTGTGTGCAGGTGAGAATTCTTTAGCCATAATTTGGTCTTTTATTACATATGGAGGGGAAAATAAATGAGCTAATAGAAAAGCCAAAGTACTTTCAATATAGGATATTTGTGCTTTAAAAATGACCAGAGAGATGTTGCTAAGTGCAATTTGTGCTATACTCATTGCCATTCTCCAGAGTCTGACCCCTCTGGGGTTCAATCTGCTGGACTTTCATTTCAGGGTCGGACAACAGTTCAAAAGAACTGTGCAGATCCAGTATGGCATGAACAGATTATCTTCAAGGAAATGTTCCCTCCACTCTGCCGAAGAGTTAAAATCCAGGTCTGGGATGAAGGCAGCATGAATGATGTGGCCTTAGCCACCCACTTCATTGACTTGAAGAAAATATCAAATGAACAAGATGGTGATAAAGGTAAAGGGGAAAATGTCTGTTCCAGAATATGCCCTTAAGGTAAAATCTACTTGCTTGGGATCTGGGCACTGGCTAATCCCATTTTAGGAACGTCCAGAGCTCAAGCGAATATCCATATTTTTTGTTGTTTCTGAGAAACCTTCTCTTACTTAATTTGAAGTTACATTACATTGTCCTCAGTGCATGGTGGTCTACTACTGCCTTTCTTGTTACAGGGCTGCTACATAATTTGATACCTTCTTTGTGACTGTGGCAGTAGTCTAGTCCATTAGGGATGACTGATATAAGTTTGTGGTTTGTGTGAATTTCTGTTGAGCAATGTGAGCACAAAGTGCAAATCATGGGTAGAGCAGGCTTGTGTTTTTGATCTATCCAGTAAGAGCAAAGTGTTTAGGTAAGGCTCAGCTGGATGTTATCACAGCTTAAGGAGGTACCGTGGACTAGTGTGTTTGTCCTAACATATGTGAGGTAAAGCTCAATATCTGGAGTCTTTTCACTGATGTTTGAGTCTACATGTACAGCCTTATTTATATTGTGTGATCTATGCATGGAACATGGTCAGTTATCACAGCTCAGTAAAGGCACAGTAACTCCTTAAACTTGGCAATTCAAATGTGTATCTGAGTCCTTAATCAGAAAATGAAAGATAAATCGTAAAAACTGAGTAGTGACATGGGCTTGGGAACAGTTTGGACAAGGTGAGAAAGCTTCCGTTCCTCTCCCACAATGTCCCAGCCCTCAGTCTATGGGAGCAAGCTCTTTTTATCAAGAGGTGCAATAGGCCTCATGCCCCAGCACGTGTGGTAGGAACACCTTCTGAGAAAGAGCTCCATACCGGCAGATTTCCTGGTTGGGTATTGGCGGAGGCTCCTTGTTGCCTAAGAATTGCCCTGCAAAACAGTGCTTTATATGAGGTGGTCCCTACCTGTGTAGAAATGGGTCCAGGTTTGGCTTTTGGTGTGCAAGAGGCAAGATTTCTCAGAGCAGACAGTGAGGAGAATGTGCTGACACCTAATGGAAATGTCATAAAAGGTGCTTCATCTCCAGGGTTTTTGCCTACCTTTGGGCCTGCCTGGATCAATCTCTATGGTTCACCTAGAAACCACAGCCTCATGGATGACCACCAGGAGCTTAACGAAGGTTTTGGAGAAGGGGTCTCCTTCAGGGGACGTCTCTTGATTGAGATTGCTGTAGAGATACTTTCAGGAGGAGCCCGTGAGTCAAAGTTTTCAAGTATTATCAAGGATATCAAAATGTCATCTAAAGATAAAGACTTCAAAGCACCCAAAGGAAAAGACAAAACTGAGAAAGCAGGAGAGGATCGAAAGTCAGCTTCTCCTTCAGATAAGATGAACTCAACTGAAGTGGAAATCGAGCCATTCGATGTGCCCTCAGAGGTCAGTATGGTATTAAGAGATTCATTGACATGTGTACCTAAATCTCCAAGGATGGTACTGATGTGTGTATTTTGGTTCAGGCCTTCTAATACGGCTTTTCTGTACTCCCAACAGCTTCTCCATGCCTCCGTAGTCCTGGGACCTTCCCATAATAATACAGCACAAATGGAGCATTAATGTGTACCTGTAACTCATTAAAAAAATCTCAAGTAGGACTTGGTTTCCATAAAACTTAGTCTCCTCTCCTATTGTCCCTTCTGCATTAACTGCATCCATGTGTTCCTACTAGAAATTTACACCACGTAATATCTGCTAAATAACAGAGAGCTGATGGGGGCAGCTGGTAGTTATAAAGTCTGATTTCCTGCATTCATCTGAGAAAATTGTAGTTGTCAATTGAAGTCAGTAGGGAATCACTGACAGAATTTTTGCAAATGCAGAGATACAGCCTAGCCTGTTTTACTCTCCTTTAACCCTGCATTGTCAATGTAGTTTTAGATTGCTAATTTCTTTAGGAGAGGGGCTGCAAATCATGTGCTCAGTCTCAACTGGTGTTAACTGATGTTAACACCTAATTTCCTAACTCCACCTGTTGTACTGGGTTACATCATGGGAAGATCTGTGCTACAATGCTTTGAGAAGGTTGTGCAGTTGTGGCAGGGCATGTAGGCTCAGGTGCTGAGCCAATACTTGACCTTTGATTCTCTGCTCCATCACATCACTGTCTGGGAGCAATAGCACATTGGTGCATATGCAAGCTTTATTTTTTTTACCCAATAAATAGGAAGAGAAATCTTCTCATAACCAATTTTCTTCCCACTTCAGTATGACATTGATAGAAATGTTGGCTTTTGTAGTGGGAGCCCCACCACAGTGCTTGAGGCACTCGTGTCCTTTACTAGATCTGGTTCTTGGTCTTTTAACTCCATCTCTACAAGTAAGTAGGAGAGAAGAAATTGTTCTTTGGTCTTGAGGCCTAGCCTTGACAAGTGCTCTTCCTTGGCCTGCACCCTGGCATTGCTGGCATGAGTGCTAGCTGAAGCAGGTCAAAGTGCGTTAGCAGAGAAATGGCATGGGTAATTGCAAGCCAGTTGTGCAAACCTGTGCCCTGGTCTTGCTTTATATACTCATATAGTTGTAAATCGCCTCTGTCCCTCAGTTCTTCTTGGAAGATTGTAATAGAGGTGGCATGAGAAGAAATTTATTTCCATATAGATTTTTCTTTATATGGAAGAAATCCATTATTGTAAGTGGCCCAAACACTATGGTCTTAGGTGCTAGCTGAATACTCCAGGTAGAGGAACAAACCCTGCTGCAACACCAATAAATATTAATAGTAGTAATAAGGATTTATTTCTAGCTGCTGTGCCTCAGTTTCAAAATACAGAATGAGTAAAAGGCAACACCATAATACAGTGATGTTTGATATTCTTGGGTTTTTTGACATTCAACAATATTTCATGCTACAGTAGACACAGTAATTGTATTATAACGCTCTGAAAGGAAAAGCAGGAACTGGAGACATTACAAATAAGGCGAAAAATGTCTCATAGAGCCTCTGAGACAACAGAGGCAAATTATCCAGCTCCACAGCACAACTTTATTGGCCTATTCTGGCAGCAAGAAGACATCAAACATTTGCAATTTACTTTCTTTATAGTGGGAGATATATGTGTGTGTTGTAGTCTCTGATCCTCGGCTTTATTAGGCACCCTATGCTCTGGCTTCATGCTGAAAATAATCAAGGTGAACTTCCATAGATGTGTAGTTTGAATAATGGTATAAGAACATGTGAAGATGCTGAAATAATTGAATAGTGACTACTGGTGAGGCAGAGTATGAAGTGAGGGGTAATGACTTTTATGTAATCAGTTATGATATAACTGAACAATTGTTATTGTTGTCATGCCAATATTGCCAAAATTGTCAATATTAACAAGACCAAAGTCACACAGGCTTATCTTTTTTTTCCAATCATATCAATTTCTCGGATAAGAGGTATTACTTCTTCCTACAAATTGTGCCCCACTGACCACCTCAGACCAATAGATCTAAGACAGTAACACAGCTGTTAGAGACTTATAAAGACTCCTCTGTGCTGTAAAAAAGAATAGAAGGTAAAATAAATGTCATTTTTCTGCCTCCTTCTTCTCCGATAGATCTATGAAGAGAAATTTGAGGAATTCCTCCTCTTTGGGACATTTTTTGAAGCCACAATGATTGATAGGAAGGTTGGGGACAAGCCAATAACCTTTGAGGTTTCCATTGGTAAGTGTGTTAAGCTATTCTCCAAAGCTGAGAGGGAGTCTCAGGAGCAAGGGGATGCTACGTGTTACTGACAGCTGTGTCTCAGGAGTCAGCTTCAGAGTAAGGCTTACTTTAGAATTAAACCCCGGTCATCATTTCTCTGGATAGCAGTCAAGCTGGGCGTACTGATGCCTAGCTGTCTCTATTCCCAAATGCCCTGTATTAATACAAATCCTCTCACCCACTATTTAGCCTCCTAATCTGTTGGGAGACCAAACTCAAATAATTTACTTCAGGGCAGAGTTCATTCTGTGGTGCCCATTGCAATTAGTCCCTGGTTGTAAGGGAGCCCCTTTGCAGGGAGGATCCATGTGAACTGTCTTGGCCAACCCCGCTGAGCTACATGTGGGTCTGTGAGTGTGGCATGGGAGTGACGTACAGCCAAGCCTCAAAATGCATGCACCAGCTTGTCCTCCAGAATCGTCCTGGTAAGTCCTGTCATCCTTCTGAGTAAAGCAGGACTGTACTGCATGAGGGACCTCCTCATGGTGGAGCTGAATTGTCCCTGGGAACAGATTAAAGAGACAATGAAGACATTTTCATGAACACTGAGTGGATATTTTCAAAGCAGAAGAAATTTCCCTTAGGAGAGCAGCTTGAATTTGTCTCATTTCCCTTGCAGGGATTTGCTTATCTCTGTACTACCCCCACTTAGAGCCCAAGTGCACAGTAGCACCCTGGCAGTTCCCATCTTTGTGCTTGTGTGTGCTCAACTGTAAGGCTATGTGTGCAGGGAGAGATGTCTGTGACAAACAGGGCAATCAATGAGTGATACTGATTCCTGTTGTTCCTGCTAACTCTGCAGCCCTACTATACAAAATTTGCTTCTCTGAAAATGAGCTTTAGCAATTCTGAGATCAGACTTTGAAATTATTATCCCATTTGTTGTAAAGAAGACATACATTTGCTATGTAAATCAAACACATATCAGGGCTCCTGGGTCTAGAAATATCAACAGCAGTGTTGTTTTTGCTTCTGATTTTCTTTAGCAAAAGCAGAAGGTCCTGGGGGCAAGCAACCAGAGGATCACATCACTTAGTGACGGGCGTAGTATACTAGGTATATATCACATAGGGCAGGTAAGGAAGCACTGTCCTGGAGTCTGAAAAGTCATTGGGACTGACATACGCTGTCAGGACATTTATAAACTGTGGTATGTCCTGAGGAGCTAATGAACAGGAGGGGACAAAGATTTTCTGCTTGTATGACTGGTCTTTCTCTTTTTTTAAACCTCATTCAGGTTTACCACCTCCAAGCTAGGTATCTCTTCACTTGTAACCCTGTGTCTCTAGGGAACTTCGGAAATATTGCTGATGGGGTGTCAGCAGGAGCTGGAGGGAAAAAGAAGACACATGATGGAGAAGCAGAAGAAAGCCTGCTGCATGAGGGGGAGGATGAAATTTCTCATGACCTTGGAGTACCCCTGATATCCACCACACCCCCGGAGAAGCCACTGATCACAGGTGGGAACAGGTGAGGATATGTGTTTCAAAAGCTTATCATGCAGGACTCTGGTTCCTGTTTTATAATCCTGCAGGACTCATTAATGAATCCTTGCAGGATTAAACATGTTGTGTGGGACTGAAGCTTTCAAATCCCCAATTACATCTTTCACAGCAGTAAATTTTCTAGGCTCCACTGAAGTGAATGGACTCTGAGCCATTTTACACTCATTTTCTGATCTTGACCTCATGGGCTCTTGAACTTCTGGTGTTTCTAAAAGGCTGCATTATACCAACCGCAAATTGGAAAGCTATAGGAAAGTGCAACTCCTTTAGTGCTATCCCTGGTTTAGGGTCCCATACTCTGATCATAAGTAACATCCGCCCAGTGACCAGCTCCAGAAATAGAATAACGCATCAAAAATATTGAAATCTGGTTACGACAAAGTGAGCTTCCCAGAACAGTTTACAGAGCTAATAATTATAGATGGAGACTTAAATAGCAAGTAGTAACCAAAGTAGGAGGAAATAGTGAAAGAAAGAAAAGAAAAAAAATTTTTTATTTTTGAAAAAAAGAATGGAGCAATGGATGAAAACATGCAGAACAGTTCTTCTAAATGGCCTTGTTTATAAACAGAAGTGTAAAGGTTTAATTCATTTCAAAGATGCTAATAAAAAGAAATATTTCCTTTGTTGCTTTGGTAGGTAGAACAATCCCCAGATTTGTTGAGTGCCAAGACTAGATGGTACCTCTTTCTTTAGAAGGCCAGGCACTGCCAAGCAGTTTACAGATATAAGGACCAGGTGGGAAATATCAGCCTGGATCTGTTTGGTTTCTGTACCTCCCTAAAGTTAAAAAGTACTTTCATCCTTTCTTGCAATCAATGGCTCAGTCAGATTAAATAAGAGCTTGTGGAAGAAAATAAGGATGAAAATACCACGATAGAAGTTTTTGTTTCTGCAGCAAAGAAATAAAGAGAAGAGGGGGAAAAAGACAATGTTTGACAGAAAGATAGTTGCCTCTCCTCATTAACAGGGCTGCAGATTTGGGTACATGCTGGGTTATTATTCTCCCTGAGAGACTGTGGGATTTTTAGTTTTTCCCTTCACAAGAATTTAGATTCAAAGAACTGTTATAAAAGAACGAGTCATTCTTCAAATCTACTATTTGCTTCTTGGTTTACTCCAATATTAACAATTTTTTCTCTCATTAAAGATCCTTTTTCCTCAAATTTATGTAAAATTCTGCATCTTTTTTTCCCTCCTGTGCTATCTAAAACAGTTTGGCCAGCCACAGATACCAACTAATGACTTTATGATTGTCATCTCATATTGGCATCTTACTCGTCTTATCACTGGATATTTTTGGTATTAATCAGTACTTAATGGGATATCCAAGAGTTTAGATAAACTCTGCATTTTAGAATCATAAATGAACAATAGAAAACAATAACGAGTGCATTTTGGAGATTAAAACCACTAACTAATTAAAGAAGCAGGCAGAGCAATAAGATTTCTAAAGCAGACACCATGAAATTGCCAGTTTTCCACATTTATGTCAAAATGTATAACAAGGATAAGCTAATACTGAAAAACTGGTTCCTCCAAATTCTTGTAGAGGGAATAATAGTCATGAAAGTTCAGTCTTCCATGTGAGTTATTTCACGGCTATATAATTTTTTTAGTAAATGCATGAAAAGACTTATGATCTTTATGAATTTCAGGCTAAGACATTCTGGCATTGGGAGATAGTTGAATTGTTTTTCCCTCTTATGAAACTACCAAAATTAATGATTGCCTGAGACCTGCGTAGCTCTGCTATGCACGAATTCAGTGGGTAATGCTCACCTTGCCATATGTTATTGAGGAGAAAGTAAATGGGAAGCTCTGTTTCTCTTTTGATATCCCATAGGGAAGTAAAATGAAGTTGTAGATAAGATCTTCATCTTTTTAAACAAAGAAATTCTCACATAAACCTATTAGGGATGTGTGGAAGTTAGGAGTTATGCATAGGACGCTCAAGAGCAACAAGTGATTTGGTTTCTGTGGGCTTGGCTTACTGGTTAAACAAATGCTCAGTTCTATCTGAAATTACTTAGGGTATCTGAGGCATCCTTACAAACAAACATGGGAGAGCCAGCCCCTTCTGAATGCCCATGCTTAGGCAATTCAGCCTATTTGGGCTCTGGATTTCAGGAGTGAATGATCAGGACTTTCTAAAAATTTGACTGTGCTCAGAGAGAGAGACCTTGAAATGGAAGAATTCAAGTCTTCTCTCCATACCAAGTGCACTCTCCTTTCTTCGATACCACAGCCTCTCCCAGGGGAGAGGAAATGGAAAATGCAACAATTTTTTCTGCCAGCTGTGAAGAGCAGGAGGCTCAGGTAGTTTTATTCTTCATTATTTAGGGAATCGGTTTCTGTGGAGAAATACTGAAGGGTCCCAAGGCAAGTTGTGCTGGTTTTGGCTGGGATAGAGTTAATTTTTTCCATAGTAGCTTGTATGGGGCATTGTTTTGGATTTGTGCTGGAAGCACTGTTGATAACACAGGGATGTTTTCATTACTGCTGAGCAGCGCTTACACAGAGTCAAGGCCTTTCCTGCCTCTCACCCCACCCCACCAGTGAGTGGGCTGGGGGTGCACAAGGAGCTGGGAGGGGACACAGCCGGGACAGCCGACCCCAACTGACCAAAGGGAGATTCCACACCGTAGGACGTCATGCTTAGCATATAAAGCTGGAGGAAGAAGAAGGAAGGGCAGGACATCCAGAGTTACGGTGTTTTGTTTTCCCAAGTAACTGTTATGTGTGATGGGGCCCTGCTTTCCTGGAGATGCTGAACACGTGCCTGCCGATGGGAAGGAGTGAATGAATTCCTTGTTTTGCTTTGCTTGTGTGTGTGGCTTTTGCTTTACCTCTTAAACTATCTTTATTTCAACCCACGAGTATTCTCACTTTTACCCTTCTGATTTTCTCCCCCATCCCACCAAGAAGGAGTGAGTGAGCGGCTGCATGGTGCTTAGCTGCTGACTGGGATTAAAACATGACACAAGCGTACAGCATAGAACAGCTCTCCAATACAGCCTCTTCTCAGCTGCAGAGCATGTCCTGGTGGCATTGGGTTAGAGCCATTCCCAGAAGAACATAAAGCAATTTATAGAGGTTCATATCTATTAAAAAGCTCTCCACTGTCCCACAATTAGTAAAGAAAATGATGAAACCTCTGTGTTAAATCCAGTATGGCTGAGCATGGTGTTTCATAGGGCTACAGTGTTTATATAAAGGGAGGACAATGTGCTTATCAGGTACATGGTTTTGACACAGTGCCTACCACAACTCTAATCAAAATGTCAGGCTTTGTGGCAGGTGTGCATTAAAGTCTGCAGAGCCTCTAGTTTTGCTGTCGTCTTCGTCATTTTTTTCAGTACAAGGCACTCATACTGCTGAACTCCCGAAGAAAGCAGCATTACAAAAAGAGACAATAGGGCAACTTGGATGTAAGATAAAAAGTGAGAAAAGAGAGAGCAGCAGATGCATTTTGTCATTGGGTTATTATGAGTTTGTTATCACTTTTACTAAGCAGGGTCCTGCAGATCAGCTTCTGCCAAGGAATGTCAATCTCCACTAGCTATTGCTTCTGAAAAAAAGCATCTGGTGAAAGTAATGTGGTGAGACTCTGCCATGCCTCTCCCACTGTGCAGTGTGTTGAGCCATTGCTCTTGAGGAGGTGATCAGATTTTAATCTTTGCTCCTTTTTCCCTTGTTGCTTCCCACCCTTGAAGGTATTTCAGAGCTTCTCTGCATGCCTTTCTGCCCAGCTTTAATCCCACCTTGAAAAGCACTGGAACTAGATCCATTGACTTCAAGGTTTTTTTTCTCTTCAGGGAATCTCACAGGTAGAATAAACAATGTTTATGTTTGTTCTTCCCAGTATTTACTGTTTAGCACATGTGAACACATCATGTCGTGTCTTCAGTTTCTGTGCTGTGAAAGAGCACCAAGCAGTTTTCTTTCCCACGCCTCCCTGAACTCCTCTCTCACCTTTATGATCTGCTCCATACTTTGTTTTCACAGGAACTACCAGTACCTGCCATACAATGAGAGGAAGCCCTGTATCTGTGTCAAGAGCTACTGGGGCAACCAGACCTTTCGTCTGTACTCTTCCAACACTCTTGACAAAATGGCGGATCACCTGGTAAGTGGCAACCATCCTCCCAGGCTCATGATTTGGCAGAGTATGGCAGCAAGAGGTCACATTCTCCAAAACAGGCCTTCAAAGTTTCTTACAACTGCATTTCTTGCTGTTCATTTTATGAAAGAGTAACTGATATCAGCCCCCCCTTTTTTTCCAAATCGCTTTGATTTATTAGAGCTAGTCAAGTATTCCTGTCCACATTTTTTTTTTTTTTTTGGCCGTGGAGCTGTCTTCTTTTCTCAGAAACCTTTTATTCTTTGTAAGAACAGTCAAACAATTAAAATATGAGATATAGAACAATTCTGTCTTCTATGGTTCTTCCTCTGATGTCTTCTTGCCCAGACCACATGGTTGAACCTGTGTTTATGCTGGACACTCTTTAAAGGACACTTTTTGACTGTAGTTTTCCTAAAAACATTGATAGAGACAAAATGGCATATCGTCTCATGGGCAGTCACTGTGATGCCCTAGTGATAATGTTTTCCCATAATGATGCTTTTTCTACTCTTGTTTAAAGTTGACTATCAACAGTCTTAAGAAACCAGTAGTATTTTTTAAGCGACTTCTAATGTTGAATATTTTAACCTGGGGTACCCAGATTAAGAATCTGATTCATTCCTCATCTATCCTTATATACCTCATGAGCAGCAACACTGAATTCATACTCATGCAAGGTTAGGTCATGAGAAGACAGTGGCTCATAGGTCAATATTTCAAACCCAGATATTTGAAAATTAAACATATATATATATATGGAGAGATATGTTTGTCAGTGTACCTGAACACCCAGAGGCCTTGCTGGAAATCCAGCCATTTATTTTAGGTTGTAAGAACAGACTCCATTTCTCAGTGATAACAGGAGATGTTGCAGTAGGCCTTGCATATGGATTCAGGTGCCCACTAAAGTTTAAGAAGTTACCTCCAGCAACTTGCTAAATTTAAGCAGCAGGGCTGGAAACAGAACCAAGAACTACAGTTTTTCCTCCTACTTAGTGGAGAATGTTTCCCACTGACTGATCTTCACCAAAGAAGTGAGAAAACAAACTGCTCCAAACAGTAGTAGCTTGGACTAGTAGTTGGAGAGACTGGGGAAAGGTCAAAATAAATCATGCTACCAGGGACTTCTCTCTGCACACTTCAAGTGTAGTGTTATATCAAAGGTCCTGTTCTGTCAGGTTACAAAGTTGCCTCCCTCATTCTTGCTAGTCATACAGTGAATAATGGTGCTATAACACTGGCAGAATGACAAAGTTCCCTCCTTTAATAACGGCTTTTCACATGTTTTTCATAGGAAGAATCATTAGAGCAGGTGAAGGACTTGATCAAGGTTTCAGAGATTGCATCTGAGGAGAAAATGAGGATGACTCTAAATGATTTTATCAGTCAAAGCAGGTAACTACATTTACTACAGGCATACAGAAAATCAACGTTTTATGTTGGCTACAAATGTGAGGCTAGACAAGCAAACTGATGATAATAAAAAAAGTACACTAATCTTACTGAGATATATATCTTATTTATTCTGCTATAAAAGCAAAGGCCTCCCCAAATTGCAGTTTCTATTTATACAGAGAAAATATTTTATTGTTATTGTCAATATTCAGTATTGACAGTAGACTACTGTCAATCATTTTCATACTATTGTAGTATATAGGATAAGTAGGATTTAATAAATTGTGTGATAGACACACTGTAAAAAAGGACAAGGTAGAGATAAAAGCAAAGGATTCCACGTGCTGGGATAAATCACCCAGTAGGCTCTGTGTCAGAAGACATGACTGGGCTCAAAATAGATATAAACCCTAATTTCTAGATTTTAACCCTGTTTCTGTGAAATGTGATGCAGAGGTTTTGGACTCTATTCTTTGAATTTTATAGGTGCTCAATATTTATTTTAGAGAATTTCAGCATCTCTGTCTTCTGGTTCATATACTGCAGCAGATGGAGAAAATTTCATTCCAATGTATTTTAGCAGTTCACATTAAAAAAATAATACATTTAAATAACCTGTAATTCTTGTGTCCTAGGGCCTTTATAACTGTTGCTGAAAGGAAGCCCAAAGGGTTGAACTACACTGCTTTGGACAAAAAGAGATTCATGCTGTTCAAGCAAGAGCTGGTACGTGTTTTTTTTCCCCTAAGCATTGATGCAATGATGTTAACTGAAAGCATGTTGGTTGTATACATTTTAATTTCTATTTGAGTTCACCATACTGGAATGCTTTGTAATTAATATGAACATAATATCCAAGAGCATTTTTTTAAATAAATCCCACTGTGCTTAATAAAGAGTTGTAAGATGCCCTAAAACAATTCAGAACATTTTGTTTTTAAATACAAATAAGACATTATAATAATAAGCTGATTTTTCTTTTCCATGCATCTTAAAATGAGATGACGCTGTGTTCAGTAGAAAAACACCAAATTAACACTGCTGTTAGGCATTTAATTACTGTGGTAGGGCAGAACTTCAAGACTAGTAAAGTCTAGCATTTGATATTCCTGGACCTAGTCACCTCCTCCAGGGAACTAGTGAGAAGAAACCAAACTGGGTGGAGGTCATCTGAATGTTTATTAGTTTTATTTACTGTTTGTAGCACAGCATTTGGTTGTGACTTCTGACAGGACCAAGGCCTGATAATTCTAGGTGGTAGTCACATGTCTCTTAGGACTTCCATACATGCAGTATAGATACAAAGAGAAAATGGGGGGCATTCACATTTTGTGCTATTCAGCTCCCAAGAGTTGATCACCTTCTGTTGTGACAAAGAAGGTAACTGTTACCTTGAACCAAGTGTCTGCATCTTCTTTTTTCAACTTGAAGACTGTTTTCTCCTTCTGTGTCCAGTTCAAACTACTTGATAATGCATAAAAGATACATATCGTCTTTCCTGACTGCAGGAAGCAATGTCCAGTGATGCCAAGGGGATTATTCAGCAGCAGAAAAAGAAGATCCCACTGGATAAAATGATGCATGAGACTCAGAGCTTCATAGATAGAATTCGATTCTTGGTTGATGAGGTAATTGATGCAGAAATTCAGCTAAATTTTAAATCCAGGGCTTGACTTTGTTTTTCATAATCCCATGTGAATAATAACTCCTGGCTTGGTTATCCAGAAAGTTCTCCTTTGGGTATCTGGACCCAATCCTGTTTCGCATTAAGTGGAGCTGTTAACAGACTGGGGTAGGAAACACTGGGCTATGTGCTATGGAAAGGTTGCAGTACAGAGATTTTTTTCTTCCTTTTATTTTTTTTTATTTTTTAAACAATAAGGATATCCCATATGTGTCCTAGTGGTTTGAAGACACACTGTTTTCTGATCTGAATTCATGTCTCCACCTGTGATTGTGATTTGGACTGGTACGAACTATGTACGGTCTCTATACTATACTTCACTGTACAGACACTGCTTAGACATACTATTAAGTCTGAGAAAATCTGGAGAAAGGAATAATTCCCCTTGGTTGAGGAGGTTTGCATTAGAAATCATTTAGGCAAACTGGATACTCACAAATCCATGGGTCCCGTTGGGATGGAGCCATGAGTGCTGAGGGAGCTGGCGGATGCTGTCACTGAGCCACTCTCCATTATCTTTGAAAGGTCGTGGAGGACAGGAGAGGTGCCTGAGGACTGGAGGGTAGCCAGTGTCACTCCAGCCTTCAAAAAGGGCAAGAAGGAGGAACCGGGAAACTATAGGCCAGTTAGCCTCACCTTCATCCCCAGAAAGGTGATGGAGCAGTTCATTCTGGAGGTCATCTCCAGGCATGTAGAGAAAAAGAACGTTATCAGAAGTACTCAGCATGGATTCACCAAGGGGAGATCATGCTTGACCAACCTGATAGCCTTCTATGATGGCATGATTGGCTGGGTAGATGAAGGAAGAGCAGTGGATGTTGTTTACCTCGACTTCAGCTTTTGACACTGTCTCCCATAACATCCTCACAGACAAGCTAAGGAAGTGTGGGTTAGATGAGTGGACAGTGAGGTGGATGGAGAACTGGCTGAACGGCAGAGCTCAGAGGGTCTGATCAATGGTGTAGAGTCTGGTTGGAGGCCTGTAACTAGTGGTGTTCCCCAGGGGTCTGTGCTGGGTCCAGTCCTGTTCAACGTCTTCATCAGTGACCTGGATGAAGTGACAGAGTGTACCTTCAGCAAGTTTGCCAATGATACAAAACTGGGAGGTGTGGCTGATACACCAGCAGGCTGTGCTGCCATTCAGCAAGACCTGGACAGGCTGGAGAGCTGGGCCGAGGGGAACCTCATGAAATTCAACAAGAGCAAGTGTAAGGTCCTGCACCTGGGGAGGAACAACCCCATGCACCAGTAGAGGCTGGGGGTTGGCCTGCTGGAAAGCAGCTCCACTGAAAAGGACCTGGGAGAGCTGGTGGACAGCAGGGTGACCATGAGCCAGCACTGTGCCCTTGTGGCCAAGGCGGCCAACGGTGTCCTGGGGTGCATAAAAAGGAGTGTGGCCAGCAGGTGGAGGGAGGTTATCCTCCCCCTCTACTCTGCCCTAGTGAGGCCACATCTGCAGTACTGTGTCTGGTTCTGGGCTCCCTGGTTCAAGACAGTGAACTACTGGAGAGAGTCCAGTGGAGAGCTACAAAGATGATCAGTGGACAGGAGCATCTCTCTTATGAAGAAAGGCTGAGAGACCTGGGTTTGTTCAGCCTGGAGAAGAGAAGACTGAGGAGGGGATCTTATCAACGCTTATAAATATCTAAAGGGTGGGTGTCAAGAGCATGGGGCTGGACTTTTTTCAGTGGTGCCCAATGACAGAACAAGGGGCAATGGGCATGAGCTGGAACACAGGAAGTTCCACTCAAACATGAGAAAAACCTCTTTACTGTGAGGGTGACAGAGCACTGGAACAGGCTGCCCAGAGAGGTTGTGGAGTCTTCTCTGGAAATATTCAAAACCCACCTGGACAGTCCTGTACACCCTGCTCTGCATGCCCCTGCTCAAGCAGGGGGGTTGGACAAGATGATCTCCAGAGGTCCCATCCAACCCCCACCATTCTGTGATTGTGTGATTCTGTAATAACAGCAGAACACCCATATTTGGTCAGGCCAAAATCCATCCAGTGGAGTGCTGTCTTTCTGAAAGCTGTCTGTGCTAACAAACTAAACAGGACTATGGCTATTCCCTGGCTCAGAGAGCAAGTGACACAGCCTGGCATGGTTTGCAACCTATGCCCAAATTGTCTTCCTTCCCAAAACAGAGTGACCTTGCTCACAATGCCTCCTGGGAACAGCCCCTGGGCTGGTCTTTGCTTCAAACCATGCTCAGGCTTTCCTCGGGGAAATGTTATTTGGGGCAGGGCAAGGCCATGCCATGGAGCATCCTCACAAACAGCATAGATGACTGTGTGCTAGTGCTTGAGTTTGGCCCTGGTCCTTTTTGCCTGCTGGTATTTCCATGGTAGGTACTTTCATCTTAAGCAGTTTGTGGATAAGTTATTTCCTGAGACAGTCATACCCAGATTTTTAGTTTTAGTTTCTCCTGAAATGCTTTATAGACCGGGTGCTCCTTAGTCACTCTACAAAGCTCTTTACCTTCAGCTGTGCTTAGGAATGGAGGTTTCGACTGCAAAGCATGAAGTGACAGCCTCTTTTATTCTGGGTGCATATCTGCCACTGCACAGGAGCCGTGAGGGAATCGGCTCTTGGTAGAGAGTGTTTTAACAAAAAATAATGGTGGTGGATCATAGAAAGAATTCAGTTTTAGTTCAATATTCCTCGTCATTTGACAGCCGCAGAATACGGTGCCTGATGTGTTCATCTGGATGCTCAGCGGCAACAAGAGAGTTGCATATGCAAGAGTCCCAGCAAAAAACATACTCTATTCCCCAATGAAAGAGCAGAGAGGCAAGGACTGTGGGAAGATAAAAACCCATTTCCTGAAAGTAAGTCTGGGGTGCTCTGCTAACACAGGTAATGCCTGGGGAGCATTCAGTATTCAAATTTCTTCCAGGGATTGTATTTTACAGGCTTATTTTTAATATACTAAATATAGTATATATAAACATATAAATATAGTAATATACTAAAAATGTGTACACATTTATATCTGCCATCTATTAATGTTTACTTCTTATATTTATGATTATCCTTCTTTAAGCACTGTACTGTTGCCAGGCTTTTGGTGTTTTTGTAATTAATTCTCTCACTACTTGTTATGGCAAGTTGATAGCATTGTTTATCTATAGCTATATACATAGATAGAAGAGGTACAGCCTCTTTGCTGGCAAAGATGTCAGAATGCAGCACATGAAAATCTGGGAGGAGATTGGTAAGAGATCAACACACAGCAACACACGTAACAAGGAAACCTAGGTATTCAGAGGTAATACAGCAATTATGCTTGCTATTTAAAATGTGTGCAGGTTTGTGCAATATATGTCCCAAATACTGTTATGGGATTATTCATCTTGAAGGAAAGTCTTAGTGGATATAGTCCCACAAAGGCAGAGTGACCGGTAGTACCCGGGCAAAGGAATATTATGCAATGTAATTGTTACTGTGGCCAGCAGGAAAAGCCCAAACACCTGAGACAATAGTAATTTTGTAAGATGACTTTTTAGTGGTTTTCACCTGGAGCTGCTGGGAGCACTCCCATAAAGCACATCTAAAGAGCAGATTGAAATATCTAAGCTCCTGATAGTTGCCATAGGTACTTGTTAAGCACAGTACTATTTGCCTGCATGAACAAAAAATACCAATGTTAACTCTCCATCCCCTTCAATATCAAGAATTACCTTAAGAGCAGATAATACTAAGCACTGAGCTTAGCAGAGCTAGATGAAGTGGGAGGGGAGAGGAAGGAAATAATAGTATTGTTTGTCAAGACTCATAATGTTTTATACTGGCATATGTTTTCTGACTTACCCAGTCGGGTAATATTTTTAGTAATACACTGACAAACTATTGGAAACCAGCAAAACTGCAAGAAATGTAAACTGGTCTGAGGTCTGGGAAAAGTAAGGTACCAGCCAGCACTGATACACTTGCAGCTATTAGCTGTCTGCACAAACCTCTGCATATTAACCAGTACACCATTTACATAGACTTTCAGCCAAGCAAACTACTCATTTCTTCCCTTAGAATCACAGAATTTCCTTGAGCTAAATGGGTCTGAGGGCCACTCACTGTGGAGAAATGCCATTTTTTCAGTATATCAGCTTAGTGAATGCTCCTTTATTTCACTCTGGCTTGGTAGGACTCAGCATCCAGCCATCTGTCTTTCTTGAACTTGTTGGTGATGGATGGATTTTTTTTTCTTCAGTTACCAGGCAAGCGCCCGCTGGGCTGGACTGTGCAGGCAAAGGTGGATATCTACCTATGGCTTGGACCTGCCAGCTTTGCCCATAGCATCATGGAGAATTTACCTGTAGGATATGAGACCAAAATACTACCCAATGCCAGCTCAGGGCACAGCGTGGTGCCCTCATCTGCCTGCCTGCTGTATAAAAGTAAGGCACTGTTTCTTCTCCATATGAGCAATTAAAAAGGCTTGTAAGAAACACATGACCCCAAAAGCCCTAATTCAGAGGGCTGCAAAACCTCTTTTTAAAGTAACTGTTCTAAGATGATCATGGCTTAGCATCTTTTGATCAGAAAAGGCTGGTTTTGTTGCCAAGTCATCAGTCCTTCCACTGACACTTTGCAGATGTCAGGGAAAGGAAGGACCTATTCTCTTGCAATTTCTGTTCCCTGTCCCATGGGTCTGTCTCCTCATAATGAGGAAGCATCTTTCAGTTCTCCTGATGAAGATACTGTGTTAAACACCTAGTAGACAAATGAGTGATGGGAGATAAAAACTGGCAGTTAACAACCTTGCAGTAGAGGCTTACATTAGACATTGTTTTTAAGTGAATACAGAAGTCTTACACAACTTCTGAGTGTCTCAGGTATTTCATTAGTGAGACAGTGCTAGCAACAGTACCCCTTGTCAGATCCCATTTGGACGGTGGGTGGTGAATCTTCCCTTCCTACCTATGTGCAGCATCATTTCCATAAAGCTGACATTACTGTTTTCTTTGCAATGATGTAGCCCCGCACTTCTTCCAGCTAAGAGCACACATATATCAGGCAAGGGGGCTCATTGCAGCTGACAGCACGGGACTTTCCGATCCTTTTGCAAAAGTTACTTTCACATCACACTGCCAGACCACGAAGGTAAGTTCCAAAGTGTCTTTCAGTAAAAGAAAACACAAATTTTTTACCAATTAAGGTAAAGGAAAAGGAAAGGAAAAATTTTGGTTTTGCAAGGAGGTACTTAGGAAAAATTAGATGCCTGCTGTTAAAAGGCAACTCCTGACAGTCCTCTGTAAGCAAGGCAAAAGTTTAGGTGTAATCCACTACCCTAAAATAAGGTGCAGTAGTACTAGTTTATTTTAGTTCCTTCAGTTGTCAGATTCTCTGAGGCTGCTGGGCCTTTGCAGCAAGTGAATTACCTTTTTCTACATCTTTTTCTGTATGTTTTAAGTTTGGGCTGTTGTCATTGCTTGGTATGAAGATGAACCCCAATGGTTCTCTTTTCCCACAGTCTATGCATGCAATGATTGAGAAAAGAGTGAAGACCTTTGTATGGCTTCTGTAGCCGTGTGAGCCAGCATGGCTCTTTGCAATGGAATTCAGGAAAGCACGCTGGTGGTTTGAGAGTGGCAATGTTGAAATGATCTGAAAACAGAGGGGTGTGAGACTTTCTGCATCACTTAAATGCTGCAAAAATGTGTCCACAGGGAGATGTGAGACCACTCCCCCAGGCATCTCCAGGGGGCAAATGGTGTCCTGTGGACATTTGATGGAGCCTCTAGAGAGGAAGGGGAACTTCTACAGAGCTTTAGCATGAAGGGTTGAAGTACAGCCCTGGCAAATGAGCAGGAGGATGCTCCCTTGCAGAACATGAGGACTGACTTTCAGAGGTTCTGAGACCTCTACAACTATCATGGAGTTAAAATGGGACTCAAAGTTCTGAAACCCATGCCACAAGCAGTATTTGCTGGGCCAAACATGGTCTTGCTTCAGAAAAAGTGCTTAACTCCTCCATTCAATCCCCCCCCCAAAAAAAACTCCACAGAAGACTGTTTTAATTTAATTCTAACATTCCTCTGACACGTTCTTTTCTTAGGAAGCCAGTTCTGTAGGACGTGCCTAAGGGAGAGGGAAACAAAAACCTTTCTCTGCTCTAAGTCATAGGTGACGGTGCTGCTTTTGCCTCAATGATACGGAGTGACTTTTTTCCTGTAATGTGATTTTAACTTCTAATACAAGTTAATGAATGAAGCCAATGAAGTTAGTGTTTAGATGCACCAGATTCAGGAAAGTAGAGTTTAGCCCAGGAAAAATAGCATTTTATAAGCATAGAATTGTTAAGTTTATTCAATGCTTGAATAAATTATTGCAGCCAATAACTCGCATGTTTGTAGAAGACTGTTAGCCAACCACCAATAAACTGTAGTCAAGAGCCTTATTTACATTTGAAAGCATGATAGCAGGTTATGAGTCATTTTGCAGGTGGCGTATTTTTCCTCTTTAAATGTTATCTTTGTTAAATATATTTCCTGCCAAGACAGTTAAAACATTGTCTGTGATGAAATGCTGTAAGCATCCACATAAGCCAAATTACAACAAATTAAAAACTATTGATTTATTATGAGTGATTCATTAAAATATCTTTTTCTTCTTTTTTTTTTATGAAGTGTTAGTGTCGTTACACTGAAGTAAAAACAAGATTGAAAAAATGTACCCTGGAGAAGTGAAAACTGGTTTAGGGCAAAGGCTTTATTTTAATAGCATCGGGCATGCACCTGCTGTCCTAAACCAACAGCTAAACTACATAGACTGGTGGTCTTGTACTGATATGCCGGTGATGGGTCTGTGAGGCAAACTGGGAAATGAAGACACCAGAGATACTGGCCTCAAAGTGAAAGAATTGTACTCTTCTGGCTGGGAATAGCTGCTGAAAAATGAGGTGTCTCAAGGAATTGTTCAGGCTGTGGGAAAGGACGTCACCAGCAGGTCAGCACATACTGCTGAAGAACTCCCAGCCAACAAGTTCATAGCTCATTAAACATTTCCTCTCTTTCATTAGATCATTTCTCAGACATTATCCCCCACCTGGAACCAGATGCTGCTTTTCAACAGCATTGTGCTTCATGGAGACAGAGAGGAGATCGCTCAGTTCCCACCAGAGATCGTCATCGAGCTGTACGATGACGATGCAGTGGTAAACTCAAAATCCTTCTTAGTAAAAACCTGGGCTCTTACATCTTACTGCCAGTGTGAAAGCAAAGCTGTGTCACTGAATAGACATTAAATGGATGACCTTGCTGAATGGAGCTCATTGTTACAGTGGTTTGCAGTTTAACATCTGGAAGTGAGCCCGGAGACTCATTTTATGTCCTTGCAAAGCTGTGGCCTTGTTTTTCCCAAGTGAATCTTGCTCCCAAAGACTGACTTAGGGAAATCAGAAGTATCTTGCCCCCATATTCCTTGCACACAAGTGTTAATATTGTGTCTAAGTCTGGGGAGACATGGATTTACCTCTGACCATGCAAACTCTGACAGTCTCACTGGCTGAATGTAGAGCTCAGAAACTTTGGATACTTTGAAGAAGTACTGAATACTCAACTCCTCCATTTTCATAGCTGCCTTGCATTTTACTTTGCTGCTTACTTCAGGAGAAGGTTTTTTTCACAAATACTAAGCTTTGTATCATCTTGGCTCCTATAACAGCTGTAAAATTCAAATGGATTTGACACCTGTGTTCTCCTTTATTTAGGGTAAAGCAGAATATATTGGGTCTACAGTGGCTGCCCCTGTGGTGACACTTGTTCATCAAAACTATGAACCACCTAAACTTTCTTACCACCCAGTGTATTGTGGAAATCTTTCAGGAGGAGACCTTCTTGCTACATTTGAGCTTCTGGAGGTAAATTAGACTTTCTGGACAATTACACTTTTACACCCTGGGCTCAGAAAAGCAGCCATGGCATCAAGGCCCATCATCCTCTTGAATTAGTGGGAATTGCAACTGAAGCAGGATCATTCTGCTGTTGGACCTCATAGTCCCCATGCAACCTCTGTCACTGCCTCCACCCTGCCAGGGGAACAGGGCCACTGCCCATGCACACACCACCACCACCAGCCTCATTTGCCCATCACTCGCCCTGCCTAAATTAGGCTCTGTGAGAATACCACTGCCATTGGAACTAGTTGTTCTTTGGAGTAGCACATGGCCCTGACTTTAGCACCCTCAAAGCTCCCGGCACTACTTTCCCTCTTAGAAAAAGGAAGTGGCGAATAATATGGATTGGATTAGGGAGTCTGAGTTTTCAGATGCCCCTAACATATTAAGAGAAATGTTACACTTGTTTCCAATTGTTAGAGAAAAAGCAAATTCAGCATACCTCTGGGGCTAGTCCAGCGGATGCATCAGTGGGGTCTATCATGTCTGGGATTACAGGGAATTTCAGTGGAATTTGCAGAGCCATCAGTTGGAGGAAACCTCTCTGCTGAAAACCTACAGCAGTTTATTCTGAAATCTGAAATGGGAAAAAAGTGGAACTCCATGACATGTCTTGGAGATATTCCAAGGATAAAACAGGCTTTTAAGCATGATGGGCTACTTATGTTCTCAGTGAAAGCCTGAAATATGACACCATGTGGAACATTTCCTCAGTATGGTGGATACCTAGGCATAGAGTCTAGTGCCTTAGTCATAATTTTCCTACTTTTTTCTTGAAATCCACTTTTTGGTGAACAAAAGGCATTGCATTTTGTTTTGCCATCTTTTGGGACAAAGGAAGCAGCACTGCTTCTGGGACATATCCAAATGTACCCTGAAGACTTCTCTGGAGAGTTGACAAGAACTGTAAGTAAAGACCCTGCCATCCTTGTTTTCACGCTCTTTATTCTTCTCAGTAACAACACTCTAGAGCATCTCACATGGCAGATAGTATCAATATGGACATTAAGGAAATTTTCAGGAAAAGATATATATAAACACCTGCCAGGCTTCAAAGCGCTCCCAGAGCCGGTGTGCTGGTGGCTCATTCCAACATCAAGGACTTCCTGATGATGCTCTGTGTGAGGATGGAAACAAAAATCTCTCATCACTGATTTATTTTCATTCTAGCTCATAACCTTTCCCATGACACACCGTGCTCCATAACTCTGATCTGCAGGTACCATTTGGTTCAGCTGAAGAAGTGTTGTGTAAGAAGAGAATGCTCCTTTCTCAAAATGAATGTGGGTCTTGCTGGAGAGATAAAATTATTCTTTCAACTAAACATCCTGGCATTTAGAAAAATAGTAGACTAAAAAAATACAGACTAATGAATACTAGGAGTATTGATTTTGCTCAAAGTGGGCTCAGGATTTATTGTGTTGGTTTTTTATTATTTTTTAAATCAAAAGAGCAAAATCCCCTTGCAAACACACTTTGTAGTTATTTTCCTCTACTGTTGTTTGAGTGTTAGATCATTCTTCATCTCTTGTTCTGTGCAGTTTCACTGTGGCCATGAAGCAAAGTCCTTTCTGAGTTATACCAAGCTAATTTCACTCAAATTAACAGAGTTTCACTGTGTAATACAGAAACACTCTCAACTCCACTAGTGGTTGTTAGATCTTGGAAAACTGGGGACTTTTCAATATATTGGAGAACTGTTCAGTTAACTGCAACACTTAAAAAGAACAAAAGAGAAGGTCCAGGGAATCTTGATTTGATATCAGTCTTAGGTTTTGCAGTTCTGGAGTGCGGTTTAATAAAACTCTTTATGAGGTAGTTCTCTCCTCAAATGAGAGATCTCACCAGCCTTTCTCTTCTAAGCCATGCCCTTTGGAACTAATCCCTTCTCACAGCTCTAAAAGGAGACACAAATAGCTATGTTCTATGTATGTTCTATTTAAAAAAGAATAAAATAAAATAAATTATGCACTTTAGAAATTACATATGCACAAGTCACTATATCATGCAGATTAATGTATTTGTCTTGATCACGTATCATAAGTACCCAAGTCAGATAATGCAATGAAAGTGGGTACCCTGAGATGTGAACTGTCTGAAGGGACATGACATCTGGTTCACGTAGTCTTTGCCTCTTGTTTTATTTAAAGTACCAGTTAATCTATTGTGGGGCAAATTTTTGGAGCATTTAATGTCAGTTAATATAGAGTTGGAAGCCCTGAATATAATTAAAGCTAAACAGGTGGATTTCTAGACAGGCAGGTATTGTTCACAAAGTTGTGTGTTTCTGTTTGGCTTTTTAAACAGCATCACAGAGGTGGCTGATAGAAACCAGATACATTGGCGAACAGCAAAACTAGACCTAGATCTCTGGCCTCAAGTTCCATGAAATCTATTAAATTAATTGCTTTGGATTTTTACTGATAAAAGGCAGTAAACGTGCATATAAATTATTGCTGTTAATTATGTGAATACTTACATATGCTGCAGGTGCTATGCTAGAAGATACTTTTTCCACCCATCTCCTCCTTCACCCACAAGGTACTAGGGAACACATCCTTTCTCCCTTATGCTAATTAAACTCCCCCACAACTCTATATAGCTGCAGACAACAGGCAGATGGCCTAGTTAAAAGAAGCAGAAGACTTCAACTTTACAGATCCTTTGAGAGCTGTATCTCAGCTGCTTCACCTTTCAACAGCGACAAGTTAGCTTAGTAACACAACGCTGAAGCACCCCAGAAGTTGTGTTTCTTTTTCCTGGAAGCCATATGTACTGTAGACTTTAGGTACTGTACTTCATGGGAAAGCTGAGGAGAGCTCTGTCTGTAGGTTGTTAGCTCATCTGTGAAACCTGTGTTCCTAGTGTTCTCTGCTATCACAGACTGAGTTTCTGGTAGGAGTGATTATCAGGTCCTGGCTTCAACTGTTTCATGTAGAAATTCGCTAAATCAGCTCAGGCTTCAGATCTGCCCTGCATGGACTGAGAAGGTCATAAATAATACCCTGCTGAAAATTAGGAAGCAATTGGGAAATGAAGCCAGGGAGCTTTCCCACAGACGGTGAACCAAACAGGCAGCAGAGCCTGGAGCACAGCAAGAGGCAAAGAGATGGTCAAGCCTCAAAGGTGTGGTGGAGCGTGCTCTCCTCCCACCCACCTGGCACAGGGCAGTCATGCACGCCCAGATAAGCTCCTGAATGTGGGTCAGGCTTATGTGCAATCACTCACAAAGAACTTAAGTGCCGCCTGCCACAAGATTTTAGTAGTTGCACAGAGAAGACCCAACCCTAATGCTGGAGATGTGATTTGTTAAGTTATCAAACACTGACAGCATGCAGTAATGCAGGACTGCTATTTCGTAGCGGCTGAAGAGCATTATGTCTGTCTGGCAAACGTGCGGTTTAGCTGATGTGTACATCTGTTCACCAGCCTTGTTTAAGTAAAGTCAGATCTAGAATTTTCCTGTGAAAATCTTCTAAGCAATTTTGCACAGGATTTTTGTTGAATAGAATTACCAAGGTTTCTATTTTTAATAAACAGAATTACCATGCCTTAGTACGCTCACGTCTTTAAAGCAGACTATGTCCTGCTAGGGCAAAGGAGACTTTTTTCAGAAAGGTACGTAAACCCAATCTATTGAATACTCTTCCTGCCACATGCTTTAGCATCACAGCATGACAGATAACAATCCAGGTCACATTCCTCTCACAGCACAACCCGTCTGCTCTGCAACAGGTCTTGTAAAACTGCATTAAATTGATGTGTTCTATGTACAATTCACAGATACTTCTGATACTGGTTTTATTCTTCAAAAAAACAGCCTAAGTATATGACTGCTTAATTTTTCAGATTCCTGAGTCAGATCCAGATAGACTTCCCCCACTGGATCCACCAGATATTGGCCAGATTTACCCAGTCCCAGCTAACATTCGACCTGTTTTAAGCAAGTACAGAGTGGAGGTGAGTTACTTAGAATATTTCCATTTCCAGATCTCATCTTCTTTTATTCTCTTACTGAACTGTAACACGAAGGGATGATTTTAAAATCCTGATCAATAGGAATCACATAAAATTAGCATATGGATACCAAAATATATGTGGTAAGCTCAGACCAAATTGATTCTCAGATGCTCGGTATGCAAGGCAGTGCTTCCACCTGAGACCAGCAAAAGCTACGTCTCAGTCCTGACCTGCTGGGAAGGGACTGCTCCCGTGGCAGAGCATGGCTGATGGACCTGTGCTCTGTGCAGCCCAGGGAAGTGTCTGCAGAAGATGGAGAGCTTCCCCTTGCAGCTGACCTCACTGGAGGTGAAGTTCTACATCAGTCACCCCCCAGGCTTTTTCTGGGTCCCAAACTTCAGCCCAGCAATGTGACCTGCTTGCGTACAAATGTTTGCACCTTCTCTCCTGTCCTCTCTCACATCTGTGAGCAGTCAGCTCCCATTTGGGCACAAAGTCCCCTTAGGTTAGAAAGCAGGGAATTGTGGCAGCTTTTCATGTCAGTGTAATGCCTGGATGCTGCCCAGCCTCACACCTCCTGTCACTCGTCCTGCAGCCTTCACACCAGCTGCTTATTTGCCAATTTTGCTGAGCCACGTCAGACCCTGCTTGCATAAGCTGGTGACTGTTCCCCAGAAATACTTGTTCGGGAGCCCAGAAGCAGTTCCGGCTTTGCCTTCAAAGATCAAGCAATTGAGCTGCTGAAAAGGAGAGAACAACTGCTAGCTCTGCTCTACCATTTAGTAAAACTCTTGTTCTCTTACATGGGAAAGAATATTTTGCTAGCAGTATTTTTTATTACACCAAGCCCTGCAACTCTGCTGATGCCAGAGGGACAATTTAAATTCTTAAACTTAGGTGTTCCTCTAAGTATCGTGCTATGAAGGCCTTCCCACTGCCCCAACAGTATGACTGCTTTGTGCTGCGTGTACATTTTCTATTTTACACTGCTGTGACATTCATCCCAATCAGCTCTAAGACACCCAGCTTAGAAACATCCTGACTGCAGACTTCTTGTTTGGGCAGCTGAGCAGAGCAGCCACCCTCCTATGAGAACAGGTTTATAGTTGAAGTAGATGCATATATAGTGAACTATGAACTCTGGAGGGTATCTAGCAAGGAAATGACACAGAATTAATATAATACAACTATTCTTGTTAAGATATTATAAACTATATCTCACACTGGTGGAAAAGGCCTTGGAGCCGTTGTAATTACAGAAGTGTGCCCCAATTTTAACCAGGAACCTCTGGCAACAAAGCAAGATCTTACCGATCCTCAGGCCCCTCCAGCACCTTTTGCTACTCCCTGACTCACACAAATCCGCAGTCCTGTCAGCATTCAAGTTGCTCACAAAGCCCCCCATGGTCCCTTTTGGTTCCAGTCTCCATTTCAGGTTCATGAGCCTCATGGCTTCTCTCACCAACCGTAACATAACCACCACTCACTGCCCTAGCCCTCTCCTTCAGGGCCCCCCAGTGTGTGCTGTATAAAGTCCCACTTTTCCTGCAGACCCCTATTTTACAGACCCAGTCTCCTTCTTGTCCTCCAGACCAGGAGCATGGTCCTTTGAAGGAAAGCTGCTTGGAGACCTCCTGCCATCCACTGCAGACCTGAGGGCTAGCTCAGCTGGCAAACCTCTATTAATCACTTCTGCTCATATGAGATTTGTTTGCTTCTTTAAGAGCTCTGACACTTTAAACGAACCAAGCCCCTGCTGTTCAGATGGATAGTCCCCCTGCCCTGCTGAAAAGACAACTTTTGCAAACATGATTATTGCAGCTTGCTCTTGGCAATAACTTCTTGATAACAGTTGGTTGTTATGAATTGCTTTAACTTCCATCATAATCCTGATTGTTATGGGATATCAGATTTAAATTTTTTTCCTGCATTCCAAAAGGGATATGAGGTGATGGGATCCCAGTGGTGGCTTCCCCCAGACAAAGCTACCGATGTTTCTCTTTCTGTCCACCACAGGTCCTGTTCTGGGGTGTTCGAGAGATGAAGAAAGTCCAGCTCCTTTCTGTAGATCGCCCCCAGGTTCTCATTGAATGTGCAGGGAAAGGAGTGAAATCCTCTGTCATCCAGAGCTACAAGAAAAATCCCAATTTCACTGGCCTTGCAGACTGGTTTGAAGTGGTGCGTACAGCATGCTGCTCCTTGCCTGTCTGTTCTCTGTGAAGTAATTTCCTCCGTGTCTTGATTAAATACTAAGGGACATCAGTACTTATGCAAAAGCTACTGCTTTGAAGATGTTTGAAAGACTTCTGCTACAACTGTATGATAAAAGAAGATAATGTTCCCCATGTTATGTCCCAAGTAGGCAAGGAACTGTGTTGCAACCAGATTTTTAATGATAGGTTGGAACTTGTTGGCAGATAACAGATATTTTTAGTACTTTTTCCTCTTCCTTTCCAATTTTTCAGGGTAGTGCTGAGTTTCCTTTATTTTCTTTTAGTTCTTTTAATTTTTCTTCATATGATACTGGGCTTTTGAGGGGATTGATCATTTCTGGCTTATGAGCTCTGGACCTTTTCATATTGTAATGCTGTTATGGGCTGGAAGTTTAATTATCACCTGTTGACTGGGTTATAAGAACTGGTACTTTCAGTGGACGAAGGTCAGCATCAGAAAAAAATAATCTGATTTGCTCTAGTTGCTAGCGTCAAGAGAGAAGAAGTGTATTTATGAGACAAAAGGATGTTAAAACACTAACCTGGATACTGAAGTATGGTTGTTACGGTATTTTTAGCTTCCATTGTATGTCACATGTCCAGAGAGCTCTTTTCCCCTTTGTAATTCATCCTATAAGGCATGTAACCACCCAGTGCCCGCACCTCATGGTTGGGCAAACTGAGGCAGATAGGTTTAATAGCCTTCAACAAAGTAGCAGTGGCATTAAGACTCACAGCTTCGAACACAGTGTTCATGAACATTCCTGTTCATTTCAGTGTTCTGAACATTTCAGTGTTCTGAACATTCCTGATTCTCCCAGTTTATTCTAACAAGAGATGCTTATATTTGATAGCATGGGACTCAACTCAGTAGGGCAGTCTGCACGGTCCACTCTGTATTCTTAAGAACAAAGCTTTCTCCAGACTTTGCAGAAAACCTTGAACAGAACTATATTGCCTATGCTGTATGCATTTTGCATTTTGAGTATGTTAATAGTTGAGGAGAAGGGAGGGAAGAGTAAAAGCCTCATTGCTGTGCACAACAAATACTCTATACATGTTCTATATTCTCTAGCAATTCTCATGCTATTTTCTGTCCTCCACTAGGAGCTGCCTGAAAATGAACTCTTGCATCCGCCACTAAGCATCTGCGTGGTCGACTGGAGAGCATTTGGGAGGAGTACTCTTGTTGGAACACACACCATCAATTGCCTTAAGCAATTCCTATGTAAGACCCAGTTGGGTCCTCAAGCTACACCAAACAGACTAGGCATTGTAGAAACTGAGAATGGTAAGTGTCCAGTCCTGACCCCTAATAAAAAGACAAAGCACCTACTCAAAGGCTTAACACTAGGCACATACTTGGAAGATACACTTTATTGTGTTGAGTGTAGAGTCAAACCCTTAATGATATGATCGTTTGATGGTCACCAAATGTGATGATAACATTTCTGACAAAATCTTACCTAACTTGCAAAGTTTCAATTTCAGCTTCACCTGAGTCATCTCAGCCTGCTGAATTATCCCAAGAAGAACCATTTTTAGCTGATCATGTCTACGCTGAGGTGGAGCAGGGTAAATGTACAGTGGTAGAGCCAGACCCATATCTCACAACACTCAGAACAAGTGTCTCAACAACAGAGCACTCTGTCTCTGAATCAGGGAAAGACAGAAAACAGAAGGTGGGTATAGCTGAAGCTGCCAGCTAACTTTCTGTTGCAGTCTTGCAGACTTTAGCCCTTCCTTATAAAATGGTAATTTATTGCTTATCTCAGGACTAGAGATTCGGGGTACTGATGTTAACACTCACGCTAGCTTGCTGGCCCTTGAGAGGACTAGTTAGCAATACGTCTTTGACCCCACATAATTTCATTATTTCCATTAACAGATATTTCCTTTCTTTCCTTTTGTGCTAGATGGTCATCTCATGGGCAAGTACCACTGGAGTAGTAGGATTCTTGCTTTTCCTGGCCCTGAATGATCTAACTTAATTGCAAAACTCTCACCGTGAATGACTGTTTCTGTGTCCATAGCATTTAGGCAGGGATGAAAGCCCCCTTGTGTTAGATGCCATACAAGCTTAGAGCAGGAAGTCTGTTTCCAAAAGATGTTACAGTCAAAGTATAAAACTGGTGTCAGCCTGTGGGTAGAAGAAGATAGGAAAGTACAGGCAGACAAGGCAATTCTGGTCAGCATAGCATTTACAATACAGTATACACTCTAGATTGTACACATTATTTTTTCTTCAGAAGCACATGCTCCTCCTTCGTCTGTAGTTTCTCCCATCACAATCACTCTTATTAACAGCAATAAAAGCAAAGGATGCAGGACTGACTTTCATTTCAGAAGCTGTTTCTGCAGCTACATAAAGCATGCTTCTTTAACGTTTGATGTTTTTGTGGTCAGATGTTTCCAGCATCCTTCACAATTAGGACGTCAAAGAAACTGCAGGGATGTCTTGTTCCCTAGATGTACATACCAGTCTGGATTCTTCGTCTGGTACAGAACAATTATAATGTATGACAGCAAAGTATAGTAAGAAAAGAGTACTAAAGGAACCCTGTAATTTACCCATCTGTGTTATATTAATTATCATTCCCACTTATCTATCATTCCCAATTATCTATCTTTGCTCTGGCCTCCCCAGCCAAGCTGACATTTCTTTGTAAGGGTGTAGGATGAAACACTCTATTTAACAGGGGCCTATCTTTAAGCTAGAATAAAGTTAGTAAGATTTGCCACATGAGCAGGTGATCTTAAGGATCAGATTTTAGCTTTCTTTAAGAAGAGAACAGTTGAATTGTAGTAACTGTTGGGACTCTTTCTTCTTCCAAAAGGCAATAAAGTAATAATGGAGTTATTAGAATACTTGCAGACTTAAATGGGAGAAACCAATTTGTAACTCAATGTTTGCATCCTTTAAAACATCATTATCTATTTCTCTGTGTAAATTTGCCTGTTGCATGGGTTGCATGTGTGGCAATGTCTCAAATGTTCAAAGTTTTGGCATCATCATTAGGTAATATAGAGATAGCTTTAATAATATGATGATCATAATGAAGTCTTGGAATAAAAGACAGAGACACTAGTTCATATTGTATTTTATTTAGCTCTTGGAGCTTGAAATTTTCTTCACATCCATCTGCTCGTGCTTGATGTCATGAGTCAG
>WEKW01010189.1:196114-394381 GCA_013389905.1 Sula dactylatra | reverse complement strand
TTAGTCAGTTCTTGGGTTCAACAGTGTTTTCCCCATGCTTTGGTAGGACATGAAAAAATCCATCCGACGATCAACAAAGAGAAGGAGAAGAACAATTGCAGATGAATCAGCTGAAAATGTTATTGACTGGTGGTCAAAATACCATGCTTCTGTGCTCAAAATGGGAAAGGTAAGTCACCCAGCATGCCCAAAACTGTCATGGATGAGCAATGTTGTAAAAGTAGATTTACAGCTGAATGATTCCTTTTTGGTATTACATTCATAATAAGGAGTTTGTCCACTGTCTTTTTCTTTTGAAAGCCAAAAGGTTATTTTTCCAGTGAGGGAAAACCTGAAGATGGTAAGTAAATTATTTGAACCTTTCTATTATTTTGTGCTACTAATACTTTGCTTCTGTACTATTTTATTATCAACAATTCATTGTCTGGTAACAGAGTACTGTCAGTATACTGGGTTCTTTCCTCTACAGCTGATCAGATGGTGAGTAGGTTAAAACTTCACAGGCAGTGTTGGGTTAACATGAGTTTCCTGTCATTCAAATCTCATGCACAAAGATTTGCAAAGTCAAAGTCCTAAATGATAGAAGGTAGAGATTATCCTAAACTTAGGCTGTATTTGCAACAGGTTCAGAAAAAGAAACTTCTCTCAGTTTTGAATCCAATTCAGGATCAATGATGTAGGAACAGCTTCTGCTAGGAGACTCTGTAATCATGTGTGTTAGAAAGCCTTTCTGTCTAGTTCAAGTTCTAGCAGAAAATTATTTGCACAAGGACCTAAAAGAATTGGCCAGAAATAGGCTCTGTGTGTGTGTGTGTATATATGTCTCCATACATGTATACTCCATGGCTTAGCATGTCCTCCCACAATCAAACAGAGCTCTAGAAAAAAATTTTTTTGACCAATGTGACTGCTTGAGCAGACTGGGAAAGAAATGTTTACTGTTTACACAGAGCTGCCGTTCAGAATTAAACTCTAGTATCTTCCCATGCCACAGCTGACTGCACTTCGCCGGTGATTGAGGTGATTTCTATTTTAAAGTGTGTTGAGATTGCTCTGGATGGAAGGCACGACCTAAATATCAGATGGTAGAATTCTGGAAATAGCAGCTGACGGTGTTTCAGTGATCATCAGGGCCGCTAAGAGATGAGGCGGAGTTCAGTTTCTGAGTGAAACTCACTTGACCACATCAAGGAAATATTTTGATAGAAAATGTTCTACAAAGATGTGATGTTCTCTTACAATTAGAAATTTACTTGACATTGTGACATCCACCCACATGCTTTTCAGGCAACTGTGGCATATTGTTTCTGACTGATGACTTCAGTTCTTGTAAATTCTCTTCTGATAGTTTTTGTTATATATTTTCACCTATAATGATAGCATTATATACACAGGACAGCACTGATATAATATATACATAGCTATATATATTTTGAAACATTTAGTGATATCAAACACACATGAACTACGCAAAAAACAAAAGTAAAGTGAACTCAAAATCCGGATTTCAGCCAAAGAACTGAACCATCTCAGTGCCGTTTTTGAGGGCTCACCCTCTATTTGTTGGGAAGTCCCCTCTCAGTGTTCAGAGTCTGGCTTGAGGCTGGTCAGATACCTTCTCCCATTTCTCGTACTTCTGAGCTTTCCCAAGGTGAGATACATTCTGTTTTGTGATGCCTTTAAGCAGAGAAGGACTTGAACCACCTGACATCTGAAGTACCAGTCAGCCTAAATAGCAGCTTCTGGTTTTAAATAGGCCTTAAATTTTATGTGAAAGCTGTTAATCTCTGTTAGTTTGTGTCTGGGATGAGTCAGAGATGAAGGAAAAGGGTGTTCTGGGAGATGGCCAGCAGGGAAAGAGTGATACAGGACACCATCACACGTGGTCCACCAAGATCATCATGAAGACTGTTAGACACAGAGCGGATAAAATGCCACCTCTCTGCTTGGGAGGAGTGGTGGGAAAAGAGAGGACTCTGTGCTTGGTAGTAGAAGAATGAATAAAGAAGGAGCAAAGGGGAATCTTCAAAATGTATTTTGCATCCTTATCTGAAGCATTTGATGTGTTTTGCTCACTAAAAACCTACATGACGTCATGAAAACTCTGCAGATAGGCAGACTTCTGACCACATTGCATTGGTCATAGAAGAGGATCCAGACAAAAAGAAGAAGGATAAGACATTGAAAAGGAAACAGAAAGAAACTCCAAACCTAGCAACACTGAAGGTAAGAGAGAAGTAAGGTTGAAGGCTAAGGCTGTTACCAACTGTCTACCCAAAGCTGAGTTTAGCAATACCATCCTTACATTTGTTTCAGACACTTTGCAATGAATAAAACACACAAAATGATAGTGACAATGCACATCAGCACGTGGGGCCCAGAGGAAACCAGGGCCTCATAGGGTGGATGTGGCCTGCTTGGCCTTAGACCTTCAATTTACCAGTATAGACACACCCAGAGAACCTTAAGTGAAAATTCAGTTTTGTTGTTCACCTGTAAAACAATGAATTTGGAAATTCCAAATTTCATGTTAGAAATACCACAGCCTATTAAGAATTACTTAAGTGTATGGAAAGCATGGCTACAACTGCTAGTGCATCCTCCCTGATGGGGAGGTAATATTCAGCTTGCATTAGATTTGGTTGGGTAATGACAGAAGGAATTTAGAGAAAACTATGTGGGTCATGCAAAATGGCTGCAGAGATGAGGAGGTTTGAAAAGATTAGGACTGCTTGGATTAGATTGTAGCTGAATAAAGGGGAATTTGAAACTGTTGTTTCCATTTTTTAAGAGATGGCACTACTCTAGGCCCTTCCCCCTAGGACTTTGTTTAAGGACAAAGCTGCTTATGTTTTAAGTGGGGAATTAACTTTCTTTCCTGAAGGACTTTTGCAAAATCTTGGATTTATTAAAATCTGTTTTTTGAGTCAAAATGTATTTCTAGTTATCTTGTAGTAAGAAAGTTGCTATAAATACATTCACTGCACCACAAAAAGTAAGCATTCTCCTATTTTCAAAGATTTATGAAGGAGACTTGGAGAGTGAATTTAATAACTTTGAGGACTGGGTGAAAACTTTCCAGCTCTTAAGAGGAAAATGTAACGATGAAGTTCATGCTGACTCTGAAGACAGAATAATAGGAAAATTTAAGGTAAACTTTGATGTTGATTAAATGGGTAATAATTTAGAGACTTTATGTTTTCATGCATATTTGAGGTGCACCAAAGATGAGGCAAAAAGACATTAACAGTCTGTTGTAAATAGTTATCTCTTTTATTGCATCTCGAGTCATATTTTTCCTTTTCCATTATCTGATAGATGAAAGCAACATCCAACACCAGGTGTTCACTGTTGTTTTAAAACAAGGAATTACAAAAAAGTTTCAAATCACAGAAGGGGAAGAAGAGATATATTATGTAGTCTGGATTCCGCTAATGCAACTTTATTACTATACTATCAGTTTCAGCACTTTATATGTAATTTTCAGTAGTTTAAATTGAGGCCCTTACAGCTACTCCAGTTGGAAACAATTGCACAGCCTGATCCAGGGCACCATTAGGCAGTCTGAAAATGTAGTTCAAAGCATGAATAATGTTAGTAGGATTTCAAGCACTTTGTAGTTTAGAGGAACTGATTAAACTCATTGATACCTCAATGACTTTGCAATGCAAATTTCTGTTCAAATGACTTGCTAGTTGCTTTCAGGCAGTATGAGCTACTCAGCAGCCTGAGTCAATATTGATTTATGAGTTGTGTAGTGGCTGCAAAAATGCAGTTGGATTCCAGTCACACTGTTGTAAAACTATCTCAGTGGAATTATCAATTTGCAAATATACAGTTAATGGCAGAATATTATTTTTAGAATATTAATACTAAGAAAACTAGATTTAGAACACCTGCAGGTGTTAGTCCTTTAAATAATAAAATAGAGAGCTAAGAGCATGCAAGTACTTCTTGCAATCATCTAGATGTGATGATAGTACCATGTTATAGATCAAAGACGTTTTAAAAGATGATGTTTAGTGCACTGAAGCCTGTGCTCCCTTTCAGTGGTACCACAAAATGTGTTGTATATATGTGTGTGCTGCAGCACAGGCTGCACAAAAGAAGATTTATTTGCATTCAAAGGGTTGGTTTTGTATTGTACTTGATCTGTTTTCATGGGAGATAAAAGACAGTGTATTACCAGGGTTCCTTCTGCATATACCCAAGTCCTGAGGATGGCAACTTGCTAGATGGAAGGCAGCCCCGCATCCTGCAAGGGATACCACCAAACCACCCCACCAAAGTTCTCATCAGAGTTTATATTGTGGCAGTAAGTAGACAGACCTTCCTTTAACCTTGAAATAACTTGTGTATTTCTCTTCAACTCAGTTTACCTGCAGTGTCTTTGCAGTGAAGCTTCTGAAAATCCTCTCCGTGTGGTAAAATTTTTTTGGTCATATTTCAGACAATGTTTCGTGTTGTAGATATGGGTGTTCAGAGTAGAAAACACTACATATTCCTCATGATAAATCATAAGACTGGAGAATCACTGCTTGTTAAAACTGAAAGGGCTGGAGACACAACTAGCATAGTATGGACAACCTGTTTCAGCCACAATATGTTCCAGTCATATTATGTTCTAGCCAACTTCAATCAGTAGAGTTATTTTAAAATGTCACACATTTAAACAAAGCATTCTCAGTAAGAGGGAAATGGGAACATATTGTTTGAGTGCTGTAAAGTGCATGGAATCGAAGTGGTAGATGTTGTGAATAAGTTATGGGGTGGAGAAAGAGGTAGAAATATAGAGGACAAGATGATGAGGGAGCACAATGTGAGAAATGAAAGGGGTAGAAGGAGCTGATATTTTAGAGAAACAAGAGAGTTGCAGGTGATCTAAGAGGGGAAGAATGACATGCAAAGAGACAACGGCAAACAAAACAGGACAGAAGAACAGGAAGAGGTTGCTTTATTTCCTGAATATAAGACTTCCAACCTGTCTCGTAAATACAGTCTGAAGAGTTGTTTTGCACCATTCAAGGATCTGGACCAATATTTTTGGGAAACCTCTCCTGAATCCTACATGCATTTGTGCAGCCAGCTTATTCCTCAGCGGTGCCTCTCCTTCTCACCTCTTTTTCCATCTTAGTTGTGGGACAGCAGTTACATCTGCTCCACCTTTGCAAACTCTCTTCTCCTCCAGATCATCTTTTCCCAGCAGCCTGCAAATCTAAATGCCAAATTTTATATTACACAAGGCAAGCAAAACACCTGCACTTCCAGAACACCCAGGACTGGGTAGGAAACCCAGAGGCCTGTGTTGTGACCATGGTGCTTTTAAGCAAGCTTCTTGAGGACACAGTCTTTCTTCCTAACAGGCGTTTAACCTCAGCCCAGCTGATCCAGATGGCAAGTCAGATCCCTATATTGTGCTGAGACTGGGCAACACGGAAATTAAAGACAGGGAAAACTACATCCCTAAGCAGCTAAACCCAGTATTTGGAAGGTCAGTGATGGCTTATTTTCTTATTCAGGGGTGATTTCTGCTTTATCGCTTGCCACCACTATTTGCAGTTACTATTACAAAGTGTTTGTTCTATGCTGATTTCTGCCTGTTTGGATGTTTTGTAATTCTACTGGTTAAAATGCTGAGAATTGGTGTCATCTGTATGATTATAAATTATTTCATCTTCATACCAGTCAAAACACATCACAGAATGCAAACTGCGAGAGGTTTTGCAAAATGATACATGAGAAGAAATGAGACAACAAATTATCTTGTCTGTGCAAATTAATGCAATTGTTAACTTTAAAGTGAAATAAGTATCAGCACAGTAAAGTGTGATTTCACAATCTTTATTGCTATTTGAAGTTAAACAGCATGCCAAATAAATATTATTTTAGGACTAGGACAAAAAAAAACCTAGTTTTTTGAACCCACACAGTCTTCTGAATAGGGGAGCCAGGAGCAAGCTGTCAGTAAACATCAACTTTATGTTATCAATGCTTTATACTTATTTATATTGTTAATGTTAATAGCTGTGATATTTTGCCAGTAAGTTTCCCTGTTTTAAGAAGGTTGAAAATGTTTTGAATTGGGATGGAGTTACTCTGTAAGAACATTAAGAAATTATACTATGTAGGACTGAAAGCCTCCTAGGCCAGGGTCCTGTCTGCAAAAGCAGACACTTAAAGAAAAAAGTGTAAGAAGAAAAGACAAGGACAGAGTGGTCCCTCCGTAGCACGCCATATCAGTGTCTGTGATTTAAGCTCTTCCTTAGTAGAGGTTGCAACTGAACTGTCATTATGATAACTCGTAAAGCGCAGCTATTATAGATGCATATAGACAGAATGGGAAATTGCCAGTGTTTGTTTTGGACAAGGTTAGGAGTGGGCTGTTCGTTTGGACAGTCCTTGCTGTTGCTGCCAGTGGCAACACTGGGGTGACTAGACCAGCAACTCCTTTGAAGCAGTACCATGGTAACCACATCTTATCATCCTACAAACCCCGATCAGCATGGCACCATCAAACTCTAGCAATCCCATACTGTTCCCAAACCTCTCTCCCCTCCAAAAACTATTCTGCTGTTTCTTTGGACACTTTGAGAGAAAGGAAAAAACTCGTCCTTCAGGAGACAAAGCTTGGTTTTGCCTGTGCTTTGGAGAAATCTGGAACAAGTGAAGTGCTGATGAGGATGTCCTGTCTTCCACTAATTTGTCAAATCCCTTTTTAAAATCACTTTTATATTTTCAGGTTCCCTGAACATCTCAAAGACAATAATTTCTGTCTCTGAAAAATGCACTGAGTGAAAAGGGAGTTCTGATCTTTGCTTTTTTGAGACTTGTTTAAAGCTTTTGCCTGATCATTTTGTTGGGTGCCCCTGGATTCTTTTATTCAATATTTAACCTGGAGATTTTGGAATAAAACTAGAAAGACTCAGATGTCCCTTTTGAGTGCTCTGAAAAGCATGTGAGAACTCTTACATCCAGCTTCGTTAGCCTTGTAATTTTCATACTTCCACCTCTATTGAACTCAGGATAAATCATTGTAGCTGACCAGCTCTGTTCCATTGCTCTGTCTACTGTAGGTAGGTACTGTACAGGGTAGGCAGGAGAAAGAAAATACTTTTGCACTGTGTGTTTCCAGTATGTTCAGATATTTCATTGAAACAAAAAACACTGCTTATTATAAGAGACAGTGTACACGTTGTTTGCACAGTATTCATTAACTTAGTCTTTTAGGCTTCAAAACTGATTTGACTGCATGTAGGCCTCATTTTTTGCTGTAGATCATTTGAAATCCAAGCTACATTCCCCAAGGATTCCTTGCTCACAGTCCTGATCTACGACCATGACTTCGTGGGAACAGATGATCTCATTGGAGAGACTAAAATTGATTTGGAAAATCGTTTCTACAGCATGCATCGAGCTACGTGTGGGTTACAAAGTCAATATGAAATGTAAGTATCTCTTCAGACAGCAACAGAGCACACAGTGAATGACTTGACTTGAGGGAGAAAGTCCAGATGTGGCTAAATATTATGCTTTCCCCAGCACAAAAGTGTCACAGGAGGTATTTTAATTAAAATTCACCAAAGAGCTTAGCAGTGGCTTTGGGTAGCTGCCAACCTCATTAGGAAGTGGATATTTTAAAATTAACAACACTGTTCACAAAGTATTTTAGAGAGTAAACAGCCTATGTATAACATACATGCTTGATAAACTGCCTTTGGACAGGCCTAAAGGGCAAATGGAAGAAAAATCTGTCAGAGAAGTCATGACAAGTCTCTACTCTGGTCTCCATTAGTCAGCTGCAACTGGAGTGATTGCAGCAAGGCCAGTGGGACTGGTGTGGCACTGGGGGGAGCGGGAGCAGAGCGGGGCTGCTGGCACGGCCTCTGGTCACAGAGGCGGTGGTATTGAGCTCCTGGTCCCTGTCATAGAGCTGCACTCTCAAGGACTTTGTTCACAAAGATTAATTAATGTAGAGAAAGTCAAACTAAAATAACTCCATTGCCCTGCGGTGGGGCACTAACCTGGGAGAAGTGGGTTTAGGGTTCTTCTCCTATGACTATTTCTCTATTTTATCTACAAACAAAGGGTAGACACTGTAAAAAAGCAATTCAGGAGCGTAGACCAAACCCCAAGACTTCCCTTGCCAGCTCAGTCTCCAGTGAGGTATTTCTTTATGTGCTTGTTCCAGGTCCCAGGTAATCTCGGCTTCTCCTCTGCATGTGGGAGCCGCAGAATACTTCCCCTTAAATGGAGGTGGAACATGTAGACTTGAATCCTTTAGGCAGAACAGGGAACAAGCTCTGGTCCTTTTCCTCTTGGGGAACATGCCAATGCCTCAGCTACTTTATCTAAGCTGTGGGTAAGGCTGCCTCAACTTCTCCTGTGTTTTAAGAGAAAAGAGTGGTTGGCCCCAGGACCTGAGGAGACAGAGTGGGTGCCTCAGGTAAAAAGTAGTGCTGGACAATTCAAAGGAAAAGTTTGGCTGAGCAGATGTCAGGGCAACTGACCACAAATCAAATCTCTGCATGGGAAGTCCTGATTTGCCTGTGCACTTTGCTGAAGGAAAACCTCACCTGTTTCTCTTCAGCCTCTGTTTCCTCCTTGCAGAGAAGGGTACAACGCGTGGCGAGATGCAACCAAGCCAAGTGAGATCCTCACTAAGCTGTGTAAGGACTACAGAATAAGTGGACCCTTCATGCGGCCAGGGGAGATACAAGTAGGAACAAAAGTCTTTAAGGGACAGACAGCCTTCACAGAAGATGAGAACGGTAATGAAGAAGTTCATTATTATTCAACTGCATTGTAGCAGTACCAAGAGTCTGCCCAAGCTGTAGCTGGGACCCCGTTGTGCTATGCACTCTAAAGTCAGATTACTGGAACCCGTCTCTGCTTTGAAATACTCATATAACAGTGGTGAAGAAAGCTGTGTCTACATTAGCTATTCCTGTAACTTAATTGCAGAGAATATGTAGGGTGAGACAGTTATTGCTGATGACCTGACATCCCCATGGTAGGGATACTTGAGAAGGAGAAGGAAGGGAAATACAGATGTGAAGTGAGTTACTCAAGGTCAGACAAGTCTTCTGTTTGACCACAGTTATGTTCCAGGCCAGTTACCTGCCAGTCCTACCTTACCTGCTTGGCTTTCTTCTGTGTTGTTTTTTTAACTGCTCTTGATTATTACCACTTTGACTGCTTTTCTGAAGCATTAATACAGCACTGTGTAAATCCAGGTATCTGTGGGGTCCATGAATCCAGAGGGCAAGGCGGAACTTGCTTTCAGAGCTCCCAGATTAAAAAGAGGGCAAAGCTACCAGTAAGTTGACTGTCCATATAACACAGGGGTGGAGTGGGACAGAGCTATCAGTGAAAATGTCTCTGCCCATGGCAGGGGGGTTGGATGAGATGAGCTTTGAAGGCCCCTTCCAACCCAAACCATTCTATGATTCAGTTTCATACCTAGGGTAAGGAAAAGAGGTGTGAGGATGGAGATTTTCAAGGAGGAACAAAAGGAGCTGGTCTTGGAGACAGTAGTGGACACTGTGGCAGTGTAGGGAAACCTTTACTCCATTATATGTGTTTATCCATCTTCGAGCAAATTCCCCTTGGCAGCTACAAAATATAGCTTTCACCTCAACTGGAAGGCTGCTCGGGTAGCACTGTTGAAGGGAGAAGAGTTGATGCATTTTTGGTTTCTTGGCCTGAGAGAGACTTATGACTCCAGTATTGCTGTTTGTTTTCCTCACTAACAGACAGCTGAGTGAGACTGCCAGGAACGGGATCTCTCGATCAAAATTCTGGTTCACTAAAATGAGCTTCACATAAACCAACCTCAGACAAGATGATGGAAACCAAAAGCAAGGAAATACAGAGCCAGATGGCAAAATCCAAAGTACTTATGTACGCAAGTTTTTCAACATGTTATAAAGAAACAGTTTACAGCATACAGTATTCTGCATGATCCTTATCCAGACTGCTGTTCTGACAAGTACATCTGGGTCCTTATTTCCTGCTGGGTTCCTGTTCTGATTATCATTTGCTTCTATAAAACTAACAAAGACCACAGATTTGACCTATAGAGGAGTACTGAAAAGGGGGATCAGTACCATTTCCACTTTACAGGTGGAGAAAATGATACTTGTGGGCCTTACATCCAGCTTTAAATTGCAAGGAAAAGAAAAATTTTACTTTGCTCTTGGAGCATAGAGTTTAGAATAGAATAGAATAGAATAGAATAGAATAGAATAGAATAGAATAGAATAGAATAGAATAGAATAGAACAGTTCAGTTGGAGAGGACCTACAACAATCATCTAGTCCAACTACTCGACCACAACTCCCAGGTAGTCTAGGACTACCTGTAGCCAATGGGAAGAAATAAGCATCTTCAGAGGGTGAAAACAATCTTTAGAAAGGTGCCTGAGAGAGGACATACGTTATCATGGGACACAATCTGTCCTTTCCATTGAGGATGCCTGACTGAGTAGCTCAGGCTAAAGACCTTGCTTTTAGCTGGCAAAATTAGATGAAATACACCACTTCTGCCCTGGTTTCAGCTGGGATGGAGTTAATTTTCCTCCTAGTAGCTGGTATAGTGCTGTGTTTTGGATTTAGTATGAGAATAATGTTGATAACACACTGATGCTTTAGTTGTTGCTAAGTAGTGCTTACACTAGTCAAGGACTTTATAGCTTCCCATGACCTGCCAGCAAGGAGGCTGGGAGGGGGCACAGCCAGGACAGCTGACCCAAGCTGGCCAAAGGGATATTCCATATCATATGACGTCATGCTCAGTACATAAACTAGGGGGAGTTGGCTGGGAGGCAGTGATAGCTGCTTGGGGAGCAGCAATCTCTGCGGGTGGTGAGCAATTGTATCGTGCATCACTTGCTTTGTATATTATTATTACTATTACTACAACTACTACTATTTTACTTTATTTCAGTTATTAAACTGTTCTTATCTCAACCGACAAGTTTTCTCACTTTTACCCTTCTGATTCTCTCCCCCATTCCACTGGCAGGGGGGTGAGTGAGCAGCTGTTTGGGGCTTAGTTGCTGGCTAGGGTTAAACCACAGCAACTTCTCAAACACATATCAGTGCACAAGAGGGAACTAGGACTCATAACCACAGGGTCATCCTTCCTCCCTCTCTGAGCCATTAGGAGGAGTTTAATACCTGCTGTTTAAATCCCAAACAAAGCTTATGTCTCCTACCAGCAAATCAGAGATAGCAACACTGCAGGAAAAGTGATAACTGTTTGCTGACAGTAAGAAGTCTTAACTTTCTTTTCACTTGGGTACTCCTCTCCTAATGTACAAGACATCCTTCTTCAAAAGTGTGGGTTCCTTTTGTGTGTAGCCCACATGAAAATGGAGGAAAGAGAAGCTGAAGAGCTCAAAAAGCTTTCTCTGCTTTCCAATATCCACTCTACTTTCAATATTGGCACTGCTCTTTCCCTGAGGTGCCATTCTCTGGGGTCTCCCTTCCTCCAGTGCCCAAGCTGAGCTGGTCAGGAGGTGGCATGTTCTTGCCCATGGACTTCAACTCTCTTCCTTTGAGGTGTGATTCGGTTCTCCAGGGGATTCTTTGCTGTTGCCGTTACAAGGCAAAATGATGTGTACATATAACTCCTAGTGGCTATTTACTGTCAGCTCCATCAAAGTCCAAGTCTCCTTGTCTTTCATGAACTGTAAAAAGGCCTCACATTCGCAATTTTCTGTAAAAAGGGTAGTTCACAGATTTCTTCCATCTTCCTATTAGAAAGTGCTGCTGTAAGAGTGAAATGATTCACTGTGTTCTATAGATAAACTGCTGCCTAAGTGCTAATCTTCTAGTTACCCTGGGTGAGTATCCTTATTTAAAAGACCCTTCTTTACTTAGGTGGTATTTATAAAACATTCCTTTTAAACCAAGCAGATTTTTAATGACCAACTTTAATAATTAATGGAACATATTACCAAGGGCTTCAACATTATAATTCAGCTGTCTTTGTTCTTTTTGTTTTATTCTTTCCTATAGAGGAGCCAGTTGAATCATATGAACATCTCTCCTTAAAGGTTTTACATGCTTGGGAAGAAATCCCTGGAGCTGGATACAAACTGGTCCCAGAGCACGTTGAGACTCGGCCTCTCTACCATAAGAATAAGCCAGGCATGGAACAGGTAGAGCAGCTCAGAGATGGTGGTGATGGTAGACCCAGGAGCAGTTTTCCTTTCCTCCAGTTACTGTGGTTTCTATTTGTACCTGCAAACTTAGAGACACAGCATCCAAATGTTGTACCATACATGAGTCTTCGTACAGTATCAACCTGGAAATTGTCACACATGTATATATATAGCCAGTTACCTAAATACACAGTAATCACACAAGGTGTGACTGCATATTTTCATTCTTTTAAATGCTTTAATTTATTAAGTTAACAAACTCTGCTTGTATTGGGACTTTGGTTCTTTTTTTTCCTTTCATCACGTCCTATTTTTATATGGATTTTACCTTGAAGTTGCCAATGTTTGATTCCAACTTCATCAAATTCCTGAGAGCTTGATAGAATATGTGTATGAAAAAAATGTATTGTATAGTAAGTTTATAGATGAAATCATAGTTACAGTATAGTGAGCTGGTCATTGCTTATAGAGGAAGCGATGGTTTTGGATGTCACAACTACATTTAAAGCCTTTTAAAGTCTTTCTAAATTAGGGTTACAGAAATGTTTATCTCTTTGTTTTCAAGGGTCGTGTACGGATGTGGGTAGACATGTTTCCTGAAGATATGCCTCTGCCAGGACCCCCGGTAGACATTTCACCAAGAAAACCCAGAGGGTAATACTTTGCTTTCCTCCCAGCACAGTGGCATAAATCTTCAAAGACTGAGTCTTAAGTGTCTGGAAAGACCTATGAAAAGAGCTATCACAACAAACTTCTGTGATCCTGAGAAATGTTTTCTTAGGTTCACATGACTTCAAGTAAAAAGGCAGCATCTAGTCTGGTCTCCTCCATCAAACAACTCAAAGAACACTGGGTGATTTTTTCATCAAGGGCCATCACACACCTCTTTTAGAAAGATATCCCTTTTCCACGTAGAGATTGCAGGTGGCTAGAGGCAAGAGTCCCTTAATAATTCTAATGTTATTATCCACTTGTTGAGCTGAAAGAAGTAATTCTGGTTTCACTACCTCTTTCAGCTAGAAAACCTACTGGACCCTGGTTGAGATCTTTAATCTGATGCAACAGTATTACACCTAATGGATTGCCAGCAGTCCGTTCAAAGATAAGGTCAAGAAACACATAAAGGAGCAGCAGACAGAAGATATACGTTCAGAATAACCTCTCAAATTTCACACAGATACTGCTTTATATGCAACACTGCACATAGTTCTTTAAGCTAATTGAATGTTTGTAATTCAAACACAAAAATGAGAAACAGAGTTCTCAGCCCATCCAGTACCAGCTTTATTCCAATATTGTAGCAAGGCCTTTCCTGAGAATTGTATGTCTGAAGCGGCATCAGGTACTATTCCTGTATTATTTATGTTTGAACAAGAAACAATGTAATAAAAAATTGTTTCTTTTCCTTTCCTTCTACAAAAGCCAAGATTTGACAAAAATAAGAGTCTATGTAACAATTACTTTCTTCAGACCAGAACTTTCTATAAAGCTCCTTAACAACAAGCATTTTCCAATCCAAAATCCGAATTTAAAACTAATCATACCCACAAAACAAAAATGTTGCTGCCATATTTGTAGTCTACAAAAGCAGGGAAAAATATTATCAAACCATTAATTATGAGAAAGAAAGTAAACATGCAAACACAAGTTACACATTTTGCTGAGAAATGCATATTTGCTGCAGCAAATGAGGCTTCAGGCTCCATAAGACTTCAAACACTTTGTGAAAATATTTGTTGTTGATAATCTTCGACTGAACAAGGAGCTGACCAGAGCATTGCACATGAAAGTTTCTTTGGGTAGTGCAGAGGCTTGGTTTTCATGGTTGACATCTCTTTAAGAGCTCCATGACCTTGGGTACCTGGTAACTTCTGGGGCAAAATTTTTCACACCTGGGTTTGAGGCTATTTCCAAGACAACACATGTCATATCAGAAAAAAAATGTCTTGGTGTTCTCAAACATAGTTGTTTTTTTCTTTATTTTATTTTGCAGTTCATACAATGACTCAAGACATTCCTAAATTTTTGAGTACCAATTTTTTATGTCAGCTGCCACATCTGTATTTCAGTTCAAGCTTCTAGAGCTTTGGATGGCCACCATAAATGTCTCTTCCCTTTTAAGGCACTGGATTGCACCAAAAAAACGACAATCAAATACAAAGTTTTTAGGCATTTCTTCTTAAAAGCACCTCCCAGGGAGCTCTGGTTTTTATTAGCAAGCTGCTCAGTCTTTTGGAGACTGCTCTGATGACGTTGTTCAGATCAACTTTGCCTTGTTTCACTGCAGCATTTTTGTGAAAAGAATTGAAAAGGAACATGCACATAAAACGCAAGGAATTTTCCATCCCTTTGAAACTGGCTGTGACCCCATTGTCATCTGGCATGCTCCAAGGGCTGAGAGAAGCCACCATCCCCACTTTATCACTAGACTCTTGTAAACAGAAGAGGCCTGAGGCTGATGCTATTTTAAGAGTTTTGCACAAATACATTTATCACTTTATAAAAGCATGATTTGATAGAAGTTTACATTAGTGTCTGACCAGAGCTTGAGTATACACAGGCCTACTTTCTTTTGTTTTTCAGCTATGAACTGAGGGTAATAATCTGGAATACAGAGGATGTAATTCTAGAAGATGAAAATTTCTTTACGGGGCAAAAATCAAGTGATATCTATGTAAAAGGGTAAGTTCTTCAGGTCATGTCTTCAAAAGAACATGTAATATTTCATTCAAAAATCAGATGAAAACACTACGTTGTGAGAACATCTGATAAGCTGTTTCTGTGACCTTGGCACTTTGCTCTAAATGCCTGCCCAATTACTCATCTATATTGGATACTGCTTCTTTACCCCTCCCATCTTAAAAACAAGTAACTGTAAAATGATACGAGTTGTTAGTTCCTGGTCAGGCAGAGATGGCACAAGAAGAGAACGAAGCTCGCAGTTTAGCAAACAGAGATCAAACACTTACAGAACTTGAACTGTAAGAGCTTACACAGATGCAGAGAGGTTTGACATAATCAGAGAAAAGGTAACTATGACCATGTTAGAAACAAGAAAGCAGGTGTTTTCCAGGCTATTTATACTAGAAATATTTTCTAACCTCATGTGGGGAGCATGTGTGGGTGAATGACCATGGCTTTGCAGGGGAGAACATCATGTGGGCACTTTCTGCTCTCCATCTCCTTCCTGCTGCAGACAGTGTCTGCCACAGCTCCACAGATGTTACTGAGATGATCAGTAAACCATATCACATAAATAAAATGAAAAGAGAGAAAGTGAAAGGGGAGTTTGGCACTCAAACCAGCTATTTTCTGAGATTGTAGCAGGTTGCTTCTTAAATTTACTTGCCTGTTTTGGAGTACTGCTTTGCACTTTCTGCTTCTGAGCAGGATTTGAATACAAGTACCAGAGAGGGGTGGGGGGAAATTATGGCATAAGTGGCAGTAGGAAGTATTGGAAATCTCAGGTGTGAGACTGGTCTTAGATTTCTTGCTGTGTTTCCACTACTAGAGAGTGAGATTAATATGCCAATCTGAATTGTGTCATTGTGGAGTCCTGGAAAAATCTGAATTTGTACAGCACTAGGCATATAGAAAAATGAATTTCCCTAACAATCTGTTGCAGTATTGCCAATGACCAAATGCAAAGAGCTGGAGGATGGAGCACTGGGACTGATGGAGCAGGGAAGGGAGGATGTTTTCCACTTTGCAGGTTCTGAAAATCACATGAACATAATAAGAAATACAAAGTAAGCATAAGGGCAGTCTGGGAGCAGCTGGTACTCCTGTAGGGTATATCTACATGCATTTTACCAGGGAAATTTGTGTTAGCTCTGACCAAGCTGTGTGGGACATAGGGAGTGGTACCACTCTTTTGGAGCAGGTGATATTAGCCCAGGTGAAGCACACATTAATATAGCCATAAGGCCCCAGCATGTTGCAAGTGTGGTTATTGCACACACTGGCTGAGCAAACCTTCATTTGCCCTGAGAAGAGCTTCTCTGAAATCACTGGTGTTCACACAGGTATATCCGACTTAGCAATAAACTAATGTGTTCAGAGCAGTACCAGAGTAGCTCTGAGCGCACAAAATTGGGGAAATAAATAGGGAGCCAGCCTTTGTGCTGAGCTGTGTGATAACAGGAGGACATCACTATCAATGCCAGAGTGGTCTGAAAGGGAAAGCCAGGAGTGGATAACTTTTTGCTTTTGTGCCTTAATGATGAAGACACAAATCTCATTATGTTCAGGCAGTGCACATGACACTGAATCTGTCACCAGGCATGGATTTGCACTGGGGGCAGTGCCGTGCTTGGGATTGCTACTGTTTTTCCCAATTCCTTTTTGAAATAATGGGATTGCAGGGGAAAAGCCACTCTTTGGATGCAATGCAAAAGTGCTAATTTTTACTCAAGCTGTGATAAATCACCTCCAGAACTAAAACATACCTAGCTGGATCATTACCTTGGTGGAGCTCTTAAGAAGAGAAGATTAAGTTTAGGAAAGCTTTGTCCTTTTGTAACATAGCGTTGCACATCAGATGTTGTGCACACTGCCGCAGAAGCCAAGAGGCAGTTACAAGAAAAACCAGGGAGACTTGTTTATTTATTTATGGCATATTTATATCCCCCCAAACTACAAATGGTTTAGATTCTAATACTAAGCACTTAAATCAGTCTTGGGACATTGACACAGAGTTTATTAGTGTAGCACAACATGAATACAGGGTGATCAGTAGCAGACAAATGAATGATGCTGTCCTTGCTGGTCCCAAACAAGACAGATATCTTGGCCAATAGTAAATGGTTAACTGGTACTTTGGGGTCTGATCTAAATAAAAAACACATTCCCACTCTCAAATTTTGATGATCACTGGCCACTGCTGCAGCCTGTGCCATGGCTCGGAAGTAGCTCAGATCCCCGAACCAGGGCTGTCACTGTGTGTAGCAGTCCTCAGTGTGTTGCGTTGTACTGATTAGGGAGGAATTAGTAAATTATCACGCCTGTAACCAAAGAACAACAACCACAACTCCAGCTCCCCCGGTGACAGCAGTATATTCCACTGTGTGTTTGCCATAGATGGATAAAGGGCCTGGAAGAGGACAAACAGGAGACGGACGTACATTACAACTCCTTGACAGGAGAAGGCAACTTCAACTGGCGCTTCCTGTTCCCATTCTACTATCTCCCAGCAGAGAAACAAATGGTGGTTAGTAAAAGAGAAAACATATTTTCCTTGGAAAAGACAGAGAGCAAAATACCTGCTGAGCTGGTGCTTCAGGTGTGGGACTTTGAAAGACTCTCTTCAGATGATTTCTTGGGTAAGTATGCAATGGATCTGTCTGAAATTCACCTGAGGTCTTGCCAGACAGGTATTTTATATATCTGTCTGGTCTCTGAGTGTTGTCACATTACTTCTCCCTCCAGGCACTCTTGAATTGAACCTGAATGGGTTCCCTCGAGCAGCAAAGACAGCCAAGAGCTGTAACCTAGGCATGGTTGTGGCAGCAAGTGCAGAAAACAAGATCTCCATATTTCAGCAGAAGCGTGTCAGAGGCTGGTGGCCTTTCGTCAAGGCTGGGGAGCTCACGGTAGGCAGCTCACTACAGAATAGCTTTTCTCTGGGGCTGATGTGTTTTGCTGAGATCCTGAGACAGACATGCCGATTTTGGATATGGCATCTGAAGAACAACCACCCCTGGTAATGCATAGGACTCCTCCAAATGCTACAGTGGTCCCCCATTGATTTGGTTTGGATAATCCCAGGCAACCAGAGCACTTTGTACTTTTTCTTTGCTTTCTCCTACTGTTTGTCTCCCAGCACACTGGATGGGTAGAGTGGAAATTCAGGTGTTTCCAGCCAAATTTATGTCAGCTGGGGAAATCTAGGGAGGAATCTCACCTGCTTAGTTATTTCTTTTCTATTTATTTTGCTCTGCAACCAGGGCAAAGGAACTGATTTTGGAGTCTACCATTATTCTTGCTACTGACACATCTCGAGCAGAAAGAGCACAGTCCTCTCTTCCTGTTGAAGTGTGCTCACTAAGCCAATATTTTTTTGGTTTAGTGGCAGGATACAATTGGTATAAAGGAATACAAAGGACAATGACAGCTTCCCCCAAACTCTACAAGACTTGTTATGTTAGAAGTATTATCCTAAGAAGAATATAAATGCTGCCACACAAATTTTCATTTACCTGAAACCTCTAACATACCAAGGCTTGCAGCAGGGTATAAATCTCACTCAGTGTGTACCTAGCCATTTATCTCAGAGTTTTCTGCTGCAGCTTCTCTTCATAATGTTGTAGTGCTTTCTGTGTATAATCTGGAGCTACACTGAAATCCTCAGTGTTTAATACAACTTCATTTTCCCTGTCTTTAAGGCTCCTTTGTACTGTTACAGCAGTATAGGGATCCTCAGTGTAAATGAGAGACAGTTATGCTCCTCTGTTTCCTAGGTGGAGCGCATGTATCTAGGCATGAGGTACATCCCAATAGTTAACTCTGCACATGGTCTTTGGGGCTTGTCTGCATGAAACAGAGCATGAATCAGAGTAAGCTAATGAAGGAGGACCTGAGCTGATGTGCTCACATGGCCACAGAGCCTTTCAGGAGCTTGGACCTGAACCTGGACAACCCTGCAGCCTAGTTCTGGGATTAGTGTGGTTGGAGTCTTTTTAGGTCCATCCATATCCCTGTGAGGACACAGGTCAAAAGCTACAAGCTACCTTCCTGTAGCCCTCTACAAATTCACCTGCGTTGGCCCTTTTTTAGGGGATCTCCCTCTCTAGACTTTCATTAACTCTCCAGGGGTTTTCCTAAACCTCACCCCTCCTTCATATTTCTGTCCTTCCCAGCAAGGAGAATGCTTTAATAAAAAGTGCCGTTTTCAAGTTCATTGCCTTCTTCAGACTGAAGGTGACTGCGTACTTTCCACGGGTTTAGTGGATAGACGCCACTTGCAAATACCTGCTTTACCTCCATTTTCTCAACTCTCGTACAACTGATTCTCTTTCTCCCAGTCCACTTTCATCTCTTGATCCCCTTGTCTTCCATGTTGATCCCTTTTATCTGTATCCTTCTGTCAGCCCAGTTCTGTGCTGAATCCTAGCCACTGGCCATAGATCAACATTTTAGTTTTTGATATCCGCAGAGGTATGGGGTAGGAAGATAACAAATACATGAAAAGCCATTTGTCTGTTTTTCATCCATCACAGATTTTATGAAGCTGATTTGATTTACCCACTCTTAATTGTTAAATCTCTGAAATCTTATTTTTATTTCCTTTGGCTTAATTAAATCTATAGTGGAGATAGTACTGAAAAACCTGGATGAACAGGGAAAAGAGAGAATGTCTCTGTAACATAACACAGACAGAATTATCAACAGATTTGTTGCCGTCAGTACAAGGGAAAACCAGCTATTAAACCCATATTTAGGAAGCTCTAACTTCTATAGCAGAAGTTACAGTTGATACTAACAGTCCAAATAACTCAGATTACATATTTCTACTGTAAGGTGTAGCAGCCATGATCTTTTATAAGTGCTAATATTTTATCGGTCACTCAACAAGCTTTAATGGCTTGTCACAATGAAAACAGTAAACCAGCAGTCACATTCCATTACGACTTTTCTGAATTCTAGAAATTATCAGTAAGTTGGTGCTGAACAAAGTTGTCCTTTTGTCACCACTCTGACTATCATCTTCTGGCCATCCATGAAGAAAATTAACTCAGAATCCACCTGTCAAACCCCTATTTTTTTAGCCTGAACAGAGCTGTAGGACTACATGACATTTTGTGCACACAAATTTCATTTCTAGCCATCTTCCTCTTGCAAGCTGAGACCCCACAGCTCAACTGTTCCAGCACTTGTGATTAGCTGAATTTCCTCCCATTGATGGACTGCATCTTGTCCAAACCAGCAGCACAGCTTCCAGATCAGCTGTTGGGCTCTGCTGGGATGTATGCTAGATGGAAGACAGGTCTGCTCAGATGAATTATGTTTTAATTTAGGAAGCAGAAAAGATATTTATGGGTCTAGAAGAAAACATACTACCTCTCTTTCCTTGTGGTCCTTGAGCATAAGTCAGGAATTTGGTGGTTGGGTTTTCCTTTGTGCTTTCTCTTTATTTGTAAAACTTTATCTTATTTTCTTTAATCAAATTCCTTCACCCTCAGATCATTCTATAATTTCTCCACAAGCTGAATCCTGCTGAGATTTAATGACAATAACCCAGGATTGGATGCTTACATTTCACCTCTCTGATCTAGGGCAAAGTGGAAGCTGAGTTTCACCTAGTCACAGCAGAAGAAGCTGAGAAGAATCCAGTAGGCAAAGCTCGAAAGGAGCCCGAGCCCTTGGAAAAACCCAAGTGAGTAGAAGCATACTCATTAAACAAGCTGGGGCAGGGGCATTCATCAGGATATGGGAAAGAGCAGGTCTCCTTGCTCCCCTCCTGGCTTTTCTCCTCTTTCCTGCTGCAACCTTGAGCATGCCATTTGGCCAATTTGTGCATTGCTGGGTTCCCTCTTGGTGGGGTTGGCTGCTGGCTTTTGTAGCTGGCAGCACTTTCCAGGTTAGCTGAAATGCCTTCCTCTGGAACCCAAAATAAATCTGCCCATTTGTCTCAACTACAGTTCACATGTGGGCTCATTCCATAGCTAACCTGGCATATGATAACATCTTAAACCATCAGAACTTATGCATAAATGGATGATATTTATTATGATAAGAGGATAACTATAAGCCATTAATGTTGAAGTGTTTTAAAATGACTGTATGAAATATTTCCTCTGTACAGATTTTTTTTAATATGACCATTAGGAGAGAGAGTCTTAGTATTAGGAAACAAGAATTTTGGATATTAGGAAAAATTTCTTCACCAAAAGGGTTATCAAGCGTTGGAACAGGCTGCCTAGGGAAGTGGTTGAGTCACCATCCCTGGAGGTATTTAAAATGCTTGTAGATGTGCTGCTTAGGGACATGGTTTAGCGGTAGACTTGGCAGTGTTAGGTTTACGGTTGGACTCGGTCTTAAGGGTCTTTGCCAACCTAAATGATTCTGTGATTCTATTATTCTAAGAATTATCTGCACACATTTAAAGGTGTCTTAGTTGCTACATATCCATGGAAAACTGACCTCTGCATACATCTGGTTATTTTTGCATAAATTTATCACTTACAGATAAAGACACATAAAACATGAAAATCAGGTCATGCAGGAATGATAAGACTTTAACAAATCTATCTCTAATTTTTTTCTACTTCATAATCAAAGGATGAAGATGCTTATACTTCATCATAAGACTTTTTAATGAAGACATTTTAAGTGCTTTAACAAAGGCAGGTGATCTAGGAGCATTTTATCTTTCAGTATTTGCCACATCAAAAAAATATTATCAGCTGAGATTTTTGCGTTCAGAAAAAATGTATTTCTAATCTATTTTGGCTCAAATACTTCGTTCTACTAAAGTAATGAGAGAGAAATTGATGTATATATTTCCTGCTACCAAATCTTCTAAAAATCAATTGCTAATCATAATGGTAATCATTGCACATTCTGTGTAATTTTGTTGGTTTGATATACATCTCAGGATAAACATGAAAAAGGAGAAAACTGTATCGAGGTAGAATTGCCAATACGCCTACAAAGTGTTAAATTTAGCCTGAAAATTAGATGTATCGCAGACTTGCTGAAAATTAGCCTTGGAAAGACTTTAATCAATCATTTCGCCCAACATCTTTACCCAAAGGCAGGATGATCTATGCCTGACAGATGTCTGTCTGAAAGATTCCCAGTAATGGAAACTAAAGCACTGTCTTACAGAGAAGAGAGGACTGGGTTAGTTCTGAAATACGTCTGGTCGGAAACAATCAGCCTAGGCAGTTTTAAGAGGCAGTGTAGTGTGTAATAGAAAGATTACATGTCCAGAAGGTTGTCAACAGGATACACAAAGGCACCTTCTCATTTTCCTCTCATTTTTTCAGGCCCAGCCCATGCACCACAGGCAGCCTGGGGGTCCAGGGCTCCCTGTGTTTTCATTTCAAGGGCATTTTGTCTGCAAATGTGCTGTTGGGCAAAAAGGTTGTCAATAGCCTGGTGGCCCCTTCTCTACTGCACAGCCAGCCTGGAGATGTTTTGACCCAGAAGCCACAAAACCACTCTTCCTCCAGGTCTTGCACTGAGTAATCAGATAAGCTCCACATTTAGGTTTTTATGATGAAATACACAGCCAACACATGGCCTAACCCAGTTCTACTCTTAATTGAGATGTATGCCTCAATTAAATTAAAATTAGGGTGGGGCTAGGCTCACTTGACATTACCTATCTCAGACAAGCCATTCAGTCTCCTTTTGTAGCTGCTCATGCACAGGTGGGCGAGTCATCCCATTTACCTAACATACGTATCTTAAGATGGGAGTTGGGGAAAGAGGCGAATCGTTCTCCGGAAGGTCCCGCCTCTCCACATGCAGGCAGACCACATGACTGACCAGGCTGGGCATGTAAGTTTTAAAGTTAGGCAAAATAAATCCTAAGGTTACTAAAGCAATATCAGCGTGTGGATAGTAAATACTGTTTTAGCTAGACACTCACTTTCTGGAAAGAAAATAAACTCATAGCTGAAGACATTGCATGCCTCAGTTCCGTAAAGATGGTATTAAAGCTTGCCAGCTCAGTGCCCCCAAGTGACAGAATATGTGGTTCATATATGCAGAGTAGTCAAAATCAACTGAGAGATAACAGATAACTATTTCTGCACTTCAGATGAGTTCTCTTCAGGAAGAAGTGGATCTCAAGGAGCTTTGTGTCAGGACCTCCGTATCTCTATGCCAGTACTGTAGGTTCACATTTTTTCTGCTAATCATCTAGGCTTACACAGAGAAACAGAGAAATTTTCAGATTGTTTTGCACAATTAATTTTTTAAATTAAGAAACCAAATAATTTCAAAACCAAAGTTATCTTCTAGGAGCTACTAGACAGTAGCAGAATCTTTAACATACCAGAGCAAAAGTGGACAAAGATTAAATGTCTGGGAACTAAAGAGAAACATGCAAATGAGAAATAAGGTGCAGTCAGTGTAATTTCCTGCTGGCCAAAGCACCATGAGGTTATGCATCTCTTCATCTCTGCTGATCAAGGCAGGATGCTTTTCCGGATGCACTCTATTATAACAAATACGGTGCTATAACTGCTACCAAATTCTATTGCCTACATTGCAAAGAAAACAAATCAAATGAGCAACAGTCTGGCTTTTTTCCACTGTCTTTAAATGTTATGAAAAGCCTTTAAGTTGTTGGAACATGCAGACTAATGGGTTTGTTACTGAAGTCTGTGATTCAGTAGGTTTTACTCTTTAGAGTATCTATTTTTTGATAATTCCTTTTAACCTGGAGGGCTTATTTGTTGATTTATTTCTGAGTCACTTCCACCTCAACATAAAACAAAGTCTTTAATGAAAGATATTCAGTTGGCCTTTTACAGCCTTTCTGTCACATTGGCATTCACTTCCACATGCTGAATGCTGAATTCTCCAGATGACTAAGACATTGCTCAAATTCCTTAACCAGCTTTCTGGAGTGAGACAAGGCCATTGCTTTTTGTGACCCTCAGTCTTAATTTTATTCTGCTTACTGCTGCACCATCTGCACAATTACAGTGATAATGGTTAAGAAATACAACCTGCACCCAATTTTGCAGGTGTTAATGTTTCTACACACCACTGTACTCGTCAGGTCATCCCATCATACAAAGCTGACAGATGTTGCCTCAGCTCATCACAGGGGTAGGGCTGTTGAAGTCAGAGGCATAGTGCCCTCCCAAGCTGGGTGGCATGCCAGAGGAGAGACTACGCTAACAGTTTTCTGAAGGAGAACATTGTTTTCCTCTCTGTATGCAGTCAGCTTTGCTGTACAGTGTGAAGAAACTCCTGGTTATGGAGTAGAATATGACATGGGGTAACATTTGGAAAAAACTTAGGATTGTGGAGTGCAGATATTCTCCACCAGAAGAAGGTGGGTCTTTTTTATGTACCAGGCAAACTACCTAGATTTCAGGTTTCATTTCATCTCCTGTTTTCAGGAGGTCTGCTTTAAATTTCCTTCTGAAAATATGCCATTTTGGGCCATATACCAGGCCTGAGCTGGCTCTGACTGTTATGGCACCGTGACTATCACTGAGCAATCAGATTTTTTGTGGTGGCTCATTACTGCTTTTGCAATGCTAAGTTCCTTGCAATGATTAGAAAGCTCTTGTACTCAAGTTCAAGATGTCTGCATTTCTTCTTTAGGATTTATCATGATCTTGTCTGTAATTCTGAGCCCCATATCTTGCCTTAAATTGGAGTATTTACAAAGTGTGAACCGGAATTTCATTCTGAGTGGTGTGTGGAGTTTGGGCTCAGGGACGGCTGGAAGAAGAGTGACCCAATAATACGCGAAAGTCATGGAAGTTCCCTCTAAACTCATTAGTGGCTTCCCAGGAGTTAAAGCCCTTGTTAGATTCAAATATATGTTTTGCAGTGGGGTAGCTTTGGAAATAGCTGGATCTGCCTTTACAAAAGTTATTCTGTTTTTCTTTCTCCCCTTTTAGCCGACCAGACACATCCTTCTCTTGGTTTGTAAATCCTTTGAAGTGTTTGTATCATCTGATCTGGAGAAATTACAAGAAGTACATCATCATCGGCATTATTCTGCTTATTCTCATTGTCTTCCTGGTGCTCTTCATCTACACGCTGCCAGGTGCAATCAGTCGTAGGATAGTTGTAGGAAAAGGGTAGGTTATGGCTCTCATTGTAACCAATCATATACGAACACTTCAGTTAAAAATAGAAGTTGGGCATACAGAATTAATCAGCCTGAAACACATCTCATTCCTTGTGAAGAGAAAACATGACTATTCATATCAGAAACTGGAGCTCTCTTAGAATATTTTAATGCCTTCTTTGGCTGCTCATTCAGACCCAGCCTTAATGTACATTTTCATTAACACGCTGCTGCGGCTTTATTGACAATGAAAGTTTGATTCTGCATCTAAAATTGAGTTTGAAAGTAAATTCCTTAATGCTATGCAGACATTGATTTGTCAGTCAAGCGTTTATTATCACAGAGAAATGATTAAGTATTAAAAGCAAAATCTGTACACAAAGTTAAATGTATAGTTCAGTCTTTGCATAGTTTTGTAATTAATGATTCACACTATTTTCCAATGACCTTATAATGGCATGATTTTTTTTGAGATAAAAGGATTATTAAAAAAGATCTAAGGTTAAATTTTCTCATTTGGTGTCATCCTGCACCTCTCAGTAAGAGCTCTGTGCTCTACAAAGGCATCTCATACACTTAAAAATGAGGTAAGTGTCAGTGACAAGGGGAGGTAGAAGCAGAGATGGAAAGAACTTTTTTCAGCTGCTGTTTGAAAGGGCTGGAGGTTGCTGGAGGAGAGGGATCAGGAAGATGAAGACTCAGCCACAGGCACTGCAGTAGCAAATGATCCTTGTAAAGGAGAGGGAACAGGGAGAATCCTGATGCTTGATAAGCAGAGGGAAAGAGGAATGAAAAAGACAAAGGCTGCAGAGTGGAACAAATCATGGAGGATTAAAGAAAACAAGGAATAAAACCTTATACAGTTGTCAATGCGAAAATCCTCATCCTACTTAAGAATACAGAAAATGCTGCAGCCTGTGTCATGCACAAGGCAAGGCTTGATAACTTAATGACACCACTTGGCCTTAAAATGAGTGCATATGAATTTGAAGTAGCTATAGAAATCTCCTCTAGTCTCACCCATGGTTAGACGTGTTGTAAAGGTGACCTTTGAGAAAATGCTTTCCATCATGCTCCACTCATACAAAGTGTGAGCACCCTTTTCAAATTTTAAAGTATCACAAGACAAGAAAAAGAAATCCTAGAAATGCTGATAATTCTGCCAAGCTCAGGGTGCTGTAATAGAAATGTAGGCATCTGCATCATTCTCACAGGCCACTTCTGTGGGAAGCTTGTGTGGTACTTTTTGTACCTGGCCTGTTAAAGTTGTGCAATGAGCCTCTGTGTTCTACCCTGGCCTACAGCACAGGTAATTGCATTGTTCTGAAAAATGGATGTCAGTGAAACTTCCACAAAGAGATTATTTTACATTTAAAAAGCATTTTAGAGACTTATTTTGGATGGGATTAATTGCTCTAAAAGTGGCTCTTCCTTATTTCACTGATGATAGAGGCAGATGGCTACAGGCAGGCTGAAAGCATCCTATCCCCTCCCAGCAGACTGTGACTATATTTCTTCTAAATTTCATGTGCTAAGTATACAATAAATATAACTAAATTATTTAGGTATGTGAGTAATTACATTACAGCTAGACATGTGGTAAAGGACCACACTGGATGGGTTTTACTGTTGGGCTATTTTCATTTAGAAGTGTATTTGATATGACCATGAAATTAGTACAAAATTACATGGTTGAATCTGTGCTAGTTAAATGTAGCAATGCAAGAGAGTGATGTGAAAAGGTGCTGATCACCCTCAAGTCCCTCTTTGACTCATATCCCTCTGCACTGGGCCCTCATCTGGTGCTATCTCTGCTTACACAACATGTGTGACACATTCCTCTGAAACCACTTGTTTTTCAGTTTTGTGCTATTTTGCAATTGAACCTGTATGAAACGGAAAAGGAAATGTTATTTCTCCTAATATGTCTCACCATACCATGAATTTTGGAAAAGCAATTTAAAAGCTCCAATAAGAGCAAATAAAATTATTTTGGTGCAAAAGGTGGGAGATGAATCGTGACAAGCGGAGTACGTTGTGACAGCTGTAAAGGCAATGGTTCTGACTTTTTTCCAGTGTGTCAGGGCAGTAGGCCTGATCCTGCATGGCAGCTGCTGTGTCCATCTGTCCTTACTCTGCCTGTTTGCCCTTGCTGTCGTGGACTGTGTGAAGCACTGTACTGTGGCTTGAGCACCCTGCCCTTTCCAGTGGGTCCTCCTGCATGGCTCCAGGACCAAGCCTTAGCTCTGGATACCAGCAGCAAGCACACAGTGACAGCAGCACTTTTAGGACAAGATGGCTGAAATGACATCCCCCTTCAAGTCCTGGTCTGAGTCTGGATGAGCAGGGAACATGCAAAAACCCTGTCCCTCTTCATCCCTTGCATCCCAGTGCAAATAGCCATCTCCTTCACCCCTGCCACCTCTGGGGTCTTCAATCCCCTGCAGCACAACTATTGCTGAGCCTCGTGGGTCACTGAACACTGAGGTCCCATTACCCCAGCATAGACCTGCACTCCGGGCTAAAAAGGGCATCATGCAGCCAAAAAGCAAGCAAACTAACTCTTCCACAGCTCTTAAACTGCCTATCACTACACTCAACACATGTAGGCTGAGCTGGATAGCGTCGTCTTATGGGACAAAGCTAAATCAAATACCTTTTCATGATGTTCCAGATGGCTGCAAAGTAGCCAGAGAGTTAGGGCTGTCCTTAAGTATCAAAGAAACAAAAAATAGCAGCACTGAATGCTGGACTACTCATACAGATGCCAGATGTTACAGATGTGCATCTTAAGTGAATTTATGGTGACTTGGCATTGTGGTTAGTAGGGAGTGAGGTTTATACTGAGGCTTGCTGTTATTGTCAAGGGCATCTATCTATTTCATTCAAAAAGAAGAGATCCTTACCCAATTATCCAGTTATCTCAACATTAGTCTGCAATTATGCCAGCTCAATTTTGAGGCCAGCTCATACAGCTTGGAGTTTTATCAACTGGTTGCTGACCACAAATAGCTCATTAAATAGCTGAGTGTTACCACTGGCAAACACAAGACCTGTGGATGTAAGATTGTGCTCTTGGAATGGGAAGGCTAGCCAGGAATTCTAAAAATATTTGGAAATAATAGCCTAATGCTGATGATGTCAAAAGGTAGGTCCTGTTTTAAGACATTTGGCTAGCAACAATACACTGTTTTTTGCATGTAAAAATCTCAGGTGGGAGCAGATGTTATCCTTCTAGGGGGCAAACCTGAAAGATGGAGACACCTATGCCTTAACTGTTGAAGACAGACTCAAGTTTGGGGTGTAATAATTTCTGAGTGTCCAATCTCAGGTACCCTGTGTCAGATTTTTAGATGCAAACTCACCTCCTGCTGGTATTTATGGAGCAGAGTGAGAAAGGAATCCCATGATTTAGTGTTGTTGGGCATTGATCACCTCTTCCTGCTCTAGACTCCAGTTGTAGCTGATTTGACCTATGGGCACAGGGGGCAGACATGTCAGAGGGTTGTGCTGACCAGACCGAAGCCAGCTCTAGCCTGGAAACATGTGTTGGTGCCAAAGCTGTGCTGCTTTCAACAAGACACATCAGGACACAGAGCAAATAGTGACCTGATGTCACCCATGCATGTGGCCATTGTTGTAGGTGGATGTGCTGTACTTTCAATCACTAGACAAAACTTTGCACCAGAAGAAATGGCACAGGTTTATGTCCAACAGCACCACGGTAGAGATGGGGCAACAAAGGAAGAAGGACCTCTGCACTGTTATGGTGATACAGCTGGAGAACATCTGAGGAAAGGAAATGGAAAGTCTGCTTCTAAGGAGGAAAAACAAAGCAGAACCTAATCAAGATACAGTGTAAGCCACAAGAAGAGGAACAGTTCTCTGCAGAGAAAAAGCTCAGCTCCAGGCGTATTCATGGTCATACTAAAATGAAATCTTTATAAAACTTTGTTATTACATGAGACAGAAGGAAGAAGCATTACTCCCATTGCAAAGCAGAGATGTGAAACCACTTGCTTTAACAGAGCAGGAGGAAAGGGATAGAAAATCACTATCAGATCTGTGCTGTCAGGGCCTCCCATAAAAGGGAACAATACTGAAAAAACCCACCAACAGATTACTGAATTGTGAGTCCTTGAGCAAATATCTATTCATTTATACCTCTGTCATTTCTATTGGCTCAGTTCAGGAACATACAGTGGCATGGTAATACTACAGGCAAGCAAGAACATGAAATGCTTAAGAAGCAGCAGAAGTTTTGAGCTTGGCCAATAAAAGCAGGCAGTTATCAGTAACACCAACACAGAGGGGTTTGCTGCAGTCTTGCCTGATTTCCTACTGTAAGAACAGAAAAGAGCTGTTATCACGGATTTGGCTACATGATGACGAGGTACATGACAGTAAAAGGTGAGTCTTACAGGTATTGGCCTGTTTTGACAATTTTGCATTCCCATATAGCTAATTAAGAAAAAAAAGTCTTGTCTCACATCATACTGCACAGTATAGCAGCTCCCAAAGAATACACTTGTTGTTCCTGACTCTTCCTACACAAGTCTGCAGCAAAACACCAACATTACCTGTGTAAGCAAAAGCTACCCCAGCCCAGCTGCTGAAGACCAGCTGTTTATGTGTGCTCATCTGGAACACACTGTAGTGTGAAATGATCACTGGACTCAATGGGAGTTAAGGATGGCACCGCATGCAGCACTCATTACCAGCTAATCCCAATTCATATCATCCCAGCCCATCACAAAACCCTCAGGAATACTCAAGCATAGGCTTCCCTCCACTGCCACCACAACTCGGGAGCTTAAATACCACATGATAAAAACGGATGGGAGAACCCCCCCATAATTTCTAATACCCCTTCCCTGTCCATTGAGTGAGACAGAGAAAAGTAGCATTTGATTTCCCTGTGAGCCAAGTTCCCACCAAGTCTCCATTGATGCTGAGCTGCCCAGGACAACCACAGCGTCCCAAGCAGCCCTGGCTCTGACAAGGTGCAGTCCTGAGGCTGTACTGGAGATGAGGATTCAAGCCCAGGCTCATGCTGGGCCAGCCAGGACATGATTACCATCATCTGCAAAGTCATTTCTGCAAAACTCACCAGGGTACTGCCAGTTTCTGTGTGTTGTGCAGACAGTCTGCATGTCATATGGTGAGGTAGCATCCCAGCAGCATGCAGGACCAGGCTGGTACATGGGGCGTCCAAATGGGCTACACTCACATCTGCAGCTTAGTGCTCTCTCCAGAGACCTCTGGAGATCTGTTTTCCTTTCTTTGCCATGTGACCCCTTGATGCTGGCACAGACCCCTTGGCAGCAGGTACATCCCTCTCCTGTCTCGATGTGACCTTGGCAAAGGGCTGATTTGCTTCTGCTGCGAATGAGGCAGCACGGCTTCCTCCATCCCAAAATAAATGGGCTTGGGGGGGGGGGGGCTCTTCTGACAACCTAGCTGATGGACAAAAGTTTCCAGGTCCTGAGAGCCAGCATGGTGTGTGCTTGCCTCTCCCGCCACACCAGTAGAAGCCAGGAGAGATGGGGGAGCCTCTGCAGTCACTGCGAGAGGTGCTGCCAGGCTCTGAGGAGCTACGCCACCCAGCCTGGCATCTTGGCCTTGCATTGTTCAGACTCTGGAAAAGCAGGACATGGAGGGGAACAGGAGTGTCAGAACATCCCTTTCACACATGGGAGAAACTCCAGCAACTCACACACTGTACAGACATCAGAGATTTTCTAATTTGTTTCCACAGTGGAAGGAAGCTTTGCTGGCCATCACTTATGCAGTTCTTTCCGTTTTCAAGGGAGCAATGGAAATACATGTTTTTGCTGACTGCCCCAACCCTTTATCCACCCCATTGCAGCAGTTAGCATCTACTTTGCTGCTGGACCACAGCTCTCTCAAATGCATCAGCCAGCAACTGTGGTTGCACAGCTGTGGTGGCCTCACAGCAGCTCCATACCTGCTCCAAAATGCCAGAAATGTCACAAAACAGACGGCCCAGCCAGTCAATCCAGGGGAACCGTGACCGATTGAAAACAAACTTCTCCATCAGCCTGTGTCCCTGAAATGTTTCAGGGAGACTAAAGCTTTCAGGATAAACCAGGCTTCACCTAAGAGGCAGGGCAGTCTTTTCCTACACAGGGACATAACCATGTGTCAGGCCAAGTGCTGGCATTTGAACTTTCTGTGTAGAAAAACACCACAAATAGAGAGATCTGATACCGTTTCCTGGCTCTGCCATGGACTCCCCTTTCCCTTTTGAGAGGGCACAGAGTCAGGTTTTCATGCAAACCATGAAAAGCATCAAGAACTGATTAAATCTGTAAAAGCTCCCATGTAGAGACACCTAACTATTGACCAAATTGTGATAAACGTGAAAGGACAGCTTTTGAAAATGTATCCTCCAATTTTCTGTCTGTAAGGAAGGGATAAGTTTTTTTGAAAGCCTAGCATTTTATTTTCTTAGCTTCTTGCAAACATTTTAAAAAGTGAAGTTAGCAATGGTAGAAATTGTGGATAGCATAATCAATTAGTTTTGGTAGGATTACCATACTGAGAGTGGCCATTTGTAGCTAGATGGCATTAATGTACTGAATATTGAGTTTGTAGATTGGCAGAAAAATTTATCCTACAAAGCAAAGGAAAGGGAAAAAGGTAAGCTGCAAAACAGACTGTATACATCTTTACCCTGCAGTTATCATTCTTCTGAGAAAACAAATTCTACAGCTCTGTGCCTCTTGGCAGACTTAATTCTTTGTGTTTTTTAAGTCCAATATGAAATAGCCTGGATCTCCTGGATCTGGGGAGTTGAATATTTTTTGTTTAGTTTGGGAGTTTGTTTTGTCGGTTGGTTTCCCCCCAAACTTTCTTGAAGGTTAAGATTCTGGACAAATTGAAGAGATTTTACCTGTAAAGAGATTTCTTTCCTACTCAGAAGAGTTTTGAAAGCACTGTGGTTGATGTTCATGTGATCATAGCTCCAGAAATTAGTTTATCTGAAGATTCAACACCTTGGGATCTCCCTACCATTACACCTACCCCCTGGAGGTCTCCCTTTTTACACTGCATGCATTAGACCATCTCAAGCCTGTCCTGGCACCTTGCAGTACGTGCAAGATGTCCTCCACTTCCACTGTGATTTCAACACAAAGAAACGTGGTCACCACCACCCAGGATATACTAAGGACATGACAGAATAAGGAATGCACTACCCAGGCCTTTGAACCTTATTCCTCACCTAAAGGTACCCTAGAGCCTTTCATGTTTAACTGTCTCCACTCTGCTGTCCATATAGGTAAGAGTCAGCTGTATCCATCCTACATGGAATATTATAAATTAAATCTCCATCCCAGTGCTCTGAATTATTCCACAAAGCACAGAAATATCTTGTAACATTGCAGTTGCTGCTGCTTCTGAGGTGTTTGTTGGGAAGGTGGTTCGGTCGCAGTCATGAAGCCAGCAGGGTCAGTGGGGTTTGCAGGGGGTCTGCCCTGCCCTGCTTTATGCAGAATATTCTATGCCTTGCTCCCAGCCCACAAACTGCGCTGCACCCGGCAGATTGGTCTTGTAGTGACTAATGACTACATTAAAATGACTTTTACATTTGGAAGAAAGAAACCCCTGATGAGGTGATATACAAATTTGTTTCCTCCACACATTAGTCACAGAAATGCTTTTGATTTCCAGGAGGAGCTCCTCATTTCTGTGTACCAGCTGTGAGGTCCAAAAGGGATATTTATGAGCTTGGCTGAATAGCCTGTTTGCCTTCAGCTCCAAAGTGCAGAGTCCTGTCTCCTTCCAGACTAATTTATACATTTTCTATCAGCTATTTGTGACTGGGGAAAAGCTCAACCCAAGATATGGCTCCAGGCTCCCAGACATTTGGTATATGACAACTACCTCTCCCTTCCACTCTCTAATTAAGTCCCTGTCTCAAAAGCAAACAAATAACAACTTTTCACGTATTTCTGATGGAGAAACGATGATTTATAAAAATCTTCCAGTCTGCGTCTCTTTTAATCACTTCTGCAAGCAGGTATGGAGACTAATCAGAGCTACTTCAATTAGCAGAAACTATGCATCTGCTTCCTGGATGCCTCTCCCATGGCTCCAGGACTCTGTGGCAGTCATGGAGGCCAGCTTCATTAAGAGCAAGCTGGAAAGATCTCTGGCTGTTCCCTCTCTCCCACTGACCGAAGAGTGGCCCTGGCTGAACTCTCTCTGATGACACAGACAGCTAAATAACAGGCTAATTCCAGCACCCTGCTCTTTCAGAGTTACCTGCTCATCACAGCACAGAACATTTTTCATATCACAGCTCCTCGAAAGGGCTGAGTTTGACCTGCTGGCGGAGGAGGACACCATTACCAGTAATGCCTCCCGCTTTTGCTGCACTGGTGGCTGGTAGTCTTCCTGCAAGTAGCTGGCCCCTGCCAGGGAGCAAGGTGGAAAGCAGTAAGTCCACTGCATACAACTTCCCTGTCCAGCCCCAGCCTGCATTTTCCCTTGCCATTCAGGCACTGAAAACATGGCAGACTTCAGGTGGTATCTGCAGGTGCTACAACGCTTCTTCCCTAAAGGTCTTTTAAGAAAGAGATGTACAGAAATTTGGCATCCATTAGTAGGCAAAATTGAGAGTCATTGGAGATTGGGAAATACTGTAATATATATTAAAGTATATTAAAAATACAGACCAAGAATTCTTCAGATGTCTACATTGCTAGATGGGATGGTTGAACAAAATAGTTATACTGCTGTCACCTTCCTCCAGTCGTTCCTTTTCCTCTAGTTCTTTGTTATTCTCTGCAGTTCTCATCCAGAAGGGTCCCTGAACCAGGGCAGTCGGCCACCCTGGGGTACCACACCTCAGAGGGATTCCCTCACCCACTTTTGCTACCTGCAGCCTAAGTGGCTACAGCCAGTCCAGCTGCCTCATTTGGAAGCCCTGCCTCTCAAACCTTCATCCTTGATCAATGCACCTTGTACCCATGCACAATGGTAACAGCTGCAAACCCCTTCTGGGCTTAGGGACAGATTTCAGGCACAAGAAAATCTAAATAGATTTGTTGTGCCCAGAGTACGCTGGTCCATGCCATTTAGCTTTGCAACTTACCATGCCAGATTTCAGGAAAATATTGGAAAAAGAGCCAAATGCAACTCCAAAGACTGTTGGCATCTCATGAGAGACAAGGATTTATTTTGTTGTACTGATTTGTTAGTGATGTTTGTTTTTCCTGATAGATGAGTGAGAGTTAATCCACTCCAGAAACAAGCACGTAATTTTAATATACTGGCAAAACACTGGCCTGTCAATATGACCGTACAGTAAATAAATGTGGGCTGCGTACAGTGCATGTGATGAACTTTTAATTAGTTATTGCAATAAAACTTCATCAAAACACTAAACAAAGAACTTTTCAAAAAGCCTGTGACCCCTTGACACCATCATTATGTTCTTGGCTCTTGGTGTGTGAATAGCTTCACCCAAGGGAACAGCTCTTCCTTTGATTGACAGCTCTGCAGAGGTGGTTCCCACAGTGCAGATGGATGCACGCAGCTTGTGCGAAAGTGCTACGCTATAGCAGCCTCAGAGGCTGTTTTAGAGCCTTGGAACACAACCGCAGTGAATACCGTAAAGTAAAGTCAATATATTAAGCAAACAGTAATAATAAGAGCAATCTGTTAATCAGAGGGTTAGTGAGACTCATATTGTTCTGCTCTGTTCACACACTCACTCTCCTTCAACACCTTTATTTGGAAATGGTTTGCATGTCCCAGGCTCTGTTTTGACTGAGTCCTGATGGGGCGCAGCTCATGCAGATGCCCCATCAGTAGCTGTGACCACAAAGAGGGCTCCCTCGCGGCTCTGGGATCATGGGTGGTTTTTGATTTACCAGGGCCAGGTCTTCCTGTTCTTGGCACAAGGAGCTGGAGTAGCTATTTGTGAGTGGCACTTAAGGACTGGATGTACAAAATGTGACAATATGGAAGCTGGGCTTCAAAGCCAGGTGCTGTGTTTTGCCCTCCCAGGAGCATGGTAAACCCTCAGCAGAGCTGAATATCTACCTTCTCCAGTGCCGTCTGTGTGATCCCGGGTCAGCATCTCTCACCAGTGGTGCTCACTGCCCACCAGGACAGATCTTTAGAGGATGGGACCAACACATGTGCTCAAGAAATAGGAATTTATTAGCTCCTCCAGTTGTTTGAGTTTTGGACATGAGAGGTTTTTCAGCCTGAAAAGTGAAGCTGGGATGCCTTGTCAGCTTTTTTTTGTTTTTTTCTGTAATATCTGTTATGGGGAGATGAAAGATGGAAAGGCCGAACCTGTTTACTGACTCCACGGGCTTTGGTCAGGGCTTTTTTGGTTTGTAAAAGCAAAGATTGTGCAGGCAGCTAAAAAGCAAAAGTTTGGGAACAACTATGTTTGTAGTTGAAATCCCATTACAGCCCTCTAAAATTCCAGTGACTGTGGAGCCCCCCAAGCCCCTCAAGTCAAGTCCCAAAACATATTTATTTCCAAGAACTTCACTTCCTCCTAAATCACCTTTGATTTGGGGTCTGAAATTTTCTAGATTGGTTTTGGCATTTCCATTTTCATTTAGTGGTTTGAGAAATCAGCTGGATTTAGGGACAAGGAAGCACAGACTGACCAGAACTTGGGGCTGCTGCATCACATTAAACTGTGAGCCATCAACCCGACCCGGCTGCCCACCCAGCAGCAGCTGGCGGGGACGGTGGCAGAGCTGTGCACAAAGCCGTATGAGGGGCATGGTCCAGGCTAAGCTCTTGCATCAGTCCTTGGGGGCCTCTACAAACATGCTCCAGATGGTGGGAACCTGCGCAGCTGAATGCCTCCTTTCCAAAGACGTTTCTTACTACATCAGGCAAATTATTTCCCAGCAGGTGTTAGGTTTTCCAGGGTGCTCTTCCCATTGTGCCCAAAAGGGGATGTTGCACCTGTAAATCACTTCCACCTGTAGTCATTGGGATGCTGACTGAATTCCCTGTGGCATCCAGGCATGTGGGGCATCCCCGACATTCAACCGCTTATGCCAGAGAGAAAACTGGTTTTAGAAACAGAAAGAAAAAGGTCTGACATCTGTCTGGGAGGTTGTTCCACTTGGTTAGTATTCAAACATGATAATTTATTCATGGCAAGAAAATTATCTTGCTGCACGCTAAACTAAACGCTCTCTGCCACTTACTTACTCTTACACTTACTGTCACTCACCTCTCAGGAGCTTCACAAAAAGCGATGGGCTTGACTTTGAATTTACACCCATTCATTTTGCTCCCCCTGTGAGAGAGTTCCTCACGTCACTGTGAGCATCCCGCAGACCTCCCAGACAGGCTGGGGGACTGACACCTGGGGAGAAAAATATTAATTCACTGTTTGAGTCTGGTCTTGGAAAAGCTGTAATATTTAACAACCCCTGCTGATCATGCCTTGCTTTATTAACTGATCCCATCCAACAGGGCTGAAGGACAAACAGAGCGTGCGATATGAATCCTACCCATTAATGAACTTTTGGTCGGTCCCTGCTTTCAGACCTCTCCTCTGCATGCTTCAAGGGCACAAGGCTTTCCCTGCGGTCCCTGATCACAAGACAACAAGGCTTCTAAATCAGTTTTCACTCGCTGCTAAAATTAAACATTCACCATTGCCAAGTGATCAGCTAAACCCCCTGTTTCTTTTCCTCTGTGCCACCTGTTCACAGTACTGCAAGAGCAGACAAATAATTCCCTGTTTAGAAAAAAGCAACCTCCTGGATTCTTCTTTCATTTAAATACTGATGGAGCAAGCTCATCTTCTGCAATGAAAAGTAGTTGCACACCTGGTTTAACTGGGCTCATCTTTGCTTTGTGTGGAACAAAGTACCCACAGCTTGTTATTTACTGAGCCTGTATTATTGACTTGCTTTAATCATTGGCTGTAAATTAAAGGATAAGAGCAGGTGGATCACATCTCTGCTGTCATTGGGACTGGGAAACATGCAGCCTGCTTGGAAGTAAGTGAAAATGAGCTACAGAAAGTGCATTCTACAAGAAGGTTTGGCAGCACAAATCAGACCCAGACCTGGAACCCAGCTCCAGCACATCCCAATCCGCAGCATGAGCACAGAGGAGGAACCAGCTCCAAATTTTGCAGCTGGTCTTGCTACTGCCAGGTTTCAGAGCAGCGTGAGCATGACAGGAGCAGACTTACCAGCTGGACTGAGGGGCCCTCTGGGATGTGTGACCGAGGATGGGCTCTGACACTGCTGAGCCTCCTCAGTGCTGATCAGGATCAGCCTTTGACAGTACCAGCCCACCCCTACATGGTCTGGTCTCATCTCAGCTCTCTGGGTCTGATGGCATTTCAGTACTTTTGCAGGTCTTTATGCAAGTTTCTCCCAGGCTACACTGGGAGTTTCTTTTGGAAATGTATTAAATAAAGGATGATCCCTGTCTCAGAAAAACAGGCAGGTTTTTTGTCAGTGCTTTTGAGGGGGCAAGGCAAATTTGTCAGTGAAAAATGTTATTTTAACCTGAGGAAGTTTGCAAGTACTTCATACATGAAAGCTCTTTGATTGCACTGATTATAATTACATTAACTCAGAGCTTTCACTAGATTCTTGACTTATTAATATGCATGACTGTGATCTCTTTTTTTAATCCATCAAAATACTTTTCATCCCAGTGTCGTAAGATCTTTTACACAGGAATCCTTGTGGGTTGGTTTTACTTGCCACCGCATACCTCACCGAAAGGGAAGCAAACGGAGTGTGGGTCCAAATGGTGCACGTGCAGTTGCAAGTCGTGCTGAGCTGCGTGCAGCTGGTGCTTGTCTTGCTTGCACCTTGCAAAGCTGTCACGGTGAGACCTACCATCAGAGCAGAACTCCTGAAACATTGGTATGCCAGAGCATTCATGCTCAACTAATTACCAAACAGACAGTATGGTTTGTGTGGTCAATCATCCCCGGCACAGCTTAAACATTAATCTGAAATGATTCTGCCAGTGTTCAGCCCCGGTGGTAGTTTCATTCCTGATGTGTGCGGGCCTGAGATTGCTAGACTTCAAACACTCAACAGATTGAGAGTAAGTAACTTTGCTGTTGAAGGCTTTGGAAAAAACCTCTGTTACCTCTCATCAAATATATGTGCTTCTGATAGTTTTGTATGTGAGAGGAAACTGAACACACAGTAAAGAAAGGGTCACTGTGATCAAATTCTGCATTATAGAAAAGCTGTTAGTAGCTTCAAGTTTTCACATTTTCAGACTTTTGTTGTGCAGGACTCAAGATGAGGACTGGGGAAAAAAAACCAACAAACCTCCCTTAAAAGAAAAAAGCCTCTCTCAACTCCTGCAGTTTGATTGCAACCCTGGAGATCAATTTCCCTCATCCAGGATCACCAGGTGCAGCTCTGAAGCAGTGGGTGGCATGTAGGAACATCACCTGGGAAGACACCAAGGCAGGATTGACTTCAGATACCCCATCTGCACTGCTACGGTGGCGCAGGCAGAAGCGGGACAGTCAACTGCTTGTGCTGACCCCACCATTCCCCATTGCAGCACCTGACATGAGGACCTCACCAGCCTGTCTTCACTAGGAGATCTGCAGACGCTTCTCCAAGCCCGGATATGAGATGTTGCTGCAAATAACACCTATGAGACATATTGAGATGGGGCAGGTAATGCCATGAAGCATTTTTAGCAGTCAGTGGCTGCAGAACTGAACCCTCCTAGTCAAGAGCATTTCAATGCTGGAAAAAAGGAGCGTAGAGCACACACTAGGGTAACTTGAAGTGACAGCACAGAGAGATCCCCTGAGTTCAGATGGCCTTGCAGCAGGGACTCAGAACAAGCTATTTCAATAGACCTAGCAATCAAACCATCACAGTTATGAGTTGGTGCTGGTTTAACAACCAGAGGGTTCAGCAGAGCAAGGCTGGACCAACAGACAAACCTACTGCCTTACTGTTTTGCTGATTTCAGTCCTTTTATTGCAAAAGCTGGAAAGAAGTCTAAATCATTTCTCAGCTATGACAAAAGAATGAGTAACATTTCCATTTGAAAATGAGTGAAAATGGAGAATATGACCAAACAAATGAGGTGGAGAAGATTCTAGCACATCATTTGTGATTTTCAGCCACATCTACCATTTTCATTGAGATGTCAATTTTTATCCATAATCTGTTCTGTGCTTTCACTGATCACCTCTTATTGTTGACTGAAATGGAGCAGACTCATGCCAAAAGTCTCTCCTCTCATCATAACGCCCTGGAGTTTTATATATTGGTTTGCCATAACCCAACTGGTAAAGCATAAAGTGACTGGTTTTGTTAAAGGACAAAATTTGAGTCACCTACCCAGAGTATAACCATCTGTTCTTTTTTCCTTATTTCCTGTTTGTAGAATAAGTAATTCATAGTTACATGCAGTTATATTTTTTAAGTAAGTTCTTTAGCAGAAAAGCTGTTATGCCAGTGCAGTTACTACACTGCAGGGACTCTAAATCCACCTGGCCTAATGAGGATGTTGGTGATGCAAATGCGTCACTCCCTACGCTGCAGACGAACTGCAGCACTGAGCTCAGTCATTCTGGCATCCTAAAGCAAATCCCTATGTAAACATTTCCTTAAAAAATAAAGAATATAAAAATTATTAAGTCAGGACAAGGTATGTAAGTAAAGACACCATTTCTTTTTAGACCAACCAATGTAAAAGGGAGAATTAGGCAAGTTTTTGAACACACAAGACCTTCCTCACATCTGCAATACAAGCAGGAAGCTTCATGGGCATGTAACAGCAAAGAAAAGTTGTCACAGTTTGATGAGCTGTGTATCAGCCCATTGCTGAAGAAAATGTGGTTGGTACCTCTCAAGTGGAGAGATATGAACAGGATGGAGAGAAAGGTGCTGAGGCAGATATTGCCTGAGGAGAGAGAAGGCAAGATAGTCTAGAAAATGTGGAGCACAGAGAGATTATCAGGGAGAAGGGAAATTAAGTGCCATAAAAGCAATATTGCTACAGCATCACTGATTTTTGGTATGCAGTAAGAATAGGAATTTTAACTCCCAGGCTTGTATTTGGCAAAAGTTTTGTAAGTGTCCTTAATTTGTTTTTTGAGAGAACAACTAGGTAGAGTTTGGATTTTAGGAAGATTTTTAAAAGTCTCTACATAGCAGCAGTCTATACCTTAGCAGGAGTGTGTGTGTGTGAATGCAGTATACTTTGCTATTGCTTGAATATCAAGTATGTTCAAATAACCTCTTCCCATAACCCATCACATTGTCCTCAGAGAAGACTTGCATCCACCCTGAAGAGCTGAAGAGAACGTAGTCAGGACACTGGCTTATGCTCAGTGTCCCTGTGTGTCTACTAGAAATGGCTGCTTTAACCTTGGTGGAACTAGATTAAAAAATACATCAAGTCTGTATGATTACACTCTACTTGGAATATTGTTTCAGGGCTGAGAATTTGTAAGGTTGAGAAAGGTTATCTTCAGTGCGCTGCCTGCCTGAAATGGGCACAGGGGATGGAGATAGGATTTCTGGGTGGTCAGTAATTTCAGGGAGCATACTTGCTGTATGAAAATTCACTATTTGCAAACTAATTTTTGGAGAGAAGTTGAAATTTGATGGTGGGATATAGGTTTTTTGAAGAGAGGCATTCTTTAATTGCTGCACAGGAATGAGTCGCTCCCAGGCACAGGAGGAAAAACTGACTGCGGAGGGACCTCAGTGTTCTGCCTGCTCACATCTCTCATTGTGTTCACAGCTGGCTCTCTGTGCCCTCATTAAGCAGCTATTTGATGTGGGCCCTTTAAAGCAGACTTTAAGCTGTGATTAACATCTCCATTCTTGGGTCCTCATACAATCACATTGAGGCTTTTCTTCACCTTGTGTTTTCTGAGCACTTGTACAAAGACAACCATAACCTGTAATTCAGCAGAAAGTTGCACTGAGAACAAGAAAAAGCAAGAAAATGTACTATTTCCTTGCAGCACTTACAGCAGGGGAAGATCAAACTTTTACTCGTTGAGGGAGACTTGGAGGAAACCTGGAAGACACTCAACCACCCCTAATACAACTGATGTGCTGTAACTCTCCCCTGTGGTAACACTGACCCTTTCTTAGAGTATCCAAAAGAAAAAAAAAAAAATTAAAAATAAAAATCAAAGGATGGCTGCCAGAGAGCCCCTTGCACACTGAACGAATGCAGTTTAAAATCTGAATCTGTCACCGGAGCTAGGAGCTGGCACTTTCCAGCTCCTCAGAAGACACTCACTTCACTCCCTCCTCTCAGCTTTCCCACTTACTCTGCTCATTCACTGCAATCAAGGTTAGTGTGGAAGTCAGATTTTAGAACAGGGTCTCATTCAACATGAAGTTGCTGCTGCTGCCTTCTCTAATAAACAAATTGGAAGCTTTCTGAGAAAATGAATTCCAACTCTTGGCAGGCTGCCATTAAGGTATACTGCCTCTCAGAAACAAAAATAACTCCTGACCTGTTTGCATGGTAATAGCCTCATTCAGGGGCCACTACCTGCCTCTCCTTTGGGTCTCAAATGAAAGCAAGCCTGGGATAATCTTATTTTACAGTATTTAAACTAGCCTTAGATGGCAAAGAGCAGTCTGAGGAGGTGTGAGAGCCTCTAAACACCACTCCAGGCAGCAGGAGAGGAGAGGAGAGGAAGCATGGACAGGCACATCCGACTCTTCAGAGGCACTGAAGATGCAATCGAGTCCCATTCAGAGGAAACCTGTCTTCCTTTAAAACAGCAAGGAAAAAGCTTCTGTTAGTCCACAGAAGTTTCTTTTTTTCTTTTTTCTTTTTCTCCTTTCTTTGAAGTTGCAAGAACAATGCTGTTAAATGATGTTTAACTTTCTCTTCTCAGCGTGCTCCTCAAAAAAAAGCATTTGGGCAGCCCTACAGTGTCCTGAAGAGAGGCTGAATGCTGTGAAATTGGGTACTCGGGTATGACTCGGAGCTGAGCACAAAGGCAGCTCTGAAGGAGCTGCAGTAGCTGTGGCAGGGGGTACCCATCTCTTCTGTTGCTGGCTTACAAAAGGCTGCCTCTTGTAAACAAATAAACCATTAACTGCCTAAACAAATTTACCACCTTTAGCAACTCTGATGCTTTCATTTGACTTGCATCCATTTTCAGCTCTTTCAACTAGGGAAAGTTGCTGGAGGTCTGAGCTCTGTGAACATGCTATCTGGAAGAAGACAAGAGCTGTAGTATGTGACGCACTTTTAAATTATTTCTAAAAGCTGAAAATTTCTGAGAGTTTTACAATAAGTATTCTGATTCTTCCAAGCAGCAAGTTCGTTATTCAGATCCCCAGTACTGAGGAGCTGCCAAATATCACTTTTAAAGGAGAATAGTACGGGCTGTGTAAAAACCACACAGGTTTTTACAGGAGTTGGGCCTGGTAGTCCAGGACAGTGGGGCTCCAGATTGCTGTCCTTATCTTTGCTGCAAATGCAACAGTGGACCAAAAGTCAGTGTCTGTCTGGTTGTCCCTGGCTGATGTGTATGAAAATGGGCACATACTGTATTGCCCAAATTAGAGACAAGTGAGCTCTGTGGCTTTGAGACTACCCTCCTGCCTAAATGCTCTTAATATGCTCTCTGAATATAATCCTCAGGACCTCCTAAGCTTTACCTCACTGCACTGATCATTCTGAACAGTGTACGTAGCCTGATCTTCCTAATTCTCCCATGTCAGAGATTTCTGCAATGCTACCAAGCCCTGTAGTCCTTTCCAGCTCAGAAATCTCACATCTGATTCATCATTAGCAACAATAAGGGCCCTTCTGTGCTTAGTTCACCCAAAGCCTAGTGAAGCAATGGGCGGTTCAAACCAGGCCACATTTATACTCACTATATTGGGCTGGCTTTGGGCATCATTGCACTATTTTCAAAAGATACAATCTGAGCTGAAAGTTCTTGTCCCGATGTGTCTGCAAATGAACGCTTTTAAATAACAAATTTTTGCAGCCAAAGTACTGCAGCTGCAAACCTCTCCAAAGACCATTGTTTTTCTGAAAAATGTGAAGTTTTCTTTTGTATTGTGGAAAACCCACCATATGCTCTTCTCCTGACTGGATGCTCAGCATGGCTGGATCTACAATGCAATCTGAGGGTTGTTTTTTGACCTTAGCTACTGTGGGCTTCTTCCAAACTTCCATAGCATCCCCCCTCACACAAGCATTATGTAATTAATGCAGGAGACCTGATTCTAATTCTTTATTGATAAAAAATAATGCAATTGTTACTTTTTGCAATGGCTTCTGCACTGAACACCCAGTTAATGATTTGGAGAATGAAATATTTGCAAAACCAGTTGAAACACAAGCTAAGCACAGGCACACATATTGCAGGAGCCTGTGGTGGGATCCATACTTCACAAAGACGTTTACCTTCATTTCATCGGCTCCTGAAGCTGGCTATGGAGTCACACTGTGATGTGATGGGGCATGTGGAAGCATGCTGCTGCTTATGGAGTACCAGAGCTATTCTCACACTGGTGCCACAGAGCAGGTACACAGCCCTGGCTTTCAGTTGTCTTTTTCAGCGTATTTATTCTTATGGGGATGCAGAAGCAAATAGTCCCTGTGCTGTTCATGGAACTGAGAGACCTTGTAAGATGAAGAAACGGTTCCTGTATTTCAAATTGTGCCCTTTGTGTCTTGTCCTGTCACTGAGTGCCACTGAACAGATCTTGGCTCTGTCTTCTTTATTCCTTCCCCATCAGGTATTTATACCCATGGATAAGATCCCCAAAGCTTTGTCTCCTCCAGGCTGAACAGTCCCAGCTCCAGGGAGATGCTCCAGTCCTTTAATAATTTTCATATCCCTTTACTGGACTTGCTCCACTATGTCCATGTATCTTTTGTACTGGGAGCCTGGCCCTGGGAAGAGCACCCGACATTTCTCACCAGTGCTGAGCAGAGGGGAAGGATCACCTCTGTCTTTATTTTGGCAATGCTTCTCCAGTGCAGCTCAGGATGTTGTTGGCCTCCTTAACAACTTCTGTTTCCATCTGTAAAATCTGACATTGTATCAGGGATGTGATAAAACTTTAAAGAGTTTGAAGCACTGAGAAAGTGTGCCAACAGAGCCCTTCATAGTTATTTAAATCAAGGAAAATATTTTCCTCTCAGGTAGTGAACAAAGTCATGAACTGCTTTCCCTATACCCCACGGCACAATAAATACATAAATACTGACTTCCCAGTGAGCCCTCTGTGAGAGGTGTGCAGGCAGGCGTGGGAGTGAACTGTTTGGACAACTCCATCCTCTGCATTAGTGATGTAGCTCTTGGTCCCTGTGGAGAGATAAAGATCAGTAGGACCCTGGGTTGCCTGCAGTGTATTTACAATAGATGCATCTTACAATGTGTGCCTCATTACAGCAGAAGGAAGGTCCCAGCCAAAGAAGACTCTAGAACTGATGGGTCACCTGGGAGGACAAAGGAGCTTCTGTTACATTTGCATGTTATACTTCTGAGCCTGTCTCCAAAAGGCATGACGGGGAAGGCATTAGGGCATATGGTCTCATATAACAACATTCTGAACCACCAAGGCTGCCTTCCTATTACAGGGAAGAATCAGCAAGCAAAATTCAAATACAGCTGGGAAAGGAGGTCCATTACAGGTAAAAGGAGCAGGAGAGAGCTCAGCCACAGCTGCCCTGGGAGGGATGGGGAAGATGTTCAGTCAGGGCCAAGACGTCAGAGGTTGAACCCCTTTAGGGGTCTGACACTGAATAGCAGCATGCAGGGATGTGAGTGGTGATGCCTGAACTCCTTTCTGCTCTCCAGCAGCTGAGAAAAGCCTTAGGGCATCTCAGCGACTACCAGGGAGGAATGTTTCTGCACAGGTAGGATCTGAGGTTGGGTTCCTTTATTCTGCCTTTCACTTCTGTAATCTTTTCCCCTACTTGAAATGCAACTACCTGCCCTTTAACTTGGCTGACATAAACCTGTCACGTTGCCATCCCTCCCTTGCCTGGTGTCAGAAGTCTTGGGGAAGTGAGAAGACTCTTCAGCAGTAACAAGGTGAATTAGAGGTGGGCACAAGCAGCACCACTGGGACCTGCCACCCAGGACAAGTGGTGGCATGTAAAGTAAAGACAGTTCATAAGGCGGTTTCCCCTGGTGCCAGCACCCAGACAGAAGTCCCTCTCCAGCAGCTGAGGGACAGCCTCCAGCTCCAAGTGCCCTTCTCTCTTCACCTGCTCTTGTCACATAACTCACTTGTTTGGGGGAATGGAAAATTTTATGCAAGGCAGTCTCCAAAAACACTTGGGTCTTTTGTGCCTCAGAGTTTATTTTCTGTATATTGATCCTGCTGAGATCACAGCCCATGCCCAGCATGACTGCCCCAGCAGGTATCTCTGTCTCTTCACATGGACTGCATTGCCTCACCTTAGCCAATGTGAGGGCATGACCCTATCTGAGATAACCATGAAGAGGAATTATCTCACCTCCATATCTGACCAAGTGAAAATACCATTATCCTTCCGTCATCTCATCACAGCATTTATCCATCAATCTCTTTTAAAGAATATGAGATATCTGTTTGGTTTTTTTCAAATAGTGATATCATTGATGCTTTTTCATAACTGTTCTGATACAGAAGCTTCTTGCACTCCTGCCTGGAGTTCAGGGCATTGCTGTTCTTCAAGTAATCAGCAGGAAAATCATTGCAGAGACTTCATAAATCAAATATGCTCTTCCAATCTGCTAATTACTATTACTAAAGCTAACCAGCTGAGGAATTAAACTATGCTGTAAATAGGTGCTTGATTGAAAAAAAAAAAAACAAAACCCAAAAAACCCCCCAACATTTCATCATGAAACCAGCCCAGAAGCTGGATGCTGATTCCATGAATGGCAGCAGGGAGCAGATCCTGTTCAGAAAGGCTAGCAGGATCTGAATGGCTCTCTCCCCATGAAAGTATCAGCAGGGTGCAGATGAAGGTGCAGGAGCTTTGTACAGCACCGCAGCAACAAAAGCAGCTAATCTAGTGATCCTAACAGGCTGACATCAAATAGATGGCAAAGGCTTGTGCTTCATCTCAGTTTCCAAATTCAAGGAGAGTGTTTAAAGTTAGCAGAGATAAGGGACTGAGATAGACCCTATACTAATTCTTGGAGAGGTAGCCACACTTGCATCACTTTTTCATTTAGTTTACAGGGGAAAAAAAGCTGCATGTGAGACATTAAAGGCATCTTGTAAGACTTTCACATACTGTGAAAAGTAGCAATAGAAGGAACTTCTCCAACACCTGATCAAACATCATTTCTTTCAAGAGCCATTAGGGGCTGAGCTCAATTCCCTGAATGCAGAGTCTTTCTGTTTGATAACCACAAAATATGAATGTCTCTATTGGGGGTTTGGGTTTGTAAAGTAGCCTGTCCAGTTTGGATTGGATGATTGAGAACAGCAAAGACTGCAGTTTTCCCAAACCAAATCCTTCCAATTCAAGTCAGCAATGGAGCCAAGAGAAGTGGTAGAAAATGAAACTTTGTCGCTGCTTGGGCTGAAAATTTCGCTAAACCTCGGGTCCAGGGAGATTTCGCAGGCTGGGAAATTTCAGCTCAAACAGTTACAACTGAGCAAAATTACAGGTGATGGGAGATGTGCTTATAAGGCAAATTGTAGGACTGGAAGGTTCCTTCCTTCAGAGCAGACAAATAGGTCGTTCCTCATCCACTGATCTCACAGAAAGCTTTTTCTGCTCTCCAATCTGTACCTTCTTCCATGTTTATTTGATTACTTCTTACCCTGCCCATCATGGGGTGGAAATGGGGGTTACTGCTTTCTCCCTTGCAGGAAGCTGATGTGTATTTCAAGACTTTTTTAATGTTTCTGCGTCACTGCCTCTGAACTCCAAGTGCTCCTGAACAGGGCAGCAGGGAAACACTGGAGGCCTTGCAGACTAATTGCAAAAATCACCTTAATAATTAGCCTGGTGTGACCAGCTGAGCTCTATTGCTTGGGGAAGGTGGGGGATGGGTGGGGAGGAGTCAGGCAGGTCCAGTTACTTACTCTGTTGTCCATGTTTTGTAGGCATGTACTGCAGCCAGCCCAGGAGAAGGAAGACATCGGTCAAAGAAAACTGTTTATTTTCTCCATCATTAATTTCAGTGGATCTGTGAAGCTGTTATTAAAACTTTTCAGTCAAAAGGTACTTGGGGGACATAAGAGCATAAGGACAGATGTGCACAACACATTGAATTGTGGAAGATGCCTTATTGTATCAGGCCACTTCTAAATCTTTTTTACACCAGTGTATCATTATATGCGGAGTGACCTTACAGACTATTATATGCAGAATCTGAGCAGAAGAGATAGCAAGAGAAAAACTCCTGTTTCAGAGATTCAGAGAGAACATGGACACTTCAAAAATGAAGTATAGGGTAGACGTGGCTTATGTGCATGTCATCTAAATTCTATGTCTTATCCTGACCTCAGATCAGATTGCAATTCTTGAGTGAACTTTGTAGATTTGACACAAAATATACCACATAACAGTATCCCCCAAAGACTGTCTCCAACGCAAACTCACCCTCCCACTTCTCTTAATAGTAGATTACTTGTGACAGGCTAGGCAGAAGATCGATTATTGTTTATAAATTATTTTACGATCCCTCTTGTGGTGCAATAAAAGGCTATCCAAAGAGCAGTGAATGAAAAGAAATGAAGGGCTTAGGTAAGAGTAATTCTAGAACAGAAATTAGTACATAGAAAATTGTTGAATCCTTTAAAAATTCCACTCAATTATTTTTATTTCTGTAACATAACTCCATCCAAAGTAAATCAGCCATAAAGCCAGTAGAACTACACCAGCATTCCACCGTATGAGGTTATACCTTGACTAACCATAACCAGTGAAGCTTTTCTGAACAGTCTATTTCTATTTTAATGTATTGTTTTGTTTAATAACATTAATATTTTCCCAAGTTTTTTACAGAGTACTGCAGTGTTTTTAATCTCTTTCAATGAAGAATAGAAATACTCCAGAGGCTGGAAGAGAGGAAATATGTAACAGAAACTGGTTTCTACTAGTGGAAGAAATTAATGTACTGGTTGTAAAATGGATGCTATGGTTTCTAGAAGGAAATTTAAAGTAGATATTAAAAGGATATAGCTACATATCAATTCAGGTTTAAAAGGTTAGACAGAGAGGATTTTTTAAAGAAAAACATGATATTACATCAAGTAAGCCCTGGGAGTGACCCAACATGGAAAATTCTTAAAGATGAGTGAGTGAGGTCCATGAAGGAACCATGCAGCATCCCAGCTCCAGGACTCAAGTCACTTGCCCCATCACTGAATCCCTAGTCCTGAGCTCAACACCTAAACTCTGTGTGATGTGTGAATCATTACACAAATGCCACAGTGGTAAATAAGAGTGGTGCAGTCCCTAAGCCACAGCAGGGCATGTGACAGGGAGGAGGAGACCAGTTAATTGTCCCTTTCTCTATAAAACTTTCTCTGGAGTTAATGCTTCAGTCAAGACTATCCTTTCTCATGGAAAATGGTGAAAGAAGTTGGTTGTGTCCCATTACTCACTAAATGGAGCAATAATCCCATGATGGCAACAATTCAGTTGGGGAAGGCTGAGGTATAAATCCTGTTTCCTTCTTTTCTGTAGTTGAAAATCAAATATGAGTTTTTCCTTTTGCCCAATATCTCAGTCATAAAGCAATCTCTTGTTTGGTTCATAAGAAAAAGCTTGAATATAGCTAAAATAATGCCATTTTGTGTATTCAGACTCCATGTTGCTTAAATGAGCAGGTGAAATATTACCTTGTCTCACCGTCATTTTTACTTTCCCCATGCCAATAGAAAATGACGTCAATTCAGTCAGCCCCCTGATTGCTGGGATATTGTAAGCAAATAAGTGACAGACAAGGCAATATAAAAGATGTGATACTGCAACTAACAAGCGACAAAACATCACAGATGCAAAATGTCTCAGTAAATGACCTAAACAGTATACACAAATCACTTTATTCAGGATTCATCCATATCAAGGCATTTAAAGATAACCAACTGGAAGTTAACAATATTTTAAATTGGAAGGAAAACAGAGTAAAAAGAGAGGCTGGGATCTGAAGACTGAAGGACCATCAAGCATGTTACCGGAATTACCCTCATCCTGTGGCTGGAGGCTTAGCCAGTGAGGTCCTGAGCCAGAAAGGATGTCCCCTACATAAATTTTTTTTTTTTTTGCTATTCTTCTTTACCTAATCTGGCAATAAATTAATGTAACCTGTGTGGCAAGGTTCTAGGGTTTTCTTTGTTATCTTTGCCTGTCCAATTAAAACAATTGTGTAACTGGTTAAGGGATTATTTACATATGTAAAAGCTAAATGCTTTCAACTGAGAATTGAGAGATGGTATATATAGTATCTGGGAATAAGAACATTCCATTGTGAATCAAAGTGCTTTTGTCAGATAAAAAGGGTATTTGAGTAGTGATTGTCGTATTTACAGGGATAATGGTCTTAAGTAAGGCTTCAGGTGGACTTGTAATGTCACTTGGTGCTGGAACCTGATATTATTGGGTTTGCTTTTATTGCATATCAAAGCCATAACCTGAAAGCATTTCCATGAATTGTTCTTCTTCAGACAAGGGAGAAGTACATCTCCATACAGCCGTAGCTCAGGTATCAGGTACCTGATCTCATGTATCTCCAGCTGCCACAAATTCAGTGCCAAGACCATTGCCTCTGGATCTCTCTGCCAAGGACTGTGATGGTGGCAGAGCCTCTTTAAGCTGTTTTTGTCAAACTGGCCAAGAAATGGTTGTTATATAAAAATTATACAGGTCTTTCTCATTAAAAGAGATGGTCTGTCTATAGAAGAGGGATCATAATTAATTGGATTTAGGGTATTACATCTGTCTGAGGGCGACTCCAAAAATTACAGTGTGGAATTTAATGTAATTACTACAGACTCAGTGATGAGAACTATTTTAATAACAAGAGAAGCCAGGTGACCTTGTAGCCTGGGAAGGTTTGCACCTGCACACTGTTCCTCTGAAAGGCTTGGTGAGGAGGTATGACTGGGGCTTTTCCCAGGTCTTTCATTCAGAACAGGGTGAACACACAGTTTTCAGGAAAAGGAGCAGCTTTCCAGCCCTGGAAATTGCTCTTTTTCACATATTGGTCAAGGGTCATTCCATGGTTAATTGTGTATCTGAGATTTCCACCTACTCATCCATCAGTGGACTGCTGACTATGAAGCCTACTTCCTAGGGTGAAGAAGCCATCACTTCACTCTCTGGGCTGTTCACTTCACAGAGAAGTGTTGTGAACCCTTGGCAACCAGCAAAAGGACTAGAGCTGCTATTTGATATTCACTGTTGGAGAAGGATCAGACCCCACTGCTGGAGTTGCATGGAGGTCTTGTGTGCCCCCTAGGGAACATGGCATGGGACATATTCTCAGATGCAGAGGACTGAGATTATCCATTAAGAAACAGAATGTAGCCAAGAGTCTCCCAGACCCCAGTATTTTGTCATCAGTTACTTCTGCCATCATGACCCCCCTGCAAAGGCAGTCTTAAAAATAATTTCTTCAACATCACTGAAATATGCCAAGGAATCTGTGCAACTTCCCCAACTCATCCCAGCACAGCACATTTTTAGGTCTTATTTAGTTTCCAATCATAAGCATGTAAAGATGATTTCTCTCTCAGTAACACCCTGCTGAATACCCACAATTTGTTTATACCTATTTTTCATCCTTGGCTGCAGTGCCTTGCCAGAGCAAGCCCAATGACCAAGGCAGACTTCCTCTAAATCATAGGCGCTAAGAACAAACCCATCAGGATTCACATTGCAATATGTTCCCATGGACCTGAAAGAAGAGGATAGTCCCCAGTATAAATCTTCTTTACTGACTTGCAAATACTTCTAGCACTTCAGGGAGTGTTAGCCTGACACCACTTATATTTCCCTGGGGCTTGTCACCTCCAAACCTTTCACTTCACTTTAAAATCTTTTTTTCTATATTTTTCTTAGCTTGAAGTTCTTAATTAATGTCTGAAGTTCTGTTAAAGCATCTAAGTCATCTGATGTTTGTAACCCACAGAGAAAAAAGCTCCCCAATAACTGGCATGTGGAAAATTGCAAGTGTCAGATATTTGGGGTTGAAAGCCCTTGTCCCCCAGGGCCTGCTCTGGGGTCCCTGACCATGGCTGAGGGCAGACTCTGCTCTTTGAGCCCTAAGCAGGCAAGGAAGATCACTCACTGCTCCAGAGGGGATCCAGGCTCAGACTACTTTCTCTGGATCCCAGTCAGAGGCTTCTTTCACTTGGTCCTCCAAGTGAAATCCCCGCCTCCAGACTGGTCAAGAAAATCAAATAAGCACTGCTAGCTCCTTGTGTGTCAAACATTGCTCTGTGCTGGGAGCAACCTGCAAGGCACAGGCAACCTTGGCACCAAAAATTCTGATCTTGGGTTGAGGGCAGCAGTACATCTTCAATATCTTGTCATTAGGCACTTGGACACCAAAACCTTCCTTAAATTGCTGCCTTACATGTGGGCCAGTGCTATTTTATTGTTGTCTGGCATGTCCCAACCAGTCCGTCTGTGTCCATTATCTCTTATTCTGCCTTTGTCATGGCATTCATCTCACTTAACTGTAACCATGTAGTATCTTCTGTTGTAATAATACCCGACAGCAGTTTCAAACTAACCAAAGGAAGGATTTATTAATGTTATACCTAATTGTTGTGGTTTAGCCCCAGTCAGCAACTGAGCACCATGCAGCCGCTCGCTCACTCCCCCCACCCCAGTGGGATGGGGAGAGAACTGGAAGGGCCAAAGTAACAAAACTCGTGGGTTGAGATAAGAACAGTTTAATAATTAAAATAAAACAGTAACAACAATAAAAATAATAATAATAAAAATAATATCAAGAAAAGGAAGATAACGAGAGAGAAAGATAGAGGTGAAACCTCTGGAGAAGGGAAAAAAACCCCCAAACAACAAGTGATGCAACCGCTCACCACCCACCAACCGATGCTGCCAGTCCCCGAGCCGTGAGTGCTGCTTCCTCTGGCCAGCGCCCCACAGTTAATAGACTGAGCATGACATCCCATGATATGGAATATCCCTTTGGCCAGTTTGGATCAGCTGTCCTGGCTGTGCCCCCTCCCCTCCCGGCTTCTTGTGCACCCAGCAGAGCATGGGGGGCTGGAAAAGTCCTTGACTAGTGTAAGCACTGCCTAGCAACAACTAAACCATCAGTGTGTTATCAGTATTATTCTCATACTAAATCCAAAACACAGCACTATACCAGCTACAGTGAAGAAAATTATCTCAGCTAAAACCATGACACTAATTAAGCTGTGAACTCATTGCCTCAGGGTGTTATGGGGGGTGAAATGTATGAAAGGATTCAAAGAAAGGCCAGAAGAAATTTACAGTAGGACAGATACATCAGAAGCCATTTAGCATGATTTTTCAGATATAAACTTTGCCTTAGAAAGTCCCCTAGATGCTGCTTTCTGGAGGCTGGAAATATTGTGCTGAGGGCAGTATCACTCTGTTGTTCCCCTGTCTTACCTTCTTCCCTAAGCATCAGCCACCCGCTGCTGACTGAAAGGACCTTGGATGGGCCCCTGCTTCAAGCCACTGTGTTGGTTCTCTTGTTCTTACTCAAATAGTTTCCACGGAATAAAATAGCACTATTAATTTGGCTGTCATGGTCTAATTTAAACTGATCTAATTTAAATTAAGACAGGTAACTTTTCTGACCATCTCATCTACACCAAGCTAAATGGCACATGAGGTCCAGAGGCTCGGTCAGCCCATGGCTGAACAAGCCATGGTCCTATCTGACACAGCTCTTGGTATCTCAGCACCTTGCCTCTGCTAAGGCCTGGGATAGGGTCTTAGAAGGGTAACCTAAAGCTGTTTCCACATTACCTAGGCCAAAGGGAGCCATTCTGCAACAGCAGATTGATATAAAAGGGGCTGGAAAGAAGTGCAGATCCTTCCTCCGTGAAGGTTCAACCTACTGCCCTTGGCACATGAGCTCATGGAAAAAGGAGGCGGCTGTGGTCGTCCCCTGCAAATGTGCATTGCATGGGCCATGCCGCTGAGACGTGTGAGGCAGCGGGTAGTTGCATGAATCTCAGAGTCTGTATCTCAACCAAACTGTGTACTTCAGTCTGTGTCACGTAACATCCACTGTACATGACATTATAAAGTAACAAGAAAGACCAAATTAATCCCTCGGGTATCTCCATGGACACAAGAGCTCATCATTTTCCAATGCTGAGAATTCGGTGAGGACAGAATACCAATAAAACCTCCTTCCCAGCAGTGAGTTTCTTACAGTTTAATTTCTTTCAGTCAGCCATATCTACCATTCACTGAGCTGATGAAATCTGTGAAATTTACTTTTTCCTCTGAGTTTGCATCCATGTATCCTTCCGTAAGAAAATTCAGGTATTAAAAATGTCTACCTCCTTTTCTTTTTTCTTGTTTTTGAGGGTGTAAGGAAGAAAATCAGTGAAACTTTAGGTGAAAGGCAATGAAATGCTCAGGAAAGGAGCAGAGTGAAAGACAGGGGTCATCCTAGGAAAAAGGAAAAGTGGCACATCTGGAAAATGTGGATTGGGAAAGCAAGACTGCACAAGCAGCTCTCCCTCCTGGTACAGAGGTATAATACACATATTTTCTCATTTATAGCTCACATGTAATTCTGAACAAGTAATATGGCAGGTGAAGAGTGCTCTAGGAAATAATAACCAGGTGTAATGTTTTTGATCCAGGGAGGAGAACTTTTGAATGAGAGGCACAAGGGAGGCAGGATAGGTTAGATGTGGATGTGGGAAGCCCACTGCCTGGTCCCAGCTGTGTCACTGGTCTTCTGGTGACTTGGGTCAGCTGCCTCCCTCTACCCCAGCAAAAGTTGGTTCCACTTGGAGGCTTGTGACTTACTTTCCTTGTTTCTAACCTTCCTCCATGGAAAATAAGATGAAATTTTTTTTTTTTCACTTGAAAATCCAACATAACTCCTAATTTTTTCTTTCCTGGAGAATTTTTCTTTCCTCTCTAGCCAGGTTTGCACTCTTTTACACATTGGACTAGAGTAGGAAATGTATGCTTAGTAGAGTTTTTATCTCTTTCCATCTCCTGTGCACAAAAGTCTTGGGATTTGATGGAAATCACCTGATTCATGGTCCCACCTGAATTTATTTTTCTTTTTTCCCCACTGTCTTGGCTGCAATAACATTTCTGTTCTCGCAGCCATGAAATTAACTATGGAGATATATATATATATCTCCATAAAAAAAAAATTCAGTGTGAAATGAAACCTGCTTTTCTGTTTTCTGGATGTGTTTTGAGAGCGATTTATAGAAAGTGCTGCACAGATGCACGGCACAAACTTCTCCCTGGGCTTGGCCACCCTGGGACTGCTCGGTGTATTGCGGAGTGCCATCTGCTGGCACCTCCACCGTGGAGCTCTGGTACACGGAGATCAGAAAACGATCCTCAATCCTGAGCAGTCCCTCAGGGTTTGCACAGTGCTGCCCTTAAGGACAGACATGCTGCAGCCCACGGTGAGCCTGATCACTCCATCGCCAGGTCAGAGACAGTTCAGCTGGACGGTGTATAAATCAGAGAAGGCTAAATCTTCAAAGATATTTAAATGCAATCATGCTCAGCTTTGCCCTCCTGACCATCTACTAGAAAGTTTCAGCCTTGCATCTGTATCTTTCTTTATAGGGATGGGGATTTATGAACATAGCTGGCTGATGAGCCACAGACAGGTCCCAGCCAGACTTTATTTCCCTCCAGGTCATCTACTTAGATGTCCTGTCTACTTTCTGTGAAACACTCTCAGTGTCCCAGTCCCACCACTCCTTGCTGCTCATATTCCTCCATCCCACCACATTTATATAACCAAGTACCTGGTACTTCTTGGAGAGAGAGCTTTGTTGCTTCTTTTCTTGTCTGGTAGTTCAATAGCAAGCAGAAGGTGCCAGCAGGATTTTCTGAAGCTCTCTGACATGGTGTGAGGCTCTTACCTGCAGCTTTACGGGCCTTTAACCCTAGGTAGGCTGCTATAGGGCACAGCTGGTGGATTTGTAAAAGCTCAGTGGCAGAGAAATATAACATCTGAGAGATCACGGTGGCAGGCTGAACTGTGGAAGAGCTGGCAACACCTACACAGCAGCCCACCTTGCCTAAAGGGGTAGATGGTCACCAAATATCCTCGAGAATTTGTGCCTGGGTACACAGGAAGATGTCACCCCATGGAAGTGTTGCACTAAGGATTCACAGTCATGAAACTCAGTGACTGGAGAGTGTGGTAACAGATGCAACTTCTTACAGTGTGTTTTCTTTTGGTAGTGAACAGATACCACAAAAATGTAGAACGGTGGGACACAAATCAGGAGAAAAACAAGGAAACTAAAAACTGCAAAAAGGAAAACTTGTTCTCTACTGTAGCAGTAGGGCACAGTATGAAATGAAAAGATGACTGATTTCAATTATTATTATGGGTCTAGGTACTATGGCAATTAAATAATTTCCAAGAAAGATGGTAGGTTTGTAGGCTGGGGTTGTTTTTTTTTTTCTAAATTTCCTGTCTCTGTTTCTTCTCAGACCACCTAGTAGATGGTTTCTTCAATTCTTACTGTATTTTCTAACATCTCAACAGCTTTATATAGTCTCTTGGTTTGGACACTTTTAGGTTGGAAAGGACCTCTGGAGGTCATCCTGCTCAAAGCATGGCTAACTTAAAAATTAGATGAGGATGCTCAGGGCCTTGTGCAGCTGAATTTTGGCAATCTCCAAGGACAAAGGTTCTTCCACCTCTGTGGGCACCTGCTCCTATGCTGAACTGACCAACATATCCCCAGAAACTGCTTTGTCTAGGCAATCTCTGTACAGGGACACAGGGACTGAATGCACCAGCACAGGAGATTCCCAGTTTTCTTCATGTTCTCATCATGTTAATTTTTAAAGGTTACAGACCTGAATTAAGAAATAAAGTTGCATGTGTAAGTAAATGACCATTGTGAAGAAATCTCGTTCTGTCTCTTTTTGTTCTCAGCACTGGCTATTTCTAGATATTCTGAAAGCAGCTACAGCATAATGCTTCATATCTAAGGAAGTTCAAGGAGTATTTCAAAGGCACTGTCAGAGAAGCAGCTTGAGGAAAACATACAATTTCCATTTATAGCTTACACTAGTAAATCGCTTAGTGCATTAGAGGATTTTACCTAGGAATATTTTACATTGCTAATGGCCTGTGCCATTTATGATGCAGATGGTAGACAGCATATATAAAATCCATCAGTAGTCAGTTTGGATCCTCCATCAAAATTCTGTGGGGAATGAGGCACAATTCAGCTGCTACTGAAGTCAACACGTCTCCCCAAGGACTCCTCCGTGGGATTAGACTGAGTACCAGGGACTTGAAGGCATGTCCATCTTTTCAGAAGCCTGTTTCTGAAAATAGCCAGTACAGGTATTCCAGCTACTTCCAGACTCATGGTCCCTCTTTCCTTCCACTTGTGGTCAGTGGGTAATGTCTAGAGCAGTCATCTCTCTGGATAACAAAGGAATCCATTCAATCAACCAGCTAGCTGACGTTTAGACAATAAACGTATCTTGAAGTCTGAAATTGCTTTTTCAGCTTGTGCTTTTGTGTAGAGCAAACATGATCCTGTGCTAAGACAGCTATGTCAGTTAATGAGCACTGTGAAATGAGAGTGCAGGCAGTGAGTCAGTTTTGAGCTACTCCTGCAAAACAAGGTATATGTGACTTGTAAGAAAATGTCAATTCACTGGGACACTCAGCACATGACTTTCAGACTTGGCTGAACAGAAGACAAAAATAATTTTCTTCTGGGCTTTTTACTTCCTCTCACCATTTTTTTTAAATTTTATTTGTTTGTTTTCTTGTTCACCTATGAATTCAATCAGTTCAACTTAAGAGAAGAAGACAACCACATTGGAATAACAGAAAATGTGCTTATACAAAAGTTCTCCTGGAAATGGACATGATTTCAAGCCTAGCATGACTCAGGTAGGGCTGATTCTGCCCTACACAGACAGTCACAAGAATGTTGTAAAAACCAAACATATTGCTCCATTACATTTCAGTTTACTGTTTTATTTTTGCTGGCCTGGCCTGCAAAGCTGTCATCTGTGTAAGACTTCACCCAGAAAAAATTGAGGCCTTATTATTAGAAAGACATATAAAAACTGAAATTATAATCAAGAAGCTGCCTGCCCTTTACCTTTTTCTCATGGCATATATGCAAATGAATGTCTTGATTTCTCAATATGATTTAATCCCTTCTGGTTGATTATATCAGAAATTTTTATCCCAGGAATTAATTCAGCCAAACGGATATGGTTTTTTAAACATATCCATCCTCCCACTACATTAAAATTATGTCTGAGGTGTCTTTATCTTAATCAGGAAGAAATTATAATATTTTATCTCCCTGTTTCCGCTAGTTAAATCAAAATAGTCCTTTGAGTAATGGCTAAATGGTTACTGTGGTACTAAGACTATCAGGAGGGACTGATAGTCCCAGATGGGATTCAAGAATAAATGCCTCAAGAAGATGTGTATCCCAGTGGCTGTATAGGCAAAGATGGAATGACTGTAATTCATCCTAGGCAAAGATGGCTGCCTGTGCTGAGATAAGGTGTCTCACAGGGTTATAAGACACTTTCCACACCGCTTACTCAGGAGATATGCCTTGGGTCTTCTTCACCGGAAGATATAATGAGTGAATACTTCATTTTAAGTTTATCATACAATATTATAAAACTGAGAATAAAGAGAAAAGGAATACGACGTGTTCATACTACCTGGAGATCTTGGCTCTGCATATTGCCAATCCTACAAATGCTGTTTCCCAAAACAGCCAGCAGGACCAAAGGCAAATTCTAGTGAAGCAGCTAGCACTGAGTAAACTTGATAATCTGGTAATTCAGAACAGGACATTTCTCACCTGGGATTGGCAATGGCCCAAGCTTGGAAAAACCTGGGTCTCTTCAGAGATGTTCACCAGAACGTAGTGGGTGTGAAAGACATGGCTTTCAGTAGTCACAGAAGCCTACAAGGCAGTTTCTTGTCCAGTTGTTCTTTTTTCCTGTTGTTTATCCTCCTTAGCCAAGGCTAATTGGTTCTAAAACTCTCTATAATGCTGACTAATGTCACGACCACAAAAATGGTCCTTTCATCTTGTTTTCTTACCCGCTTACACAAGTTCTGGCTGACAAATGGCCTTTGTAGTCAACTGCTTTGTAGAACTTTTAGTTACAAAGTTTGCTGAATCCATGAGATAAGAACTACAAATTACACCCAAGACCAAGCAACATCAGTCTCATTTGTACTTTGGAGCTGAGTCTGAACATGATGTACATCATATGGCAGCAGGTAGTCTTGATGGTGTATCAAAAGTAATCTCAGAGAACACTGACATTTATCACAATGGATGAAATGTGACTCACTGAACATCAGCTTCTAAAACATAGACATCAGTTGCTAAGCTAGTCACTAAATTACCTTTATGGTCAACGGAGAGAATAGGTGCAGTTCACCTCATCCTATCACAGACATGATAAATCATAGTCTACTTCTCTCCGCTGACTAGAAAGGAAACTTAGGGTGACTAGTTCAATTAGAGATGTCTAAAGTTGAGCAAAATTATTCTTATGCTACTCTTCCATAAGAATTGTTCTATGGGGTGACCTATAGCTATAGAGGAGGCTTGTGCAACCAGTTAAAACTAAACATGCAGATTTTTAGATGTCTAAAGACTGGCACAGATACTGCCCTGCAGTCGTCGTTTTCCCCTTCTGCCTCAGAGACCTCTGCCTCAGAAGAATGAGATGCCATCTTACAGACATCATTGAAGTGTTTTGAGAAACATGAAAGATATGAGCCATTACAATTATTCATTTCATTTACAGTTGTCACAATGACATTTTATTTCTTGAGGACTGAAGATGCAGAGAAGCAGACTGGGAATCATAGAATCACTGAATGATAGGGGTTGAAAGGGACCTCTGGAGATCATCTTGTCCAACCCCCCTGCTTGAGCAGGGACACCCAGAGCAGGGGGCACAGGACCGTGTCCAGGTGGGGTTTGAATATTTCCAGAGAAGGAAACTCCACAACCTCTCTGGGCAGCCTGTTTCATTGCTCTGTCACCCTCACAGTAAAGAATTTTTTCTCATGTTTAAGTGGAGCTTCCTGTGTTCCAACTCATGACCCTTGCCCCTTGTCCTGTCATTGGGCACCACTGAAAAGAGCCTGGCTCCATCCTTTTGACACCCACCCTTTAGATATTTAGAAGCATTGATAAGATCCCCCCTCAGTCTTCTCTTCTCCAGGCTGAACAAACCCAGGCCTCTCAGCCTTTCCTCATAAGAGAGATGCTCCAGTCCCCCTGATCAAGAAAGGAAGGGAGGAGGAGGAGAGGTTGAAGGTGTTTTGCCAGTGAGATCCCTCTACAAGGCAATGTGGGAAGAGGATGCCAGTTGAGCCTTGGCCTGAGGGGAGCTTACCCTCATGCACAGCTGTTGCTCAAGGAGGAAGTGTTAGAAGGCCAGGACAGAGGCGAAGTGAGGTGATGGCTGTGCTGTCCCCATGGGGCTGGCTTGTTTGGAAGTGTTCCACTGGTTTTGGGTGGCACCTAGAGGGTACTGAAGAAGTTCATATTCGATTGCCCACAATATAAAATATCATCTCCCTCTTGTATCTTGAGCATGTAAAGCTATGCACTCATATTGCTTTCTCCAGCATATGCACAGAACAAAATCCGTTTGCATCCCATTGTGCTCTTTCTGATGCTTCATATCCGTATTTTCTACAAGCTGGAGGAAAGCTCTTCAAATTCGCCTAATCAAATCTGTCCCTTCGTTAGGTGCATTGGTTTACACCAGAGATGCATCTAGCATTTCCTACCTTTGCCACAGAAAAGGCAATAACAAGAACAAAGACACTTCATTAGCATAAACAGAAATACAGGGAAAATGCTCATCACCTGAGTGTGCACATAAGGTAATTATTGGCATTACTGTATGACATTTTAAGACTGATCATTACTTTTTAAATGCAGAAACACAGAAGGTGATTCTATATTTTACAGCCTAGCTTATGACCAGAGCCATTTGCCAAACAGACATCACAGTAGCAAATAAACTTAAACTTGCTTTGAAACTGGAAAGGTAGTCACAATATATATGCTACTGTTTATACCAGCTACCCATGGGCAATCTGGGGAAAAGCTATTTGAGTAAAATTAGCAAATGTTACAGAACAGCATGCTGGCAAAACAATCTCTCTTAAGCCAGTATCCTGTCAAGTGAATTTAGTGAAGAAAGTCAGAACTGAATAAGGAGATAGATTTCATTAAGTTGTGGCTGAAAATATCCTAACAACTTTCCTTTGAAAAATATTTGTTTAGTGGAACTCAAACTTTCCTCCTTAATTCCCTGGCACACAGCTGCAACCGAAAGTGCCTGCATTGGCATAAAATTCCAGATTTCCAATTTTTCTTTCCCATTTGGAATGAAAGGTCAGAAATGCTAGGATTTCCCAGTGGTGGAAACTGCACTCCTGAGGAGCTCAAAGGACAGAAATGAATTGGGGACGACCTCGTCAGACTCTGATTTCAGGCCTACTGCATGCTTTTCAGATCCCCTTGAACAGATACAAGCTTGCAAAATGAACAAATTCTGTGGAAAAAAACAAAAAAATGGCAAGCAGCTTCAGGAGAAAGACAAGGAGAGCAGGATACATCTACAGCAGAAGCCAAGTGGAAATTAGTCACCCAAATACCAGAGTATACCAGAGTGTGCTACTGAGGACCAAAGAATTTGGGGGGACCTTATCTATGCCTCAGATCTTTACAGGCTGATATACTACTGTCAACACCTGTTTCAGCAGAGTGAGTAAATACTAGACTGTCTGTCTTCCTAGCAATATGTAATGTACTCTGTGAAGCACAGCTCTTGCAGTCCTTATCACTGATAGCAAGTGAAATGGGTAGTGCTCAGGCATCCCTGAAGATCATAGAGTCATAGAATGATAGAAAAGTTTTGGTTGGAAGGACATTTAAAGCTCATCTAGTCCAACCCCCCTGCAGTCAGCAGGGACATCTTCAACTAGATCAGGTTGCTCAGAGCCCCGTCCAACCTGACCTTGAAGGTTTCCAGGGATGGGGCATCGACCACCTCTCTGGGCAACCTGTGCCAGTGTTTCACCACCCTCATTGTAAAAAATTTATTCCCTGCATCTAGTCTGAATCTACCCTCTTTGAGTTTAAAACCATTACCCTTTGTCCTATCAAAGCAGGCCTTGATAAAAAGTCTGCCCTCATCTTTCTTACAGGCCCCCTTTAAGTACTGAAAGGCCACAATAATGTCTCCCTGGAGCCTTCTCTTCTCCAGGATGAACAACCCCAACTCTCTCAGCCTTTCCTCACAGGAGAGATGTCCTATCCCCCTGATCATTTTTGTGGCCGACCTCTGGACCCACTCCAACAGGTCCATGTCCTTCCTGTGCTGAGGGCTCCAGAGCTGGACGCAGCACTGCAGGTGGGGTCTCACCAGAGCGGAGCAGAGGGGCAGAATCACCTCCCCTGACCTGCTGGCCACGCTGCTTTTGATGCAGTCCAGAATTTAAAAGATACTAAAACAAAGTCCAGAAAAGAGATCTGCTTCAGATGGTGCAGCCACGAAGGCATAGGTGTGTTCCTAGCCATAGTCTTCCCATTAGGTGTTGCTCTGCCTGAGGCTACCAAGACAAAGGTCAGAGAGTACCAGCTCTAGCAGATCAGTGAGGTTGTCCCAGATGACCGTCAAACACTGTAGGTTAAGATAAACCAGCACCCCCAGGTGGGGCAGAGGGTTACAGTTACTGGGCAGTACTGGGAGTCTACACAGGCCAGGCTCTGTTAGGATGATCCTTTGGTGGGATTCATGTGATCAAGAGAACAGTATGTCAGAGACATTCATTTGGCTTCACTTAATAGTGGTTACAGCTAGGCATATCAGTGTGTCTGTTATTGCACTCTAAGGTCAATATCTAAAATACAGTACATAAATCATATATAAAATTCCCTACTTTTTCTTTCCATTGGCAGTGGCAGGAGTTTACAATGTGAAGCTCATATGGAGATATGTGCACTATAGCCATCCAAATTTAGGTATGAGGTATCTTTCCCTATCTAACCGCAGCAGACATATTTTTGACACAAAAGTCTATGCCCAGTCTGTTTAAAGTGAATTATCTAGAAAAGCATGTACTTTGATGACTTGTTTATTGGTTTGCATGTAGCATATAACCGATGAAAATGCTTTGTTCTTCTTGCAATGCATTGAGCTTTATTTGGTTACAGTGTCTGTAAATGAGAGTGCATCAAAGCTGTTTGCTAAGAGCCCCTTGGGAATGACTGTTAGATTGCTCTGGCTGTTGTTTGTCTGCTTCTGCCTATTCCCATTTATGACATAATCTGGTTACTTTAGGAATAGATCCCTTCCTTCCTTGCAACTGGCTGCAAGCATGAGTAGAGTTGCAGATGAGTGTTTCAGAGCCCTGGAGAAACAAACAAACAGACAAATAAAAAGGCCTGGTTTGACATAGGCAGCAAATTACATTTGTGAGAGCATCCGGCCTCTACACAACCTCTCAAAATGTGGGAGCAAAGAGAACATCAATACACTAATTGGAGAAGAGGCGACAGTTCATATTGCACACTATCTTCATTTTCTCATGAAAGGGGATGCTCAGTGGGAAGACAAGAGATTTCCATGTGTTTTCCTGGCTTCTTCTGAATCTCAAGAAATAGGCTGGATGAAGATGGTAGTTTTCCTCCACCTTAGCATTTCAAACAAAAATCTGCTGCAGCCACCTGTTTGTCTCCAGGACTTTTTGTTTTTCCTGACAACTTCTATTTTTAAACTGGCTGAATTCCTCTCTGTAAGGAACTACCACAGCTACCTTCACCCCTGAGTCCTACCACGCTCTGGGCTCTGGATTACATTTCATCGTACGTTGTGGTCTTGATGCTATTTTATGACTTTTGATTGGGTGTTTCTCTGTTTCCTTCACAACACATGCTGCATGGAAGTGACTGGCATAAGGGAATGGAAGGCAGAAATGTGTCCCAATCCTTTCTGCATGTCTCCAGGCTACAGAGCACATTGAATTTTGCTGCTTGCTATTTTTACTTTTTTTTTCCACTTCTTACCTCTGTCCTTATTTTAAATATGATCTTCATATTTGATTACTGTGGTTTGTAATTGCCTTTGACTTAACCGTTCAGTGTGTTAGCTTGCAAATTTTGGTAGCTTTTGCAGTTATTTATACCTCAGGCAATACTCCCCTAATACATGGGAAAAAGGTCATTTGAGTATTACCGCTCATTCATTTACATGACGCTAGGCCCTGTGTGCCACATGCATGACCCAGGATCTCATCGTCTTATGTATTAAATATGAATAAATGCAAATATTTTTAGCACAAGTCAACAATTGATTTTTTTCTCATCTGAAACTTTTTAGTAATTTTGCTTTTTCTTTAATACTCTGCATGAATATATATTTTTCCTCTGAATTACTGAGGGGAGCATGCAGCCGGGACAGGTTACAGGACACAGGACCATGCTCTGTTGCAGGTCTCCTCAGTCATGTTCTGCATCCCACAGCACACAAAACAGCTCATGGAGCTTAATGAGATTTGGAAGTGCTGTGTATAATTTCCCATTACAAGTGTATATATCTCACATGAAATGCTACCTCCTTTGCTTGTTCAAGACATTTAAAACCTGGTTTTAATGTAATTTCTTTCTAATGCATCCTCTGCAACTGCACATTTGTGGCCCAGTTTTCAGAATTGGGCCCCCCTACCACAAAAGGATTCTATGATTCTATAAATGCAGTAAGAGCCAATAGTTTTGCAAATCCAGGTCAAAACCTGAGTGTAGATAGGTCAGGACCAAAAACCTCAGCTGTGAACACAGGCATGAGAGAGCCTGCATGTGCTCAGTCTCATTTATTTCCAGATGGTAAATTCATACAGGCAGGGATTTTGTTTAGTTTTTTTGTCCACTGCTTAACACAGTCTAATCCCAGTGTTTAAGACAATTAATAAATGTTGAAAGGAAGTTTTTCACATGGGTTCAGGTTAAGACAAGCCCTAATCCTTCATTTCCCCAAACTCTGTGGTTTATTTATCCTTATCCTTATGTCTGATTACATGCCTACCTGTAATCTGTAACAAAGAACAGAAGAAGGAAATTAATGTTCACTACAGTATTCAAATTCTTTTCAGTTCCTCACTACTGCTCAGAGGAAGATTTCCTCCACCCTCCTGATAGCTTAGTCTTTTAAACAGGCATTAATGAAGGAGAAAATGATCCTTTATTACAAAACCTGTCCTGCACAACTCCATACCATTAGATATAAAAGACCACCACTCTGTGAAAAAGCAAGAATACACCTACAGATAGGAATTTAATTGGTAATAGTATTTTCTGTCCTGATCCAACACTGAGATCATAGAATCATAGAATCATTTGGGTTGGAAAGGACCTTTAAGTTCATCAAGTCCAACCATAAACCTAAACACTGCCAAGTCCATCACTAAACCATGTCCCTAAGTACCACATCTACATGTCTTTGAAATACCTCCAGGCATGGTACCTCAACCACTTCCCTGGGCAGCCTGTTCCAATGTTTGATAACCCTTTCAGGGAAGAAGTTTTTCCTAATATCCATCTAAACCTCCCCTGGTGGAACTTGAGGCTGTTTTGTTTTGTCCTATTGCTTGCTAATTGTGAGAAGAGACCAACCCCCCCCTCACCACAACCTCCTTTCAGGTAGTTGTAGAGAGCGATAAGGTCTCCCCTCGGCCTCCTCTTCTCCAGGCTAAACAACCCCAGTTCCCTCAGCTGCTTTTTATAGGACTTATTATCCAGATCCTTCACCAGCTTCGTTGCCCTTCTCTGGACACGCTCCAGCAACTCAATGTCCTTCTTGTAGCGAAAGACCCAAAACTGAGCACAGAATTTGAGGTGTGGCCTCACCAGTGCTGTATACAGGAGGGGGATGATCACTTCCCAAGTCCTGCTGGCCACCCTGTTCCTGATACAAGCCAGGATGCTGTTGTCCTTCTTGGCCACCTGAGCACAATGCTGGCTCCTATTCAGCCAGCTGTCGACCAACACTCACAGAATCTCCATGGCCTGGTCCCACCCTCCTGCAGGGTCCAGTTGCTGGTGTAGGTCCACAACCACCCTGCAACACCAGTAATTTCAGCACCAAACCACTCAGACTTTGAAACAATAAAATGAAGCACCAAGTCCCCTGTGTTCAAGGCATGGGCAGTGCTTCGTGTCCAGGAGCACAGCCCAGAAAGCCAACAAATGTAGCAGAATTAGGCAGTAGCTGAACAGGAGATGGTAAAGAGCCTCTTAATCTCATACAGACTTTTTTGGCTCCAGCCATGACCTTTTGTTGCCCCTTACTCAATGGCCTTTATGCCATTTAAATGCTACTGCTTTAATAGTCCTTGAGAGGGGACCTCCTTGCCAGCTGTTCAACCATCGCATTGTCTGAGACATGGTTTGTGTTTTGCATATTAAAGATTTAATGCATCTTGGAAAAACATATAGTGCAGCCAATTTGTACAAAGGTTGTGACTTCACAAAGGCATTGGGCATCCTTGTCTTCGGAGCAGGCCAAACCCAGCCTGGGGGCCAATACAGCTCCAACTGGGGCAGCCCAGAGTAGAGACATGCATTTACTGTATGACTGTTTGATTTGGGTTTTCTTAGCCCAGAGATGCTAATGAATGAGAGGAATGCCCCAGCCTCTCCAATTGGACTTTCTCCTTCTCAGAGGCTTTTCCGGAGGCTGCCACACGTCAGCTGTGTAGTTCCCTTGGCTCCACACCAAGGTGGGTGCAGAAGGACATCCCCCTGGGCCCTCCGCCTCACTTCACTGCTCCCAGGTAGAGAGCTCAAAGTGCTCTTTGACTGCAAATCTGCAGCACTAACCATGCTAGAGAGGGCGTGTGGGCAGTATCAAATATTTTCTCAAGACATGTAGATGTCACGTACCTCCTGGCTCGCAGTAACACAAGGATTGCGCAGTGTGTTGGGAGATGGTTCAAGGACACCCAGACATATGTTCCTTTCTGCTTGCACAGCACAGAGATGAATGGACAGGCCAGATCCTATGGGAGTGGCAGGAGGGGCACAAAAATAGTTGGCCGAGGTCTGTGGTACTCTGTCCCGCACTGATTTGGGGTGCTTAGGTCCTTTTCTCCCGTGGCAAGTGGAACCTCCTCAAGCCTGCAAACATTGTGAGCCCCTCCAAAACACACTGCCCAGACCAGGAAGGAGTTGGTGTTTGCCAGCTCTCACAGTCCTGGTGCCAGGCAGAGTGGCCTGGGGGCAAGGAGGATGGGGAAACCCTCTCTATCAAATTATTTGATTTTAACAGTTTCCCCAAATATTTAAATAGCTGTCTCTTCTGAACAGAGATAGTGAGAGGAAGGCAATAATAATTGAGTGTTCAGACTGTGTGAATTCTCCTGATATAACTTAAGAACCTAAAAACCAGTCTGCAGTCTGTTTGCTTGCCACTTTATTCCTTTACATGAAGCAGTTGTTTAAAATAATACAGGTGAAATAGCTGTACCTCTTATAGGAATAGGAGGACATAACAAGATGCAGCAAGACAGAGAGCAAAGACAATATTTGATCCACATGTTGAGGAAGATTTTTTTCAAATATAACATCTGTCGTGCTTCAGAAAACTGGAGATTCAAACACAAGATGAAGGGAAGAAGATGGTCTTGGGCTGAATTAGAGAGTGATTGATGCTGTTGATTCAGGAGCTGGAGAGAGTGGGGCAGCACAATACTGATCATGTTTGGCAGTGAGTGATACCAAGTACCTGGGGGTTAGCAATACCCAGGAGGACAGACCTAAAGGACAGCTGGCCTGAACCATAAGTTGAGACTTGGCACTAATTGACTGGAACAACTGCAATGGAAAAAAAAATGGTATAGATATATCCTGCAAGTCTTAGGAGCTTGGTGATAGTGGCAGGGGAAAATGTAGAAATGACAAGCCACATTCATGGATACCCATGAGCATGATCCTGCACCACCAGAGGTAATAGGTCCTTTTTCTCACATTCAGTGGTTGCAAGATCAGGCCTCACTTGCACAAGAAAATATGTGGCCTGTGCATGTGACTGCATTGGCTGTGCAGTTAAATCAGGGCTATGTTGTGCACACTTTTCTAAAAGTAAAACTAAGGTACATATTCTGGAAGAAGAGTCCAACTTAAATAAAAGCTCTTAAAGTCCTTGAGTAATTGAATTCGGTTTCAGAGCACGATTACAACTGACTAATTTTTATCCTCTAAATACTTTTCAACCTAATAAACAGTACTGCTGAAAATCAGCATGAAATTGTGGTAATAGTTTTACAGATCTAACTCCAGCCTTTTGAAGGGTGTGGGATTTCTGGTGTGCACCTGTGTTCAACTCTCCAGTCTTCGGACAGGTCTTTGAAAATCACCCAATCTTTTATTTTTGCAGATCAGCCAATCCAAAATGAAGTGGATACTCCTAAGCAACTGAAGATTCAGATATATAGCGTGTTAAGGAGCCTTAACTGGGTAGGATTCATCTGCTAGGATTCATCTGCGTAAATATTGGCTTCTATGTTCCCCATGTCTCCACCTGAACTGCACCATCTGGACACCCATTGCAGTCAGCAGAGTGGACTAGGCAGATTTAATACGCAGTTTGTCTCTTTTTACAATGGTGTTTAAATAGGCAGGTTGACTCACTCCCTGTAAGTCCCTATCTTCATTGACTATCAAGAGAGATTGATATGAGAGGATGTTCTGTGGGTATACAAAGTTCAATGATTTTGACAAACATTCAACTTGGCTATTAATAACTGTCTATGGGCAAGCTACTAGCTCTTACCAGTTGGACAGTAATGTGACAAGCGTTTTTTTTCTGGTGCTTAAAGTTGGTTGGTATCGCCTTTCACTGAATTTTGACCTACTACCTCTTCTTTGAGGCATTACCTCATATTGTAGTAACTTGGACAGGTACTACAGTTCAGCAGACCAGAGGTGACTTGTTCCATCTCTGTTGTTTGGTTATTGTCTGAGCCAGACAGTGATTCTGAGAAGTCTAACCTTCATATGCAACAGCCATTTGAATATGTGGCAATTTTTTTTTCATATCTATGGGCAGAAATTATTTACTCTGCATTCAGAATATTAGGAAAAGTCTCCAAGGAACATAGATTTCTAACCAGGCTTACACTCATTTTTCTTTTTTTTCCGCCTCATCGTTGCAAGCCTATTATCAATCGTACAATGTAACATAAAAGACCCATATAAAAATCCACTTCTAACACAGGTTTTGATTGATTGCACTGCCACTGCCACATGGAGCCCTAAAGGATGGCTTGGCCAGAGACAAATAGATATATTTGAAAAAAACGTGCCAGTCCTGACCTTGCAAGATGTATAGGAGGCACAAGACTGGGAGCTTGAAAATCAACTTGAATAATGAGATAAGAATTCATTTCCTGGTGACAGTTTGCCTTCAACATGTTCTTCCACACTACAGATCAGCAGAAGGAGGTTAGGTAGAGATTTTGTGGCATTTGTAAATCAAAGACCAAGCAGCAGCAACAGCCATGTGGCATAACACACTTTGTAATCTGTGTGTGGTCTAAGCCAGACCACTAAATACAAAGACAAAAAGTAAATGTGGTTTCAGCACTGGCTGAAGTGAGTTCCTCACATAGGTACATTCGCAGTCTGCAGCACTGATCCACCAAGAGCAAAATAAGACAGTATTTACAATGCACTATCTATACAGTGCTGTCTTTTCATTCTGTTTGCATGGAACCTCATGTCTGTCATGTAGCACACTGGTCCATGCCCAAAATTAGGCACCACAGTCATGCAGTCAGCCAGTCCAATGGGGAAAATGTGCAGGTATGTCTCACCTTCTCCACTCTCAAGCGCTGGAGCAGAGCCAACCATGCAATAGTTCAAGAAGATGTCCTGCTCACACAACTATGTTCAAACTGCTGGAGTAAATAAAGTGATGCCTTGTTAATGTTCCAAAAAATAGACCAGAGCTGAGAATTAGAAACAGGAGGCATGGCCTTGCCTCTGAATCAGGAGACCTCTGATTTGAGGGCAGACTTTCCGTGGCAAAGCACTTCTTTGCATGCTGGATGGTCCCACTGCCTTTACACCATGGCTTTACCAGAGGTGGGAATGAGGCAGAAGGGTCATGAATGGCCTGTTATCTTCTCCATCTGCACCAGCATGGCACAGGGCAAGTTAGAAAATTTACAAGAACGCTGGTCATTTATGTTAGGCTATAGTGCTGATTTGTGTTCCCAAAACCTTTTTTATTCATCCCATGTTGAGGACAGGTATTATTTTCATAAAACAGGGAAAAAATAAAATGAACCTGCTTTTAAACAGGGCTAGAAAGTGGGGAGGGCTGAGTTCTTGGTTTTGTTCCAAGCATGCTGCCTTGTAGGTCTGTGACTGGGTTGTATGTTCCTTGTCAGAGAGAGCATGCATGTGAAAAGTAAGGAGCAAAACAGGAAAGCCTTCATGAAACTAGAGGTGCAAACATCTGCTTAATGGTTCACAAACAACCTAGAAGTGAGCATCAGTCATTTAAAATTCCTGTAGCTGCCAGCTCTTGTGGCTTTACAGTGTATTTTTATGAAAGCACCTGATGCTGAGGTAGGTCATGTTTGGCAATGAAAACACCTCAATTTTTCTTTAGGCTATTTCCATTCTAAACCTTAGTCTGGAGCTGAAACTATTCTGTCTCTCTGAAAATCTTGATAGAACCAGATGTGTTTCTGGAAGGTTTGTTTTACTCAAACACATGCTGTAAGGCTTTGTCCAAGAGTCCCAAGGTAGAAGTCTAAGCTCCCTCCATTCAGAATGTCACAGCAAACTATTTAACAGCCTTCGCTGGTTTTAATATTTATGTGTTTAAATAATAAAACCAGATGGCAAATAAAAATAATTCCATTGGCTTTTGTTGTTTAAAAGATCTTCTGGGTTTTTATCACTTTTCTGCTTATGGAATACTTGGCAAAATTGATACTGGCTTTGCTCTTCAGCCTGAAATTTTTCTCCATTTATTTTATATCTAACACCTACAATGCAAAGAGATCTGATAAAACAGCCAGTGGGATAGATCCAGTGACGAGTATGAACATAGCCTCATAAAAGTCAGAGGCCCTAAATTGTGTCTTTTGATGACAGCCAGGCCTCAGAAGATCATTTAGCCTGACAACATCTGCCATTGGGTTTAGTGTTACTATTTTGGGTTTACAGATGGAAAAAGAAGGTATGAAGAGGTTATACAACATCACTATGGTCATTCAGTCTTTTGTACAGCTGGGAATTGATGTGGTTTTAAAAATAAACACATCTGCAGCCATTTCATGGCCCATATTAACAACGCCTGCACAAGCAAGCAATTTGGTGGATCAGAGCATTTGGTGCTGAGGTCTTTTCCTCTATGCTATATGTGGCTGGGTGTGTATAATTTTCATGAGTTTCCATCTGGTCCCCTGGACCACACATCTCTATTGGTTGTGTTGCCCCAAGTTGCCCAAAGAAAGCTCTTCCACAAACCTTTGCCCCTCCACAGCCTACCCCAGGAAGGGCTGCACTGAGCTTGCATGTGCCATGCCAGCGTCAGGAGCAAATCACATCCCTGCTGTCACCACCATGCAGGGCTTTGCATGTGGAAGCCAACCCTGCTGTTGCTGGTGCTCCTGCCTTATTTCACCTAGTTGCCCTTTATGCAAAAATATCCCATATGGCCTTTGTGCAAACAGCTGTTTTCATCATTTTGGAGAGGGTTAGATTTCACTGTGAAAAAAAAAACAGGCCGTAAACTGACACAAAGCTCTTCCTTTGCCAAAAATATAGTTAAAAAAAAAATAGAGGAAGTGTCTCCCCAGGCCCTGATGCATCTCTGCTATCTCTCTGTTTATGAGTCTTCCTCAAGGGGGATGCAGCAAGGCATAGGATCACGGACTGGACTGCACAGCAGCTTCAATAACACAGTCTCGCCCAAGGGGCTGTCTGCAGGACAGAGCTGCTCTGAGGCTGGAAATGCAACCCTTCTTATGAGGAGAGGGCTATGCATTACCAGGAGCTGTGCAACTGTGCTCTGCAGTTCTGGTATTTTCTAGGCAGCAAGACAAATTCTCTGTGGAATGAGAAATTTATCAGAATTGATAAGCATGGGATATGCCGGTCCCTGCGTAAAGAGGTCTTAGCTGAACCATTTCCATATTAACTCTTCTGGAGCATCTTTCTGAATGCCAACTTGAAAAGTTCAAAAAACAGGAACTAGATGCAGAAATTGTGTCTTAAAGCTATCAGATCTAGACTTTAAAAAAAAAAAAAAACAACCAAAAAACCAAACCAAACCCTTTTCATTTGCTTTCTGTCTGGTATTTGAGTAATGAAATTTATTTTTCAAGTTTTTCTGCAAGCAATAGGAACTAGGAGCTCAGACTGTGTTCAGGAGCTAGGGGTATGTGAAAATAGCAGCAGAAAATGGGAGGTAGAAATACTCAACCATTTCAGACATCTTTCTGAATAAGAACTGAAACAAACAGACAATTTTGCAGTTACTGTAGATATACCCTTCTCCTTTGACTTCTTCTGACATCTTCAACCTCTTTGTTGTTATTTATCTCTTCAGGTCTCAACACACCAGGGTGAGAGCATTGTTTTGGGCTATTAGATACCATTCATTAAAGATAAAAATAATATGAGTGAAAACAAAAGTTAAAGGAGTTTAAATATGCTAATATTGGGTTCTCTTCTTTCTGCATTTTACCCATGTTACATAAATCATGGTAACATCCAATTGCAAACTATCAGCAAATGAAAGGTTTTATAGCACACAACCCACCAACAACAAAGATTAGAGTTTTATCATCCTGGGAGGTGATGATTTACATTTCCCAAGAACTGTGGAACTCTAACAAGTCCTAAATTATCATATCTTTAAACTTTAGTACTCTATTTCATAGCTTCCATGAAATGGCATATGGAATGATGGGTTTAATGATGTTATTGCTTTATTCAAACAAAATGTATTGAGTTCCATTCAGGAGTAAATTATGAAATTAATGGACTATGATGGGTACACTAAATTCCAAGCTGTCTTGCGCTAGCAAGAGTGAGAGATTATGGGCATTAAGGTGCCCAAAAACCTTTACTAAGACAGATAAAACTATCCCAGAACCTTCATAGTTAATCCTGAAACTACATTTCAGAATCAGATACACAGAAAAGTTTCTCAGAGGCCAAAATTGTGCCTGTGCTTCAAATTAGAGGTGTAGGGTTAGAGAAAGATGTTTCATTTGCAGAGGCACTAAGCATGCTTTTACACAGATGAACTACATATGTTAGGTGCGGATTTTGAATATTGGATGAGGCTGCATCCTTTTTACTTTTTCTACAGTCACTTTTGCACAGAAAAAGTTAATTCCATTCCATGTAATTTTACTATGGTTCTTCAAAGATATATGAGTCAGTCAACAATCATTAAGTCTTTCTTTACAGTCTGCCTGGCAAGTTACAGCAGTGGTGCAGTACCTCTGGGAGTGGAAGCTCAATAACATCTCAGAATCCTTTAACCATGGTAAAAATGAGTTTCCTCAGCTTCTTCATGTTGAATATCCAGCAGAGGATATATTTATTCAGACAAGGAATTACAATACCATGCTGACAGGTTGGAAAAGGCCCTTTCTCCTACATGAAGCCAAAATGTTAGAAAGACAGGATCATACTGCATGTTTCCTCCTGTTTGGCCCAGCTTTGTGTATTTGTAGGGCTGAATGTACTCACACAATTGACAAAACAGTAAATTGTCAAGAGCTGGAGCAATCCTCCTGATCAGACATGAAATGGAGAGACTGAAATTTCTGACAGGTCTTAATATAAAAGCCATTGACATCTTCCTTTCAAACACACATGCCAGCTGAGGACATGCTGCTGCTTTTATTATTTTCTTTTAGCTGTCTGTCTTGTGAAGACTTCAATTGTCAAGTTGGTTGATAATTTAGTAATTAATAGTTTAAAGTCCTTTACATATCTCAGCAGACATCATGACTCAGAAAGCAGCCCACTCTTCTGAACGGATCATTTAGATGAAGCAGTTCCATCAATCACCCGATGAGCCTTTGAAATATCCTGGTTTTCCTAACCATTCTTCTCATTCAGACTTCCGAGCACTATCACGTGATGAGAAGGGAGGATGGATGAGCAGCTAAGGGGCAGAACGGAGGCCAGATGGGTCAGGTTTCACAGAATCATAGAATTGTTTGGGTTGGAAGAGACCCAAAACACCCCCCTGAAGTGAGCAGGGACATCTTCAACTAGATCAGGTTGCTCAGAGCCCCGTCCAACCTGGCCTTGAAGATTTCCAGGGATGAGGAATCTACCACCTCTGTGGGCAGCCTGTGTTTCACCACCTGCATCATAAAACTTTTCTTCCTTGCATCTAGTCTGAATCTACCCTTTCTGAGTTTAAAACTATCACCCTTTGTCCTATCGCAACAGGCTCTAATAAAAAGTTTGCCCCCATCTTTCTTATAAGCCCCCTTTAAGTACTGAAAGGCCACAATAATGTCTCCCTGGAGCCTTCTCTTCTCCAGGATGAACAACCCCAACTCTCTCAGCCTTTCCTCACACGAGAGGTGTTCCATCCCTCTGATCACCTTTGTGGCCCTCCTCTGGATCCGCTCCAACAGGTCCGTGTCTTTCCTGTGCTGAGGGCTCCGGAGCTGGACGCAGCACTGCAGGTGGGGTCTTACCTCAGGGGCAGAATCACCTCCCTCGACCTGCTGGCAACACTGCTTTTGTTGCAGCCCAGGATACAGTTGGCCTTCTGGGCTGCAAGTGCACATTGTTGGCTCATGTCCAGTTTTCATCCACCAGTACTCCCAAGTCCTTGTCTGCAGGGCTGCTCTCCATCCCTTCATCCCCCAGCCTGTGTTGATACTGGGGGTTGCCCTGACCCAGGTGCAGGACCTTCCACTTGGCCTTGTTGAACCCAATGAGGTTCACACGGGCCCCCTTCTCGAGCTTGTCCAGGTCCCTCTGGGTGGCATCCTGTCCATCAAGCACATCAACCTCACCACTCGGCTTGGAGAGTGGCTTGGCAACTATATCAGCCAATGTCCTCAGGACTCTGGGATGCATCTCGTCAGGTCCTACAGACTTATGTATGTTCATGTTTCTCAGGTGGTCATGAGTCTGATCTTCTCTTACTGTGCAAGGGATATTGCTCCCCCAGTCCCTGCCCTGCAGTCCATCCAGTTGCGAGGTGTGGAAAGACAGGTTGCCAGTGAAGACTGAGGCAAAGAAGTTGTTGAGTACCTCAGCCTTCTCCCCATCTGTTGTTACCAGTTTGCCAGTCTTTGGTTTGATTCATCCCTCCATCCCTCCAGTGGTGGAATCACTCTGCTTTGCTTAGGCACAGGACTTCACAATCCCAAAAAGGTATTAAAAGATGAGTATGTGTCTTGCGCAGGTGGTGAAACGGACAGAGAAAGGTCTGTTTCACACAAGATACAATTAGATGTGTTTTTTTAATTGACTTCAACTGAAACTATAGATTCTTGCTGCTGAGAAAAGTCAGGACCCAACTTTTCAAGGACCTGAGGCATGCAGCTGTCACTGATGGCTAGAAGCCCCCCAAGAACAGTGAAACTCCACCAAAGCTGAGCTGTCACCCCTGGGCTTTCACATCCAGCAGTACTACCAAAAGGTACAGAAAAGGACATGGAAAAAACATGGTGGTGTTCCATCAGTCACCTACTGAACAGACTGAACAAGAGCATTACTGTCATGGGCAGTGTGCCCTGACACCATGTATGGAATGGGGTTAGTTCTTAGTCTCTGGTAACTAGGTGCACTGGAAGTACCATTTCCATCTCCAGCTTCTGCTCAGTTATTTTGGCTAAGCCAGTTGCAAATTTAACTGAAGAATTTCCTCAGCTTTATTCAACTGCTGAACTTAGTTTCATTATGTATAGTGATGTATCTTTGCAAGATAGTTATTCTGGTGAAACAGTTCAAATCAGGTTAGCATCTGAGTTAGGATCAAACAAAATCAAACTGCATCACATTTGCTACAGGCTCCAAAGTATGAAAAAGGACCATGGGTCTGCTGAAACAGTAACTTGATTGTGTGGCTAAGTCCTTCACCTGCCTATGCCATAGCTCCCCACCTGCAAAATGGCAATGATAATAGTTCTTTCCCTGTTAGGGCCTTGTAAAAACAGATTCATAAGAACTTCCAGAAGTACCTGATGCTTAGAAGGAGTTATTACAGAATTCAGTCAGGATATGTGCTAACCTTAGTGTCAGTCTGTCTCTGGGAAAGAGTTGGAAAAACTAAATAGTCATTGCTGAAGACCAGAGACCAAAGTGAACTGGCATGACGTGGATCTGACCATCTCTGACCGCATAAAATTAATGTTGATGCTCTCCTTCCTTCCTGACTACAATAAGATTTGTGATTAGTTTTGACAAAAGTACAAAACTCAAATCATCATTTTTGCACAACAGCTATTCTTCTGAGTATTGCATCTCATCAACAATCTTTAATATTCTTTTTTTGACTGATTGCTTAATGAGAAGCAGACTGGAGTCTTGCAAGTCTGCCTTGTGGTCTGTTTATCATTTGCTTTTGTTTCCATTTTATTACCCCAAACTAGGTGCTTAAATTATAATTCTGAGGCTTAAGAGATTGGTTTTATTTTTTTTAAATCTGTCATCCATACATTTTATCCACCTTCTAACATTTCTCCAGGAACATGATCAACATAATGTAAAATGATGTATAGTAATCAATTGAATAGTACTAGCATGCTATTACCATAGGATTCTCATGTTAAGTGATCAGCAGATTAAGAGTGAATTCAATGAGACTCCTGTAAGAATTCATGTTTCTCAGAAATGCATAATGCCAAAAACATTCCTAGGCAAGGTGGAAGTGAAAAGCTACATTTAAAAAAATCTATGTTCAGGCCACAAAATTCAGCCACTGATGTAATCCTTTCAAGACTTTAAATAAATATTTTAACATCTTTTTCTTTGCTTTCTGCTGAGCCTGTACGTTTTGTTCTGGCTGTGTTTTCAAATTGTCATGCAGTCATGGAAGAGAGACACTTTTAAAACAGAAAGGAGGGTGAAATTATTATAAATATACAAGAAATAAAATCTCCTGTAAACCAGGATCAACACCATGAAAATCAACAGATTCTTGATATCTCAAACCATGAGATTTACCTTTTCCAGACAAGAGGGTGGTAGCCAAAGAGAAATAAATGTTCATCCACTATCACGTCACTGCAGCCCTCAGCTGAAAAGGCGAACTCACAAGACAGGAAAGTTGTCTAGCTTTTGTCTTACACCATCACTGTGGCACTTGGAGCCAGTTAGAGAAGAAAAATACTGCTTTCTATATATATACCTCCTGAGTTTTTCACATGATTCTAGGGCACGAGAGGTAAAACAACTGTGAACAACAGCAGTATATCTTTGCATCAAAAAAAGATCAGACTTCAGAATTTCTATGTTGCTCTATTTTCTTTCTCCTTTTCTGGTGTATCAAAGCAAGGCAGCTTTTATGTGCTGCATTGCTTTGAAAGAAGGGAAATTCAAAGCCTGCATCTCATCCTCAGTCAAGTGTAAATTGGTGAATACTCATATATAACCCTTAAGATTTCTGCTGTTGGATCAGGAATAAGGGTCATATACCATGAAAACAGGCCCCTGAAGGAATCAATGTAAAACCTTTGTCGCAGCCGTGACAGCCAAACCCATTTTCCACCCAAAGGCCATTTTCCACCCAAAGGCCATTTTCCACAGGGTCACCATGAGAACCTTTCTGGGTACTTCACGCTGTTACTATATGTTTAGGCCATTTCCTATTTTTAGGTGCACTAAAAGCATTTCATGCCTCTATCCCATCTGCATACTAATGGGAAGAGATAATCTATCTCCCACCCTCCCCTTCCAAAGAAAATGCATCCACTGAAGTCAAAGTGCTCATTTGTCCATAACTGTATAATGGTGAGCCTTCCTGTGCATTGCAGTTCACATCCAGAGTGCACTTCAGAAACAAATCTTTTCATCATCTTGACTTACTCTGCTTCAGTCTGTGTCCCAGAGTGTTGCTGGACAGGACCTGGGCCGCTTTCAGCCGAAATAAAATCCGATTTGTGCTCCAGGAGCACTTCAAGTGCTCCCACTGCTGATGGGTGTTCAGTCTTCAGAGCCAGACTGGAGCTAGTCAAAATTAACCCCTCTGAAATAATTATAATGTGTTTCAATGAGCACACCTTGATGGTCTCTTAGACAGAAGCTTCGCCCAGATATCTGTTTCTAATACCTACTGATAGCCTATTACTCTGGGAATTTATCTATTTTCTTTTGGAGCCTGTTTGTACTTTTGACCTCCTTTAAGAAACTGTGAAGTTGCACTTCCTATTAACTGCTACATGATTTTCTTTGTTTCAAACATATTACCTAGTATTTTGGATTCTGCCTGTGGCATGTATTATGAAAAATAATGAATACCTTTCTACCTTCTGCTCAACGGTCATAATTTTACAGACTTCTGTCACATATCCTCTCTGTTGTTTTCATTCCAGCCTGAGGTCCCTTTTAAAGTCTTTCCTCATAGTAAAGCAATGAGATCATCCTTGTTGCCCTTCTCAGTTCTGTTTCAAGTCGTACTGTATCCTTTTGGAGATAGGGTGACCTGACCCGCATACACTATTCCACATATTGATGTATTAAAGATAAGCATGATTAACCACTCAGTCGTTTTGGAGAAAACCTCACTCAATATTCATTTGCTGCACTGATAACTCTGGCAGCACTATGGCACTTTGGAATTGGATTTCAAGAGAATACTGGATAAAAAAGGACTCAAGGTCTGAAATGAGAAAGAGACAGAGGCACAAAAGTGTTGTCTGTATCATCTGATGTCAGTTTAAATGAACTAAGGAAAGCCACAAAAGAGCTGGAAGGCAAAGTGTTGAATTTGCAGCCTTTGAGGAATCATCTCAATTTGAGCGACAACTGAATGCCAAGGTTACAAGTGACTGAACTTGTTTATCTATTAGAAAAAAAAGATTGGGTTAACAAGCTTTCTATGCCACATAACTAACTTTTAATTAGGGCAAGTCTCAGCTCTGAAACATCAAATTCTGTGTTGGAGAAAGAGACAAGCAGTAAATCTGCCATTCAGCCTTACTGAGGTGCTTTACACCAAGATGCTGCAGCTGCAAAAATATTATGGAACTGACCAGACCAGAGAAATTAATCTTTCCAAATTGGTGTATTTTTAAAAAGTACATGATTCTGCTCCTTTATAGTAAACACGATCTTTGTCATTACGTTCAAGACATTCAAGGAAAAAATAGTTTCTCAGGAACATTTTCAAATCCTAATTTCTTATGGAATAGAAGTTTGTAATTCAGCCATATGAAGTGGTCAAAATGCATTTCTGTGCTTTCTCCGGCTCTGTCACAAGTAACTCACCCTTCTTGCTTTGTGATGGAGACAAGTGCATTTTGAAGCATTACCAGGAGCACCCTGAAGCTGCTTCAGAAGTTACCATATAAGGCTGACTATAAACAAATGTCTATGTGCATCTTTTAACACCATGCATTAAGATTAAAATTACAGCCATTACAGCTCTAATTCTGAAGTGTCATTTCACAGCTAAGAATAATAATCGTTCATTAAAACTTTCTGAGGGATTATGTACTGCATGCTGAATATTTCCTAGATTCTGCAAACTTTCCAAACTCCTTCAAATGAACCACTTCTCCAGTTCTCACCTCCATTTGGAGTTCTTGTGTGCTCTGTGTATGAAAAGCTGGGTATGGATGATAATGTCAGAGGGGGATAAAAATAAAAGTAAGGACAATAGTTAAAGATGAACCTGCGCTTGGAGATCATTTACTCTGTCCTGTTCTGGTCGCCACAATTCAAAAAATACATGGACAGACTGGATAGGGTCCAAAGGAGGGCCACAAAGATGTTCAAAGGGCTGGAGAACCTGCCTTGTAAGGGAAGAGTCCTTCCAAACTGAGTAACCACAAGATCAGAGACAGCCACTGAGCTGAGTAGCTAAAAGGAAACAGCTCTTGAGCCTCTGCATTAAAAATCATCTCAGTACAGCATCCAAGTGCTTGCTTGTTAGTGTCTGGCTGCCATGAAGCCTCCAGGGATGGTCCCCAGCTGGCAGCTTTGTGGCATGGCAATATCTCAAGAGAAAAGAATCTCTCAAAAGAAATCCTGTTCTGTTTATCATATCATTATCAAAATTATTATTTAATATCTTCATCAGTGACATGGACAGTGGGATTGAGTGCACCCTCAGCACGTTTGCAGGTGACACCAAGCTGAGTAGTGAGGATGACGTGCTTGATGGACAGGATGCCACCCAGAGGACCTGGACAAGCTTGAGAAGGGGGCCCATGTGAACCTCATTGGGTTCAACAAGGCCAAGTGGAAGGTCCTGCACCTGGGTCAGGGCAACCCCCAGTATCAACACAGGCTGGGGGATGAAGGGATGGAGAGCAGCCCTGCAGACAAGGACTTGGGAGTACTGGTGGATGAAAACTGGACATGAGCCAACAATGTGCACTTGCAGCCCAGAAGGCCAACTGTATCCTGGGCTGCAACAAAAGCAGTGTTGCCAGCAGGTCAAGGGAGGAGATTCTGCCCCTGAGGTAAGACCCCACCTGCAGTGCTGCGTCCAGCTCCGGAGCCCTCAGCACAGGAAAGACACGGACCTGTTGGAGCGGATCCAGAGGAGGGCCACAAAGGTGATCAGAGGGATGGAACACCTCTCGTGTGAGGAAAGGCTGAGAGAGTTGGGGTTGTTCATCCTGGAGAAGAGAAGGCTCCAGGGAGACATTATTGTGGCCTTTCGGTTCTTAAAGGGGGCTTATAAGAAAGATGGGGGCAAACTTTTTATTAGAGCCCGTTGCGATAGGACAAAGGGTAATGGTTTTAAACTCAGAAAGGGTAGATTCAGACTAGCTGCAAGGAATAAATTTTTTACAATGAGGGTGGTGAAACACTGGCACAGGTTGCCCAGAGAGGTGGTAGGTTCCTCATCCCTGGAAACCTTCAAGGCCAGGTTGGATGGGGCTCTGAGCAACCTGATCTAGTTGAAGATGTCCCTGCTCACTACAGGGGGTGGTGGACTAGATGAGCTTAAAGGTCCCTTCCAACCCAAACTACTTTATGATTCTATGATTCTATATTATTATAACCTGATTTTGTGGTTTAACCCCACCCAGCAACTAAGCTCCATGCAGCCGCTCACTCACTCACTCTGCCCTGGTGGGATGGGGGAGACAATTATAAGACTAAAAGGGAGAAGACTTGTGGGTTGAGATAAAGACAGTTTAATACATAAAGCAAAAGCCACAAGTGCAAACAAAGCAAAACAAGGAATTCATTCACTTCTTCCCATCGGCAGGCAGGTGTTCAGCCATCTCCAGGAAAGCAGGGCTCTGTCACACGAAACAGTTAATTGGGAAGACAAATGCTACGTTTTGTCTTTGGGGAAAATGTTCAATCCAAACATCCCCCCTTCCTTCTTCTTCCCCCAGCTGTATATGCTGAGCATGACGTCATATGGTTTGCAATATCCCTTTGGTCAGTTGGGGTCTGCTGTCCAGCTGTTTCCCCTCCCAACTTCTTGTGCACCCCCAGACTACTTGTTGGTGGGGTGGGGTGAGAAGCAGAAAAGACCTTGACTCTGTGTAAGCCCTGCTCAGCAGTAGCAAAAACATCCCTGTATTATCAACACTGTTTTCAGTACAAATCTGAAACATAGCCCCATATTAGCTACTATAAAGAAAATTAACTGTACCCCAGCTAAAACCAGCACACCTGATAGAGTGAAATAAGCTCCCCTCCAGGTTTGTGGCATGGATAATATCTAGAGTGGTAAGAACAGCTATCCAATATATTACCATAATCCTGAAATGTTAGGTGATTTAAATAAGGGGGATCAACATCTTACAATCAATAAGGGCTTTAAATTGCAACTTTTGGTATTAATATCTATGCTTCCGAAAGAATGTACAATAAAGATATTATCAGCTCACCTTTTTTTCCCCTTGCAGCATAGTCTCAAACCCGCAGCTCTTAGAAGGCTGAACAGAAGGTGGGAAAAATGGGAGCAAGAGCAACTGCAGTCACAGTGCAAAGGCAAGCTCACCCCTGGCTGAGAAGGCCTGGGTTTGATGGTGGTGCTGATGCCTTCAGGGATTTCTGATTATTTCACCTCTCCTTTGTTTCACCTTTCACCACTTAAATGTAAGAGGTCAGGAGCTGTGTGTCTCTTGCCTTTACGTTTTTCCTAGTCTAAGCAAGTCAAGAACAGACGCTACCTGGAACAAAAAAAATCTGGGGACAGATTTATTTTAAAAGTCTCTCTCCCCCAATGATGCCAGTGATGATGGCTTCCTACACAAAGACTTGAGTGGATTCATTTTTAGAAAATATGGAGTCTGGGGCGTTGTGTGAAAAAGACATTATTCTTATTGTCTTATAAAATTCAGTGCAATCCCAAGATACTCCCTCCCCTACTAGCAGGGATATATTCCCAATATCCTCATTAGTGAGCTTTGGGAGAAAGAAAGTAAAAAAACCTTCAGGAAATATAAGGGGGAGAAGATGGGACAGTTCAGGAGTTCCAGCCAAGTAGCTAAGAATAGCAGCAATTCAGCATAGGCTAAAAATATCTTCATTTCTAGTGACGAGATCCAGACGTGGAACAAATGCCAGTTTATGTCACTCAGCTCTGACCCAAGCACATGCGATGAGACTATAAACAAAGAAATGATGGTTAAATAGAGTTATATAACAGTGACCCATGGGATCACAAAGCAGCAGCATTCCAGTTCCCACAACGAAGAAAACCAGCTAGCTGGGCTCACTCGTAAAATAATAAAACAGGCCAGTGCTTTTTATATCCGATAGCTTTAATAGCACAGGAACGTCAAACATGCCTTTGCCAGAGATTAATCTCTGCTTTCCAAGATCCTTTCAGCTCTCCATGTCAGCTCTGAGCTCCCGAACTCACTGCAGGTTTCCTGCTTTGCTTTCGGCAGAGAGCAGAGCCAGAAAGCTGACAGCGTTTCTGGCCAGCTGCCCCGGCAGTCCGCCACCCCGGCCAGCTCCAGGGAGCGCTGGAGAGGATGGTTTGAAAGGGCAGAAGAACAAGGGGAAATATCTTGTCTTGGAAATATCTTTGCTGACTTGCAGCTTCCCTGTGCTGGTGTTGTTATTTCCAGCACAGTCATGGGCCTGAGGAATACAGGCCAGAAGCAGTTATGGTTGGTCCTAATTGCAGGGTGCACATCACATTAGATGGTGCTGAAAGAGGAGGGCAGGGAAGGAATACAATCTTGCTAAACTCACTCTTGGAAAGGTGTATAAGTGCAATCAAAATGCTTCAGCTGCATAACATGCCTAGGTACACTCATGGGGATGCCCTGCCTGTGCAGTATGCCCTGGCAAGACCAAACACCACAATTTTAACATAACTTTGCTTTAGCTACTGTGTTGGGTGATACTGGGGCAGAAAAATTGGAAGACCAGCTGACTTGGACTACAGAAGAGGGGAGAGAGCCCAGCAGCACAGAAGAGCTCTGCTTGCTCCTTCTTCCCTACTCTCCTAGGGAAAAAGGATGAGCAGCTCTCACTTCTGTGCTCTGTCTCTGAACCCATGAGGCTGAGAATAAACAGGGAGAAAAAGGCTGCCCTACTGATGCAGACATGGGAAATAGAAAGGACCTTCTTGTGACTCTCCTCAGTCCTTGGAGAAAAACTTCTGGGACTGGAAGATGGCCACAAGGAGCAAAGGAACACAGAACTCCTTTGCTGCAACAAGACACGTTGGGAGGTGACCCCGGTACCCTCATCCAGGTTGCCATAACTGGACTCAGCTGAATTACATGGTGAGAACTGTGGCTTGCGGACCCAAACTCCTTTGCGTAGACATATCCTGGAGACCAAGCAGCACTGAAAACATCTCGGCCTGCAAACATTAGGGACCAGAAGATGGACAAAAGAGATACTTAAGTACCATTTCAGAGATACTTAAATACCACTTCATGGTCTTTTTTGTGTCCTTTTTGTTGTTTGTGAGCTTTTGAGGGCTTTCAGCAATCTGCAGCAAAGGGAGGTCCTTGTGCTTGTGGAAGGATCTGGAAAGGTGAGTAGGGAGCAGGCAGGGTGCTCAGTGTAGTCCAGTATCTCACAGACTACGGATGATGACCCCAAAGGGAGGCGGAGCTGTCGCATTATGGTTGAGTCCAGCTCAATCATGTTGCTGTTCAAGTCATACTAAATTGTCAGTCTGTGGGCACGATGATGCCAATAAAAGCTTGGGATAACCAATAAAAGCAACCTGTGTTGCAGGCAACAGGGAATTAATCTGGCACATCACTTCTTGCTTGTGGAACAAGTTACCTCTTAATTGGGTGCAGTAAAATCTTGATGTTTCCTACTTTTACAGCACCTTAAAAGCACAAGGAACTGCTTCTCTGAACCTGGCCCTGCTCATCCAGAACACAAGATATAAATGTCTGGTTTTTGTTTGCTCAAGGTGTAAAGGAAACCAGGACTACCAGAACAGGTGAAGCCCCAGACAGTACACTCATGCAGCCCAGTGCCCTCATTCTTGTAGGGAAGCTGGTGGGTCAAACCAAACAAGTAACCAAGGAGCTCGCACTGACATCTTTATTGCAGTGGTGAGACTAACTGATTTCTCTCTTCTCTACCTCTCTGAAACTTACTGGCACTTTCTAACTTCCAGACTCATCTTTGTCAAGACTGGTCAAAAAGCTGGATTTAAGAAGTACTGGTAGGCAATGACTCACAGACAGACAGAAGGAAATGCAGTTGCATAAACTTTGTCCTATTGGAAAAAAGGCTTAAAAATCCTCTCTAACTTTCTTGTTACCACCAAGATCACTTCAAAACAAGATAAAAATTAAAGATAAAGTGAAAGTGGCTGCTACTTAGAAGAAGTTATGTTGGATGTTTCCCCTTGTACTTCAAGTGACCAAAAGTCTATCCACTTTACAAGAAAAATTATTTGTTAGGAGGTTTAAGCTGCACCCCAAAGAGCAGACAAAGTGTGGTTCTGTCTGGTGAGAAACACTAAGTAACATTGCAAAGTGCATCTGTTCTCCTTCCAGATTGCCAAAATTTAGCTGCTGTAAACTGTAGCAGCCAACCATGCATTTTGGCAATGGTAATTCATTCATAGAAGAACTATATCAAAGTTCTTGATAGGTCTTTTGACCTCATGGTGAATCATCTTCCCTTTTACAGACATTTGAGTGGTTATCTATGGAGTTAATTGTGTGCCAGAACAGACCTGAATGATGTACTTCAACCTACTTTCAATGTATCTGAACAATGTCCCTGGTCATAGGAGTAAGAGTGCTGGAAAGCACCTCCTTCCTCATAAAATTAAACTCGATTGTCTTTTTCTGTATTACAAGGACTGCAATTAATTTTTCAGTCCTTTAAAATACAAGAACAGCTAGTGTAAATCCCTTCGAAAGTGAATGACCCAGCAGACAAACAATTTCACCTCCTGCTAAAAGCTCCAATATTTTCCAAATCCCTCCCTTCATCTTCTTCCCAACCACTGTTGAAAACTTATGGTCCCTGTAGGCTCTTCAGAAGGAAAATAAAGGTCAGAGTCAAGGGAACAAGAAACTTTGTCCTGTGCCTTCCCCATTTTTTGAGACTGCAGTATGTGAAAAGGTCAATTGTGTGATCAGCATTCAGTAAGCTGACCTCTCTCTTCTCTGTTTCTAAACAGCGTATGTATAGTTTGGCCAATTTTTTCCTACAGAGCATGTGTTGTTACAGCAACTATGAAAATGGAAATTTAATAGTAGCTGTGTGGCTATTTTGAAGACCTGGTTGCATCCCAGGAACTCCTATATTCCATCCCATTTCCCCTCTGGGAAGAAATCCATGTAGCTGTTTGAAATGCTGGTATGGCATATGACCACATCCTGGACCACTCTGAGAACTGCTATGGCAAATAAAGCAGACCAGTCTTTCTTTCTCTGCTTGGCAAGGATAGTGCTGGAAAACAGCACTGGAAGGAAAGGACAGAAAGGATCTCACTGATCATGCCTATGCTCAGCACCGAGTAATTTCCAGCTCCCCAGCTCACCCCAGGCCAACAGGCTTAAAGCTATGTTGGTCCACAAGACTGCAAATCTATAGGGTATTAAAGCTGCCATCCAGATTTTCATACCCAGGTCACTCTGCCTGCCTTTTAAAAGTTTGTGATGGGTGGGGGATGCTTTTTTGCCTATTAGGCTAGAAAAGTTTAGAGGAAACAGGTGGCAATCTCTGTATTCAGCCCAGGTGCCTTTGTTCTCTGAAGTGTGATGGCTCAGCCTGTGATCCAGCTGCCTGCCTGTAAATGAAAAGCATCAGAAAGCATCTTTCATCAGGCTAAAACCGAAGAAGATAGTTTTACAGAATATATATATATACAAGTAAGCAGGAATGTAGGCCAAGAGTATTAATAATTACTAACTAATGGTCTTTGACACAGTATTAGATGGGGAGAAGTAAAGGCTCAGTGTAGTCCATTTATCCACCAAGCAGAGTACCCACGGTTGCAATATTGAATTAACCTTTTCTGTGACCCAGATAAACTGGGGAAGGAAAATTTCAGGCCGGAAAAATTGTCATTAGGATTTTGCACTGCCAGATCATCCAATAACTATTTAATTTTCATCTTAATAAGAAAATTGTGGATTGTTCCCTATTTAGCATTTTTCACCCTTTTGGTTTCGAAGCATTTTGCAGTCAGCAACTGCTGGGAAAACTTTGGCGCAGGAAACACTTCACTCACCACTGAAATCAGGCGATGTGTTGTATAGGGTTGTAAAAACAAGATCCCACGAACAATGGTCTCTGTCTCTTCCTACCCAGAAGCACAGAGGGGTGCTACATAGGTGGGATGGTGCCACTCAAGCTAGATGCCAACCACAACATATTCTTATGATAAGCACACCACAATTTTTAATGCTTTATTCTATCAGGCCCATTATTTAGGTAAGACATGCAGCAAGCAAAAGACTACCAGGTCAGCTCCACCCCATACAGGGCTCGAAGCCCAGTCCTCCATCTCTGAGAAAGGCCATCTCTGGAGGATCCAGAAGGTTGAAGAACTGTCCCCCAGGGCAGTCATGCAATGATTTACCCAGAAAGATGGCTTCATTCAATCCCCTTTCAGGTATATCAATATAGCTTGTGACCAAAAACTATGAACTACAAATCCATTCCACAAATGCATAAAAGTTTTTACTCTGTCTCTTCTAATTGCAGATATTGCTGTTATCAAGACGGTTGCCTTTTCCTAGCTCCTTTTCAGTTGTCCCTAAAAATAGGTGTTTAAAATACCTGAGTCCTGTTCCTCCACGATATCTATTCCATTCCTCTGCAGGAAGCTTACTGCACGGACAAGCATAATTTGGATTTCTACATATTCCCTCAACTTATGCTGTCAGTATTTCTTTCTCATGAGAGGAACAAGAATTCCAGTCTATAGAAACTTGATGAAGAATTTCTATTAATAGGATTAAGGATCTCAGTCTTCAGGCTGTATACTTTATGTCTGTTCCTACATGTTCAAGTGTCCCTTGAGTTTGGTTGCTTTGGCATCTGTAGTGCATGTTGACTTAGAGCATTGCAGAATGTGCTGGATTTCTTACAGTTGTGCAATAATTTGCTGTACATTTCATGACAACCATCTGCTCAGACCTTACTTTTCTCCCATGTGCAGCCTGGTTGAAATCAGAACTGCCAGAATCAATATCTATGGGGAAACCAGAGAAGTTAATAAAAGAGTTAAAAGTGCAGGGATTTTGAAGACAGCACAGAGTTGCTCTGTTTTCCTGCCAGTTACCTTAAGTTTCCACAGTATTTGAGTTATACTCCTCAAAAATGTATCTACAAAAACATCCAAGCACATTTTGTTCCTGACTTTTTTGACTGTGCAAGGAAAAGTGATCAACTGGCTTGAAAATAATAGCTCTATATATCTCTTCTGAGGTATATGCCTGGCTTAAGCAGAAAGCAAATCTCCAAGTATTGACTGAAAGGTGATTAAACTGCATCTGCTCTAGAAATAAAGTTAAAACCACAAATCACACAACAGGAGGCTGCCTGAAGCCTCTCTGTGCTCCATCACTCTCAGGACAGATTCCTGCTCTCCTTCAAGCTGGGAGGTGAGTCATAGGTTGGCTGCTGGCCAACAGCAGTGGGGGGCTACTCCCAGGATGCTCCCCCCAGCTCCTCATGTCTGCCACGACACTCGCCTCTGCTGAGGTAGGGGGAGAGCCAAATGCTCCAGGACTTCACCATACAGCTAGTGGATTCCCAAGCCAGCTCAAAAGCATGTGCTGGGAGGAGCATTTTAAGAAATGAATATGACTTTGCTGTAATTATAAAGTCAGAATCTAACTTGTAGGGCAGTGCACTGGGACCGCCTCTTGCGCTGGTATCTAACCTTTGTGTCTCCTCACCAGTTCCCTGTATTGCTGACTGCTGGGATTTTTCTTTACAGGTAATGGGTTCAACCAGCTTTTACAAACAGGGGTGCTGTGGTTGGCTTTGTTCATTTCCATATGAAAAGCACAGACATTTTAGAGCTGAATCAAGAGTTTCTACCCCTTCTCTATGAAAGGGGGAGGGTTGTATCTGGCCACATCTCTGTCAACCAGCACCATGAAGGTATGCCACAGAGTTAGATGGGAAGAAGGAATTGTTGAATGATATATTTCTGGAGATGCCACCACTCACAGATATTAAAATTTCCTAATAATCTTGAATATTTTACTGCAGTTCATTTAATCAGTTAGCCCTATGGTCAGTGCTGCGTGCCTGGCTGCCATGGGCTAGATGTGCTGTTTGCAATGATCTTGTGCACAAGTCTTGTCCCAGCAATGTTACAGAAGCAAAATACACAGGAGTGGCATCACGTGCAAAGGCAGCACAAATCACTTTAGTGAATATGGTTTTCATTATCTGCAAGGATGAGTCAAATCTTACCAAAAAATGAACAGTAAACTATGCACTCCAAAGTATATGCCCATGCACACATAAAATCAGCAAGTGCTGAATACTGGGGGGACCATATTTGTTTTGCCAAGCAGCAGCAGAAGAAAAATGTTCCCAGCTGAACACAAAGCAGAAAATAAAGTATCAGGCATCAGTCTCCAGGTTCTTTAAGCTGTCTACTTCTGCTGTTGAATTGGGAGACAGAAGGGACCTTTCATTTTTTTGAAACTCATTCCTTGATCTTTCTGCTATGTAAAAGGGAAGGCAAAAGGGAAGTGTGATCAGAGCAAGCCAGAACAATATATCAAACTTGGATATAAAAAGCCCTTCGCTAGCAAGAAACCTCAAGGGCTTTTATGCAGGGAAGGGCCACGGTCTGCATACAGCAAATTCCAAATCAAAGTATGGTCTCCCCTGAGTGGATAAAAACCTATCACATGTATGGAGATGGTATCTAATAATTGTATACCAAACCCAATAACAGAAATCATTACTAGCTATTTCTAATATAGACAGAAATTGCATGTTTGATGGGATATCACTAGTTTAATTTGTGATGCATCCAGCACATATTGAGCTGTAGTTACTTCAATCGGGGTAGAGTCCTGAAGGATGTGATTACTAAAGGTACGTTAAATCTCTTTTCCAACAGAGTTTCATGCTCCTTCCTAGTTTACCAACAAATACTCACAAAAGCATCATTCTGTGACCTTATTCATATTTTCAGTTGTTTAAGTTTAATGCCATGGGGATGGGATATTTATAGCAACTTAACAAATTCTAAAGCCTTGCTCGCAGTGTGACTAGAAACACAAACTTTCTTTAAAACTTATTTGTTACACCTTTGCTCTTTGCAACATAGTTAGTGTCACCCCCCATTCAGAAATCTGAAATTATCTCCTGGTTTCATTCTTTTCTATGTAAGAATTCAGTATTACCTTTATTACCCCTCTGCTTAAGTCATTTTATAGCAATTCATATTTCTTTAGAATCCCTATTGATCTATGAAGAAAATACTGAACAAGACTTGCTGTAGGGTCAATAAATACTTTTTTCCTAATTTTTGCTTACCTGGTGTTTTACTTAAAACCAGAGCTTCTGAAATCACATGGTGATGTGAAAAATTGTGCTTTAAAAAAAATGTCCCACATGTTTGCAGAATAAAACATTTAAAACATTCATATGATGGGTTTTGGAACTTAATTTACATTTGAAATTTTAAGGGGGGATCCTTTCCCCAGCTAGGTGAAAAAATATTTGTATTAACAGAAATAAAGCAAAAATCTTGTTTTCCTCAGAGGCATTTTGAAAAGAAACTACTGCTGTTGTCTTTGTAAACCACAACAATTTTTACTTTGACCTTAACATTTGACTGCCCATCCTGTTCATAATATCTCAGCCCCTGTTAATACTGACTGTAGGGAGGTCTACAATAGAAACTTATTAGCATGCTCAAGACTATTTTCAGCTCAGCATGAAGTAGGATGTCTCAGTACTCATTACAGTAACACCCTGCTGATTTTGAGTCTTAATTAGTAGTTCATAAAGCACTTTAGAATCTTGAGGTGAAAGATGATATACACTTCCTAAATAGTATTACTGATTTGCTTACTTTTCCATTTGTGAATGATCATCTTTTACATCATCTTTCCCTATTTTAAAAAGAAAAAATATGAAAAGGCTGTTAAATGAGCAATCTGAGCTTACACTTTAAAGATACTGGTTGGTTCACTCATAGCATTTTATTATTATAACACCAGGTAGACACATCTCTGTAACAACTATGTTGAAATACTGACTATTCACCTATTGAAGAACCTGTTTATAAAATTAACAGTAGAGGCAAAAAAGTAAAAAAATCAATAAGATGACTGCATACTTCTCATGTCAAATGATCAATAAATGACCCAAAGGAAAACAATCTACCAAGAAAATGTTTGATGGGGTCAAAATAAGAACTGCAGCTACAGTGCTAAATAAAGTCCAAGTCTATTTTGATTCATTTCCCTACACCGTAAATACACTCAGATTGTAAATAGAACAAGGAAGGGCAGAAAGGTCTAAGGTACTTTCTGTATTTATGAACTCATGCCCATACCCTGGCATAAACAAAAGGTCACATTACCAGATGTCCTTACATGTGCTACTGCTTGTGTCCTACCACTACTAAGAGCCTGAATTCATGCTAATAATAACCACACAATCTAACCTTCCTTAGTGAGGCATGGAGTAAAAGTGATAAGTACCTTACGACAAGGCCCAGCACACTCAAAAAAAAAATGGCTTAGCCAGCCAACTTCAGGAGTCAGCACTGCACTTGATATCAACAGCAGTGGGCACAGTCAAACCAAAGAGGTCATCTGGAGTAAACTGGTGAAATTCTCCCGATAGCTAGCTTTCAACATCCTTTTTTCCTATGGAGGGTTTCACATTTGATTCCCCTTTGCATGGGCAGTCCATCCTCCTGGGAGGTGGCTGCAGTGGGAATGCCAGGGTGAGGAGTCTCCTGGGATGCTGGGGAAAACGTGTGATACCATCAGAAACTTCCTTGGGTCTCCAGGATGGGGAAACCTTGTTGCCTCTGCAGTGTGCCCAGTGCACCCCACTAGACTCCAGGTAAAGAAATGACTGGTGTTTCTGCTCCAGAAGTTAGCCACAGTGGTTTGCTGTTGGAGGGCATTTGGCTTGGAGTTGGACAACTCTCCAACAAGTGCAGCCATCAATAGACACCCAGGGCCATGCAGTGTGTCTGGCTGCGCTGCATCAGGATTTTGGACAATACACAGGACATAAGACATCAGGTCCATGAAGTGGGTTTCTCTTTCCATTGCAGAGTGATAGATGAAATATCTCCTGGCCCTGCTTCTCTGCCTTTCCTCCATCTCGGGTGCTCAGTGCACGTCCCCATGTCAGTGCAGCACTAACAGGTGAGAATGGGCACAGTGTGTTAGGCTAAAGCCAAATAAAACTTGTTATTCTGTCTCTGATAATGGCCAACAGCAGATGCTTTAGGAAGAAAGACAGGCAACCAGACCGTAACAGTGTCCTGGAGAACTCCAGCAAATTGCTGCTTAGGGACTTCAGGAGCTGAGAGGTTTGGGGGCTTAATAGTCTCTGATTCATCTTCAAGAAACACTTGTTCAGCCCCATTTAAGATCTTAGTATTCACAATGCTCTGGAGCAAGGGTCCCACCATTTAGCTGTACTGCAGGAAGAAATCTCTCTCGTTACTTTTGAACCTGGTATACAGTGCTCCTCATTTGTGCTGTGGAGACACACTCACCTTTTGTTCCTTATTTACTTCCTTTCTTTGACCTATGATTTTACAGGCTTCTGTTGGACAACATAGCGGATGATCAGGGATGCACTGCTGACACCAGTGATGGCTATTCCCTAGTGATCACAGGGAGACAAAATGTTTTCAAAAGCTTCAGGCAAGGACATTTTCCTCCCAACCAACATACTGATACTGGCAATATTGCTGTGCTGATTGTGTTTCCTAAGGTCCTTCCATACTCTCACTTCCTTGGGAAATGAAGAAATATATCGAACATAACAACTGTCCTACAGCAAAGAAAGAATGTTATTAAAGGAGCAGATGTTGGATGATCACAGTGTAAGCCTTTGGCAACTTAAATGACCAACAGAAAGGTTGTACGAATAGGCTGGAAGCTACCCAGCAAACATTCCTGTTATCAGTGCACACTGTTTTGCATGTTCTTTGAGAAGGATGAGCTATCTGCTGATTCCCAGCAGCCAGCTGCGGGGCAAGGCACAAGAACCAGCCGAGGTGCTAGGAGAGCGAGGAGAGCCTGAACCATGCAGTCTGACATAGCTGCTTGTGGCAAATATCACAGTGTGATACTCCGGGCCTGTAGAGTCAGGAGTTGTTTTTTCTTTCCTTGGAGAGCCCTCCATATCGGAAGGAAGGAGTCATACTGTGCACCTGCACCAGGAGAGAGGAGAACTTGGCTTTCCACACAACAGGGATCCACACAATGTCAGTACACAAACTGCTCAGAAAACAAAGTGCCTCCTGGGACCCTGTGAAAGTGTGGATGCATTCAGTTGTCCTAGTCCCCATTGGAGAAACACTCTCCCCAAGAGCTTTCTGATGCATCACACCAAGAAAAGAAGGCATATGGAGAGGACATGGTTGTACCCCATACAACACCTCCTGAGATGGCCCTTTGGCTCTTTGCTCCCTGTCTCTTTGAAACACTCCATTTTGCTCTGCAGGGATCTGGAGGACAACTTTGCATACCTCTTAGTGTTTTTCTTTCTCTTTCAGACCTACTTTCAGACTCTGAAGCTTTATGCTTTTCTGATAATGTCTCCAGTTATATATTTTCTCACTTCATTATGGAAGGTCTCAGCAGGTATGGCAAGAACAGCTCTTAAGATACTATGAGCTCCAGAGCAAGGCAAACAGCCTGTGTGTTGTTGCTAAATTCAAAAGGTCAACATTAAAATACGAATATAACTCCCCAAAACACATATAAACAAATTCATATGAGTATAGATATTCCCTTATCCATTGCTGTTGAACAGCAGCAGAGCTCAGTGAGACCATGGGCACACTTCTGGATCTCCTAACGGGTTGGGCACGGATAGGCTGTGTGACTTGGAAAACACAGTGCAAGCTATGAATTTTCTGATGTGCAATGAACAGCATGATGGATATATACTTTGGGGACATACTATATGACAGGCAATGTTTGAGAAGTCCTCTGGCTGCCCACCACCATACCATAATAACTGCCTCTCAACGACCCATCCTCTCCAAGATCTCTGGAGATTTGCGTAGGAAAGGTCCCTGAAGCAGTGAGAGGATCAAGGCAGCTCTGCCTTCGAACATCCAGGCTGTGAGCAAACACCAGCTGGGTGAAAAGTTCAGCGGCATTTTCCCAAAGGAACTGAAAATTGTGCAAGCAGAGATAAACCATAGCCTTTACAAATGACAAAAAGCTGTAATCCTGGCCAGGTTACACCCCTTCAGCAAATCAGGCATGTACTGATTTGGCTGTTTTCCAAATCTAACTGCACCATCCAAATAGTGTATTATAAAAACTTGTGTTTAAGAACTTTGCAGCCCTTTTTCCTACAAACTCTTCTGGTCTGGATGCACAATTTTTGGTTGTTCACAAATCCTTTTCTAATTCCAGAGTTTCTTTGTTAGGAGGAAGATACTGTCACCATAGCTACCCTGAATGCTTCAGTGCTGCTCTGCACATAGCTTACCATCAGGGAAAGCTGATTTATTCATTTGAAATATGTTTTGTTGGATTACATTCCCACAAAAGCCTGAGTATTTTATGCAACAAAGCTGATTACAGAGTATTGACGTGGCAAGACATTTTGGCTGCTTTCTCCTGGTTTTACTTTGTTGGTTCTCCATTGTGCTGCCAGGTCATGCTCTTAAAATTAGTGAGCTATTTCAACAGCAGAATTCCTTTTGTCCCTGCCAATGCAATGTCATCTGCCAACTGAGTGGGGAAAGAAGGTGACTTTTTGGAGGCTCTGAGAAACACATGAAAATTAATGGATTCAGTGAACCCTGACCCTGCTTGAGAAAGTAATTTGTTATTCTGTCCATCAGAGTATCAGCGAAGTCTCTGCTTTCTGATGGTTTGTATCACCTCCTTCCAGCCAGTTCTGATGGCTCTGCCTGGTCTTCCCAGACAGTGACAGTGTCACTGAAACACTGTTTTCTTCCTGAGTGCATGCAAAGGTGAGCTAGCCACCATCTGCAAAGAGCAGGAGGGTCTGTGAGGAATGGGCACACTTCCAGGCACCACAGGTTGTGGGCAGGAGGGTTCAAGTATGAACAAAAATGCAGGGCACAGGGACTGCAGGATTCTTGCTGGAGGAAGCCAAGCATGGGTACTTGAGCAAACAGCCATACTTGGGGCTAGTAGGAGGCACATTTCACACAGCAAATGGATTTAACATCTCTTGGCAGCATTTCAGTGTGTGGTCGGCATGACTCAAGCTGTGTCTGCAAGCCCACGAGGACACTAGTGAGGCTGGTGCAACTTGGTAGGGCAGGGCAAACCCAGGCAGGGGTGTTACCCAGAGCTCTGCAAACCACATGCCACCTGATACCTCTGGTACATCAATATCAAACACCTTGTAATAGAGCACTGTAGATAGGAGGCATGACCCCGCAACCTTTATGCATAAGAGTAAAGCAAACAGGAATATCCACCTGCTTAAGCTATATTGACAGACTGAACCATAGCAGAGATTCAAGAAAACATTCAATAAGACATTGGGCCAGAAGCCAAGCTGGTGTGAGTCCACGTATATTAGTGTCATGGTTTTAGCTGGAACAGAGTTAATTTTCTTCACTGTAGCTGGTATAGTGCTGTGTTTTGAATTTAGTATGAGAACAATATTGATAACACACTGATGGTTTAGTTGTTGCTAGGCAGTGCTTACACTAGTCAAGGACTTTTCCAGCCCCCCATGCTCTGCTGGGTGCACAAGAAGCCGGGAGGGGAGGGGGCACAGCCAGGACAGCTGATCCAAACTGGCCAAAGGGATATTCCATATCATATGACGTCATGCTCAGTCTATTAACTGTGGGGCGCTGGCTGGAGGAAGCAGCACTCACGGCTCGGGGACTGGCAGCGTCAGTCGGCGGGTGGTGAGCGGTTGCATCACTTGTTGTTTGGGGTTTTTTTCCCTTCTCCCGAGGTTTCACCTCTACCTTTCTCTCTCATTATCTTCCTTTTCTTTATATTATTATTTTTATTGTTGTTACTGTTTTATTTTAATTATTAAACTGTTCTTATCTCAACCCACAAGTTTTGTTACTTTGGCCCTTCCAGTTCTCTCCCCATCCCACAGGGGTGGGGGGAGTGAGCGAGCGGCTGTGTGGGGCTTAGTCGCTGACTGGGGCTAAACCACAACAATTAACATCAGAGATCAGTGTTCTTGACCTTGTGCTGATACCACTGCGAGTATGATGAAGAGTCCAATGGGGACAGAGTGGTAAAGACAGGCAAATATCTACATAAAGTCTTCCTAAATAAAAGCCAGGTTTCCAAGAAACCATGAAAATAAAGATGGGTAAAATTACACCCTGCAGTTAGGTTTCCACAGTGTGCAGATGGGATCCATTTTTCCTGAAAACCTAGGTGTCAGGAGATAATCTAAGCTATCCTAAAAGCAGTGCTTAAGTTGTCTGGGGTGACGGTCCTTCCAGATGTGCTTGTCTGCCTCCCTTGGCTATCTCTAAAATTTTAAAAGGCCAAAGGCAACCAAGATGACTTCCGTGCCAAGTGAAACTGTATGCAGTACCTTACTGGAGTTAGGCAGAGGATGAGCATGGAGCTTGCCAATATTTTACCAGTCTGCCATCTCAGGATGGTTAGCTGTCAGTCTCTTATCAAGCAGGATCCCCTCCATTACAGAGTTTTCCCTTCCAACAACTGCATTCTCTGCAGAAGATGCTGTGCTGACAAACAGCCACAGAAGAAGCAGTTGAGCAGTTTCAGGCCCCACCTTTTCATTTTGCAAGCAGACTTGTGGACACCAATGACATAGAAACACCAGGACCAGATCCAAGAGATGTGCTGCGGGTTGCATGGGGCTGGGTTGTGCTCCACAGCCCTGCCAGCATGGCCTGTCAGGGACAACAGCCGGCAGCTCTTCCCACCACCAAAAGCACAGGGACCTGGCTGGCACTTTGATGAACACCCAACACCTGACTCATGCAGCGAGAGGGAGACGTTTGTGCCATCAGGCAGTTGCTATTCTTCTGACTCTTCTGCCTTGCAGGAGAAGAGGGGGGACAAACAGACACTCCTTCTAAACCAACAGGGAGGACACATCACCACACTGCAAGCCTAGATGTGTGCCTGCCTATGCCAAAGTAGCTGATGTCATATTAGAGAATGACCTCAAGGTCATGATCCACTCAAACTAGGAGCACATTGCTGGCACGCAACTTCAACAAAATAGGGCAGAATTAAGCACAGGCCTCAGTTTACACTGACCTCCTGAGGGATTTCATACACAGAAGAATAACACCAGGAGTGCTTACACATCTTTGGCTACCATGTGCAGGTAAGTCGCATGCAGAAAGTAGCCACCATACACTAGAGATGCTGAGTGCTTTCTTTCTGAGCCTGAGACATGGGTAAGGACTTTTTTGGGGGGTGAGGGATTGTGGGAGGGAGCGGTATTCTCTCATCTGCTTAGGAACATCTATAGATATTACAGGGAATCACAGATCAATCCCTCTTTTCATTCTATGGAAGGACATCTGTAAATGAAAGGAAAGGAAAAGCAAGCGTCAAATGTATCAGGAAGTAATTCATTAACACCAGCCAGCCCCATAATGATAAGAAGTCTCTTCCTCCAAAGCCTTTGAAGTGGAAGGCTTTCAGTTCACCCCCTACCAGCCTCATCAGCTCCCCGATCTGTCCCAAGCCCTGGCTGTCCCCTCAATCCCATTGTAAGGAGAACAGACCAGCTCAGGTCAATGTGGCGTTGTGTGTAGCTGAGAACATTCAGAAGCTGGGTCCCCTGCTGTTGCTATAAGCTTGCCCTCAGACACCCCTAACCACACCAAACCCAAATACTAGGCACCTCGGCAAGCATGGGCAGCTAGCAACCAGCAGCACTGCCTCATTCACACATGAGGCTCCAACAGCTTTTGGTTGCTTCAGTCACAGAGGAGTCAGGGAGGCTTGGTTTCCATTCTCCCAGCTCTTCTTTGAGGAAATTCCTTCTGGACCAAACTGGCACCCTGGCCAGAGGAACATGGGTCTCTGGAGTGTCTGTCTGACTCGATCCCTCCTGGGTGTCTGGGTGACATGAAGGTTATGAAGATTTGTCAGCACCACTCTGAAGTCACCCAAAAAATCTGTAGTTGCTGCAATCCCCTTCTACGAGTGTTTAATATAACCGAAATCTGTGTCTACCCCGCTGTAATCACAGCTGCACCTGATGCTCCTGCCAGTTCCTTGTCTTGTGAATGTTAAAGCTAATTACAATGGCTGAATCTGCACTTAAATATGGGCAGCAGCAATAGTCAAATCAACCCCATTTGTTCTTATAGGATGCTATCTGAAGGCTCCTGGCTAAGGGAATTAAACTATATGAGGATGTGAACAGCATTTGGGGGTCTCTGAACAACTCATAAGCTGAATTGCCTGGCTAGAAATTAATTCATTGACACTCCTCTTGGAGGCAGCTACCTTCCACTGCCTGTTAAGACAACACCTGATGAGACTATTTACCACCTCATTACACTGCTTTGTGTAATTCAGCTGCTTTGTTTTGCACATTAAGCACTATTAGAAAACATCTACTTTGTGGCATCAGCTGTCTGAATGATATTCACAGGCTTTTAGTAACAGTGTGGAAGGGTGATAAAATACTGAACAACCCCAAATTACACACAACCATCAGGTTACATAAGGCCACATTTTGGCCAAGCCCCACAGCCACCACTAGACATCTGACAATATTCATAAGAGACTCAACTGTCCCAAAAAGGAGTTAGCATTGCAAGCTGGCAGGGAGATGAACTTCTCAAGCACTGCTTTTGTGATCGATGAAAGTCTTGTCCAGTTGCTTCCTGTCTTGGGGGATAAAAAAGTTATTTTAAAGGCCTTTCTCTGTTTCTAGCTGAAGACAAGAAGTCAAAATCTTGGAAGCTTGATGACAGTAGAAAATATTTTGGTTTGATGTCATATTACATTTGCCAAAAATATTAACTTAATAATTAAAAGCCATTTTGAGTGATAAATATAATCTTTTTGTGTTAAAAATATCACCAGGTCTTTTAAAATTGAAATACCTGTCAAGGCCAATGTTCTCCTGGGAACAACTTCAGTTTTGACAAGTATGATTTTTTTTATCTATTTATTTATTCAATAGATACAATTTCTAAATGTGTGCATTTTCTGTAAATCAGTAATGACTTCCACCAAATAATCACTCCAGATCATTCATATATCGGAACAAAGCACCTACAGAACCTATCTGGAGAAGATTTCAGAACAAAATCTGGCTTTGCCTATTTGCAATATATGCTTGGAGGTATTAAAGTGCACAAACAGCTCAGGCACTTTTCTTCATAATGTGGTTGTATGTTTTGATCAATCACAATTTGTTCAAAGCTTATCAGAAAATGAATTATATGCATTTCCTGAAAAACCCAGCAGCTAATATTTATATTCCTGTCCAAATCACATTCATTTTACATTGACTAATCAGTCTCCAGTCAAGGATTTGGGGGGAGTACGCTGGTTAGTTTATAAGTGTATATACACCCCATAGCAGCATGCTGACCCCTGTTTTTTGTCAAGAGCTTTGAGCAAAGCCACTGCCTTAAAAAATGCCAGTTTGATTATTTTTTCTTACGAATAAGACAACTGATATCTGTGTAGTCAGAGGTGCTAAGTTTCATTCTGGCTCAGGAGGTATTCCAAAGGAATATATATTTCTTTCCGGATCTTGGTTAAGTTCAACATATATTTTGGGACTGCAAGGCAAGTCCTTAATACTGCAGAAGATGTATTGTTATTTCATGGCTAGAGCAGAAAAGTTGTTTGGCATCTTAAGTTGTATAATTGTATTAAGGCAGAGCTTCATTTGCATATAAACCACATTTTTTATGTTTTGGGTATTTATTGCAAATCTACAGTAACTGATATATCAACATTATTCTGCTTCCACCAAACTCCCTGCCAAACTTCTGCGGCCAGTCCTGGGAATGGAGTTCGGAGAGTTTGGCACCGAGTGCCACGGAGTTTTACATTTGTTCCAGGGAAATGTTTCTGGCCAGATATTTGCCAAAAAATAACAAAATTGTTCAGGAGGCTGGCAAAATTAATGGACTCCCCTTGCAGCTGAATAGTGGCCTCAGGGGTTAAGCACAGGAAATCAAGGCTGTGTTTGTCTCTGAAACCTATGAATAATATGAGGTGAATTAGCACAGCTCAGTTTTCCTCTTGTCTCAAAATGGCAAATAGTCACTCACCTTCTCAGATGTGCTGTGAAGATTAATTACTCAAGATTTTTTTTTTTAAGTCCTAAGAAGCCCTAAGTGTTGTTAATGATTATTCCCATAGTACCATCAATCATGATAAATCTGTTCTAAGTCATGGTCTAGCAAAGGCAGCCCAAGGCAGGATTCCATGTATTTCTGAATTCAGAACCTAGTTATTAGAGTAACTCATCATACGTTCTTCACCAAGTCAGTTAGATCCAGATTGCAAGGGGTATTTAGGCACTGCAGGATTTAAATGACTGAAGCCATTATTGAAAAGGGGACCGTGAAGTTACTCTGCTTATCGCAAGCCAAGATGAGACATCAAGGCATCTCAATTCTGTACTTTGCCATCCAGGACAAATGCAATCTATCCACTGTGGAAAACAATAAGAAACAATGCATGCAAAGTGCTTTGAGAGTTTAAAGCAGATACAAAATGTATCATACATTATTGTCATCGTAGTGTTAAGGTGTAACACTTAAATAGAACAGGCATTTCTTTGGCTGAGGGCACTTCTCTGGGCTACCTACCTGAGGCAACACCTGAGAGAGAATTAAGGGCACAGACAGACATACAGAGAAAACCACAAGGATTTCAAATGAGCTTTTTCTATTGGTGATCTTACAAAGGATACTTTTTCTGCATCAGATAGGATGATTATAACAGCTGGAAACTTCCATAGTGGCTGTGGGTCCACACCTTGTGGCTTTTGACACTTTCAGATGCCAAATCTGAATGGTGACAGTGATTCTGCAACAGCCTGAGGAGCCCCAACCTCAAATGCAAGGGCACCAATGGTTAAACCAGGACAGACTGAAACGGCATTCACAAGTCACCCTACATGAAACCAGCTTTACTTCTTTTTGAAAACTTCTACAGGGCATGGTAATTGCCCAGGCAATACCCCAGTTGTACTGCGTAATAAAGAAAATACTTATTTATTTATTTATTCTTACTTTCTTTATTCCAGCACTGATGAGAGTTAGAGGCAACTTCTCATGTTCCTTGGTCCATGGAATTGCCAGATGTATTACAAAATATATCCTGAGTGGATTAAGGAGGAGATCATAAGTTACTCTGTTTGCCTGGGGCAAGGTTAGATTGTTTAATGAAGAAAGACACTATTTTGTGTGTTAGAGTCTCTCTGATAGAGCTTGCACTGTGCATAACATAATTTATAGACTTCATGCAAAGAGATGGTAAGCATCATTCCAGATACATGAAATGAGACAAATCAATGGAAATGAGCAAACCAATTGCCCATATTGGTGACAGTAAATAGCTTGTTTTCCTTGGCTTTGTTTTAATGAGATTATCCAATGAACAATCTTTTTCTTTAATTGACTACTAAACAGCCAATGATAATTAACTCATTCTTTTTTTAACATTAACTGGTTATTTCAAATAAAATGCTCCATTTCCTTTAGAAACATGGTGCTGTTTTGCATTGATATCTGCACCATCAGTGATGGGACCAGCTTTGGGCCATGGTGGAACATGTTTACCAGCCAGCCCACTGTCTGAATGAGTCCCATAAGAATATGAAACTCAGTAGCAGTTATTATAAAACTTCAATGTAGTTTCAAGAAAAATAATGCCCATGATTGCGTACAGCATCATTCCTGTCTGGTTTAACTCAGTTCATTTCACAAGTATAAATAATAACCCCTGTCATCTTCCTGCTGCCATTTAAATCAGTTATACATAGGGCCACATGTACAGGGCTGCATTATCTTGCTTCCCAAATAGCAAAAGGCACAGCAGACAGGTTTTGTCCTCCCTGTACATGGGATCAATCCTCACTGCAGCAATGCTACAGAAGCCTACAAGCTCCAAGCACACTGGGTTATAATGCACTGCATTATACCCTGCGGGATGCAGCACAAGACTTTGAGCTCCTTGAAGATCTGCCAGCTGGAAGCAGCCCAGTGCAGAGCATGCAGGCGAGAGACTGGGGCATGCTGCACTCATGCAACCAACCCCTCGGCTAGAGCAGACACTGGTGTTTGTGTGGGGAGGGCCAGCAGGTTGCTGGGGCCAGCCCCACTGGCTCTGCAGCAGCACAGTGCCTTCTTCCCCTTCCAGCAACGGGCGCTCCCTGGGGCAAATCCTGCTTTTTTCTGTCCCTTTGCTCTGCAGCAGATAAAAAAAAAATAATCCCATTAGCAGTAAAACCTTTGGCCTTCTGAAGCGACTGCAGATGCTCCATGAAAGGCAGCGCTTGGTAGCTGAATATGTCACCATGTCTAATGGGAGCTTTTGGCCCCTTGAGAACTAATCTGATGACCTGAAATCTGTAATTGCTGCTCCCTGAAGGTCCAGTAGATAAGTGTATGCAAAAATCACCATAGCAATCCAACCAGAAAAGCACTGCTGTTTTTTCCCTGCACTCTAACAGCTCTCCCATCTTCTAAGCATGATATTCAGAGAGGAGGCAGAGGAAGGCCAGGGTAGGCTAGCAGAAAGAGGGTGTTTTTGCATGGATTTTGACCATAAAGGTTCTCATTACAACACAAAGACACTTGTACGTTTAAAGTTTTAAGTGCTACAGCTGATGTCTCACTGAGAGAAGCCAGGACTGCTATGGTTTCTCTACTGTTATTTAAAATGATGCATTCCTTCACAAAAAGCCAGCAAGTTTATTTGACTGATGGAGAGAAGAGAGTTCAGGTCTTCTCTCCGGTAAGGCAGAGACAGGAATCGCTCTGGTGCTGCAGTGGAGGTTGTGCCATCATGGCAGCAGATGCAAAGAAAGTAAGAACAGCAGTAGCAGGTCTGGCTGATCACTGGAGATTTAAGTTTCTTATTGGGAAAATCCCTCCTCAGTCACTCCTAAAAGCATCAGAAAGCCTTCTCCAGGTCCCCGTGGTGCTCAGTTGCCGCTCTAGCCTCTGAGAAGTGACAGTGTTGGCATCTGTTACCATCACAATCTCTTTTACTTAGTGTCATTTCACTGCATTCAAGAACTCCAAATGCATATCGATTCATAGCTCCAAAATCCCTCCCATCAAGTACAGAAATGCAGGATGCTCTGAAATTTCAACCTGCTGTATATTATGTTTGACTCAAGCTGCCATGGGCTGATAAGGACCTCAACAGTTGAGCAAATGTTCATGCAAAACAAGCAATTCTGCTTTAAGCTATCATTTCCAGAATAATTCTGTGGTTTCTGGTGGCCAATAACATTAGAGGATTCCAGTGTTTAAAAGCTTTTTTAAGAGGAATTGTCAGTTTCCTAAGTGTAAACCACCTGGATTAATTTTTAACCACATTCATTCCAAGAATGTGGAGCTAATTGATTGCTAAATCAATTTTTACAAGTGCAATTCATAAATAAGTGGTAAAAAGTGTTCCTGGCTACTTTGACGAGGATGGAGGAGAAAGATAGAGGCAAAACTGCATTTTTTTTCACTTTTTGCCCTAAGGTCTTGAGTGTTGCATGGTAAGAACATATATAGCCTATTTACAAAGATAGTTTGCTCATTGTCCCAGACTTCATATAGTCCAAGTAATCTCTGTTGTTAGCCTGAACAGACACATTCAATCTAATTCAATGCGTGGAGAAAAAGCAAAGAATACAATCAAACCAGTAACAGGAATAAACAGCCTTTCCACATCAGGATATCGCTTTTCTGGGCTGCAAGGCAGCTTGTGTGGTCAAGACAAGGGTGAAGCGGGATCTGTGTCAACAAATCAGCTGGCCAGCACTGTCCTTGGAAAGCCACCCTGACTTCACCCCATGAGCTTATTTCCTCTGCTGTCAGGCTGTGTGACTTATGTCTTTAAGCCAAACTAATGCAATGCCCAACTGTAGTTGTTCCCCCTGCTTTTCTTGTAGGGTAATCTCACTTACTTCTGGGCAAACCAAGAAGGCATGAAAACTAAGCATGTAGCTCACTGCAGAAAAAAACAACCTTGCTCTGTGCTCCGCCATGCTCTGGTACTGTTCATGTTCCTCCATTGCAGAGGTCTTTGGCTGGGCACAGCCTGAGACTCAGGATAGTCTGTTCAATTCCCTGCTCTTCCACAGACTTCACACCTGATCCTTGACAAATCCCATTAAAAGACATTTAGGCATCAAAATTCCATTTATATCAACAATAGGGAAACAGCAAAATATTTTGGGGTCATTATTGGGCTTCAGTTCCCATTATAGATACAATATACATCCTATCAGTTCAGAGTGTCCACAGTAATGTGAGGGACATGGTAGAGCCAACTGATGGCCTTTGGAGGTCCCTCCCAACCAACATTTTGAACCTATGACACTGTGAACTGGTCAGTTCACTCCAAATTCAGACTCAGGAGTCTGAACTTTTGGTAGCTTGGATGGTCATGTGAACCAAGACCTTCTTCACAAGTCAGAAACACTTTGAGGACTTCCTCAAGTCTGATACCTTCTCCCATACAGCTGCTTCTGTCTCAGACAGATTGGAAGGCTTTCTGGTCAGTCAGCCCTCTCTTTCCTCAGGGAAAACTGTGTCAATCTTTCAGTATGGACAGGGAAATGAGCTCACCCCATCCTGTAGGGACACTACCACAGGCTGCCACCCAAACCAGCCTCTCCCATACAGCCCACATCACAACCTGCCCCCAGCTTTGCCCAGGCTGTCAGCAAAGTTCTCAAACACCATCTGAAATTATATGGTCAGGAGTAAGGAAGCCCTTCTCTAACCACTGCAGAAATCCTGGGGAAACCAGCATAAGTCAAGAAAACTCAGTATGACCCCCCTCATTCTGAAATATTCCTCAAACACAGAAGAAGAAGAGGCAGGTTATACGCTACCTTCTCCTGACAAGTGATGGTCTCAGAGAGGAGGCAGCTCTGCCCACCCCAGCTTTCACTGCAACCTCACATAAAGCACCAAAGTCTGGGGTTTCCCAGTCATCAGTCTCAGATCCTAGGCTTGCCTGCTCTGACCTTCAAGAGCCAGCAAAGCCTACCAGGCCAAATTAGCCCTTCTCCTTGGAGGGATTTCAGCAGACTCTGTAATGGATTTAAAAGAAGGAAGTTGGTACATTCATTGATTTGTATCAAGTTCTGTTCAGCTCCATGTTCCTTCAGGGCTTTACTTTACATACTTCTACTTGGCCCAGTGACAACATCCCGTTTTACGTGCGATGCATGTACAACTGCCCTCATATTTGCATTCAAGTTTTTCTGTTACTTTTCACACTTAACCTCTTTATGCACTTCCATCTCTTCGCTGTTTATAAATCTACCCTGACCATCAGCTCAGCTTTCCTCCCCTCTCAGTTTCTATTCTATTAGACATGCAATACTGAGTGAGTCAGTTGGTCAGAAGTTGGGGGTTTTTTTGGACACTGGAATATGAGCAGCAATAAACTCACAAATTAAATATATGATCTAACTATAGAGATAGCTACAGTTGTGGTGGTCATCCATAACTCAGTTTCTAGTCAGTGCAGGTGTCTATTGGTGTAGGAATCACTGTTTCTCTTGGCTGACTATAAGGGAAAGTAGCTAGCTCCCTGTGCCCATATCAGACATGAAGGTCAGATGAATCCTGCTCAACATGTCTGGAGGCATTCCCCAACTCCACAAAATCTATAGCCTACATCTTGCAGCCTGCTGCTGCAAGAAATCACCTTTCTCCCCCTCTTGTTACAGCTCATTCATTTGCTCTATAGCTCCCAGACACATGGCATGCATGGCCTGGGCTATTTACATTTCCCTGTCTGAGTTAAACAATAGAAGAGGCAGTCAGGATACTATTTCTCCCAATCGAGTCAAAAAAACATTCTCTCCCATCAGGCAGTGTTTGACAATATATACAAAAGTCTACAGCTGTACCCTGGATGTCTGAATTTACTGCAGTTCCTGGCTGTGCTCCGTGGCATTGCAATTCAGATGACCAAGAGTAGATCATAATTCTCTTCTTCCATCCCAGACTAATAGCCCATATTGTACCTTCACTCCATGCAGACTACATCTTTATTCATTTTTAGTATGGTTAGGTATTTAATCTGCAGAAGAAATACCAGGTCAGAAAATGCAGAGGCTGTTCTGAATTATGATGCTGTTCTTATCACTAATAGCTCTTTGGCAACAGAAAACAACACAGTGTGCTGGGACAGATATGAAGCGAAAAAGTAGGTCTGAACCCCAAGACCTTAGAGAAATAGTTGTCACACCCTGTAAAAAATCACCCACCTGTAACTTTCACTACATAGCACATATGGGCCTGGGCAAACCAAAAGGCAGGATTTTGCTCTCTGCTAAGCTATATCAAGTCGTGCTAGTTAGGAAGCCCCAGTTCTGTTTCTGCTTCTTCCTCTGAATGACTGAGTCATCTGCGGGTTACTGACCTGTGCTTATCCACCATGTGTAAATACTCTGAGATCTCACACAAGAAGCCATTATGAAGGTAGGTATTATTAATTCAATGCAAGGCTTTAGAAAATATGAAAAGAGCATGGTATTTGAGCAAGACTAATGGTAACATCAAAGACAGCTTTTTCAGTCTAACATGGCAGAGATCTGGCTCTGCTCATTACTTTCTGTCCTGAGTTACTCCAGGCAGCTCTCACCTCAGATAAGGATGAATCCCTCCTAGCTGAAAGCCATGTCAGGAAGGACTTGGCATAATGAGACTGCTGCCAAAATGACAAGTAGGGGATGGAGTTTCAACCTTTGGCAGCAGACAGGATGACTGGCTTGGTGACTGAAGGTCTGTGGAGCAAAGGCAGGGAAAAGGAGATTCACTCCGAGGAGGTGTCTGGGCAGCTTCCTCCGATAAGCCAAAAGGCCTAAGTTTGTACGAGGGGAGGTTTTATATATTTATGTGTAAAAAAAGTTTTCTAGCTTTCAGGATAAGGGGGCTAGAGACTTTTGCAGAGGCAGAAGACATTTAGTGGAGGTTTGTAAAAAGATTCCTGGCATACCCTGCTCACAGCACTTTGGAATTCGCCAAGATGAGCATCCAGCACTGTATGATTGCTCTGCTGCTCTTGTTCCTGGAAAAAAGGGAGTGTGAAATGTGAAAATCTTTCTGGGAAAATAGAAGGATGATCAAAGTACTCTCAAATTCATATGAAAAAGACCTCAAATTTGGGTCAGTGAATCACTATTCTTGGCAATTAGCTTTCAAATAAGTCACTGTTTGGATGCTTTGGTTCCAGTGACTCAGTAGCTAACCTTTGGTACATAGCTGCCATCAGCAGAAGGGAGGGGGTACGTAAGGCACAAGGGATTTTGCATGACAGAGGGTGTCCTTTTCCAAATATGCCAATCTGGATGGCAGTGACGACGTCACATCATCCCCCTTAAAGAACACATACACATGGGAAATACCACTCATGTCCCTACTATTACTGGGGTTTGAACTCCTGAAAATACTGCACAGCAAAGCTTGTGCTTTTGTAGCAGCTGTAAAATGTACACAAACATAACACACATTTTCCTTTTGCTCCTTCCTGCCTGACTGTACTTTGGCCCAGTTATTTCTCTATGTCAGATGGCAATTTATTGTCAGCAGTAAGTATAAGAAAAAGGCTCAGAGGAGAACTGCGCGAGGTCAGTCACTCATGGGTGCCCAGAGAGATAAAACAAAGCTTCAAATGAGAGCTATAGGACATGGCATTGTTAAATTGTACCTTCTTTGCTGTGTGGGGCTGCATACCTTTGCCATACGTAGCACTGTGCACCAGTGCTTGCTGGCTTGTTCTGCAATGTGAGCCACACAGCTGCTGGAACAAACACAGCATATGTCCCTGATTTTGTTTCCATGCCCTGCTCTATAAACAGAGAAAACTGCGAGATGCACTTATCTTTTTTTGAAAACAGAAAGAAGACAAAATATGTTGGATGTGAAATTTTATTAGTTCCCTGGCATCATTATCCTTCCTGTACAGTAGGAGATGAGAAAAAGCATTCTCGATCTGCAGAGCAGGAACCTGACTCCAGCTGGGTAGGATCTGCTAGATGTCCCTGCAGGGAGACTGCAGAGCTGCCCACGCCACCCCGAGTCTGGCCTTTGGCCACAGGACCTGCCAGCTTAGAGAAGGACACAGGACAATAGGGCTAAGGAGGCCCATACCCTTGAAAGCCAGCTCCACACTGAGCAGTGGAGTCCAGGGCAAGTCATGCCCATGTCTCCTCCATCCCCAGCTCTGAGGTCCACAGGATGTCTCTAAAGGCTCTCACTGATGGGAAGACTTATGTAAGTTGATGCCCTACAGGCAGTAGGTAGCAATGTCAAGTTTGAGTATCACTTTCCTGATGTCACCACGTTAGCTCTCCTGTGGTCTGCCCACCTGACTCTTAGCAGGACAGAAGATATTCCCTGACTTCCTGCCATGTAGTGAGCTCCCGGAGCCCCTGTGGAGGGGAGAAAAAAAACTCAGCACTGCAGATAAGACTGAAAATTCTGCTATGTGAAGGGGTAATTCTGCTTTATCTGAGTTTGTAGGACTGGAAAAACCCCTTGTCTCTCCAGTCCTTCTGCATGGGAAATGAAGATTTGGGAATGCTGATGATACATAGCTATCTTGAGGCAAATGTAAAACAGTTCTACTAGTGGTTTATGCCTATCATAAACCACATAATTTCCTACCCATTAAGAGAGGCATCAAAGAGATGAAAAGTTTTAAACCATGTAATTTCTGCAGTATAATAATAGGCCAGACTGAATATTCAAGTTAAGTCAGAGCACTGCTTTTGGCAGAATTACTCCTATTTACAACAACAAAGACACACCATGTGTGTTTATCATTATTCACAGCCTCTACTGCCTTCACTCTGCTCACCATCCCTCCCACATCTGAAATAAAGCACCATAAATTGACATTGATTCTGATTAACTCTAATAAAAAGTTAATACCTAGGAATGCAGTTCAAATGCAGCCTGTATGTCAGTCTTCACTGGGCAGTCACATGCCCTTGTTTAGTAAAACCCCAGGAGCACACTGGATTCAAGGCTGAGATTTCTTCCCATTGTCATTTCTGGTGCATGACAAATGAGCCTGGGACTTTCACCTTAATGATCTGGCCAATTTACAAACTTTTCTAGGACAGTTTTTATCAACTGGATTGTTGCTGTTCTATTTTGCCATCAGTTGGCTCCTCTAAGAAACACTTTTTTTTTTTTTTAAATCCTAAAAGTTTTCCAGTTAAAACACAGATTTATTTAGGAAATATGGATGCTTGCAATGCAGATGTTTACCTTGGTGCTAACCATTACCTCCTCATTTCAATCAGTGCAGAGCAATACAGTCTTTCAGGGTTTTGGTCATTTTATCATAATGCAAATGCCTAAAATGAGTCAGATGGGCCCTTAAAGTCCCTGTTTCTCCCCAAAGCTTAGACGGAGTCTTCCTCAAAGATATTTACAGCCAAATGAGAGTTATCACAATATCTTTGCTCATATTCAGCAGCACATCTCCATTTTATAAACACATAGATATACGTATTTCTAATACAGTTAATGAGATTTAATACATTTATACCTATTTAATTTTATCAGCAAGCAGTAATACAGTAGTATTTGATTGTATTCCTAATACAGTCAGACACAGTGCAATACTTCTGGACCTAAACACCTGAAAATCTTTCACTGTGTCCTACAGGCAGTTGGGATGGTCATGAATGGCTCTTCCTAACCTCAAAATCTCTTACTCTTCAGTAGGATTGTAGCTATCTCTTTGCTGTACTCATCACTGATTGATTGCCCTCTCCAAGCCAGACTGAGCTACCACAGTGCTTACCATGGGCTGGATCAAACCAACTCCTGTTGATAGCAGCAAGAAGGAAAAGACTCCTGGTCCTGCTTGCAATGTGTGCTCTGATGTCTTACCTAGCTAGAAAATGTGCATATCCATCCCATTTTTCCTCTGTTAACACACAGGAAAGTTAATTAATTTACCTGTACTGAGTGGAAACTAACCTGACAGTCAGCTCTGTTTTGCTGCACAATTATCTTAATACACAAGTGTGAATTTGTTCCATTTAATCAGTGCACTGAGTAACTCCCCTGCCATCCCCTGTTTGCAGAAAGGGGTCTTCTCACATAGACACACAAAAAAGCCATCTGTTCACCTCTGTGTAGAACCTGAAAAGATACTTAATAACTGCATTAGACTATGGGTCCCCTCAGCAAAGCCTTCACAAAATAAATGTAATTGGTATTTTTATATTAACAGAGTGCAGTCCTAGATTAAAACAGTATAGTGATTAAAATGCTGAGGATATTTTAATGTTTGCTTTTGCCCCTTTCTGCAGATTTCTTCATATTTTTCCTTATAAGGTTTTTGAAGCTTTTAGTGGTCTCTCTGTTGTCACCAGGACTCACCACTCATCATTGGAGCCTTAGACTTTTTTAGCCTTTAGACTTTGCTTTGTGGAAGAGGTTCAAAAAGGCCAGTTACATCTGCTGTTGGGTGACAGCTGCAACCACCATAAAGACATGGGAAGAAACACCCCCTTTCCCATAGCATTTAGTTGAGGTGCAATTCAACTCATCTAACACCAACCTAACATGATGCAGCCAGAGCTCATGAAACTCCTCAGCAGTTATTTGCTTACCAGAGCAGCTCAACTTTTTCCTCTGTTACTTAGTCTACAAGCTTGGTTTTAACCTCAATTAATCTGATCACATCGAAGTCAAGCTCTAGCCTGAGAGACCTACCTAAGCACCTTCCATTAGTTGGTGGGCACTTCCAAAGGAAGCACTTATTATACTTTGAAGAGAGCAGCCAAGGCAAGTGGAGCCAGTAAGTTCCTATCTCTTTCTCAAGGTTATACTGGGACCATGGAAAACTAGTTTAGAGGAGATGGTTAACTCTTAGATAGCTGGAGATGGACAGGTGCACTCCCACCAGCTAAGCAACAGGGGCAGATAGCACCCTGTAAGGATTTAAGAACAACTGCAATTCCTAGTAACAAGCATATGGTTGTCAAGGCCCCTTCTAGGTTTCTTAACTAGGGTAGAGCTTAATATAGGGAGACACTGCCCATCACTTCGAGTCAGTGTGGGAAAGGAAGCCTTTCCCTTGCTGTTGGGTGAGGTGACAAGGCAGGCAAGACTCAAACAGAGGATCTGCCACCTTCTTTCTCCCAGCTTTCTCTGATCTCACATATTTATGTTGTGAACTTTCCATGGCATGAACCATCTTTTGCTTTACACAGGTGCACTCTGTCTGCTGCAGGGAGATCCTGTTCCTAGTACAGACCTCAGAGCAGAATGGTGGTTCAAATGATTAATGATGATGACAATAATAATAATAATAATATAACAGAGTACACTGAGGAAGCTTTGGGAGAAGAGTCCATGGAAGGTGGGGTACTACTGGGACAAGGCTGTGTCCTTTTAGTTTTTATCCTGAGTTTCTATGCATATGCTCAAAATCCTCATTTCAGATTTTGCTGCCTAGAACAAATAAATGAGCCTGGAACATCAACGATGCTTAATGCCAACAAATCTGTGGTATACAAGACATCAGGATCTCAAAGCTGGACTGACCTGTGGGGAAGATGCTAGTAATGCTCAAAGGGCAGGAAAAAAGCACCGGACCAAGGGGATGCTTTTATTTTCCAGTAGAGCTCTGGGAACAGAGGTGCCCTTCAGAGCTCAGAGGAGCTTCGTTCTCAGCACTGTTATCTTAGAAAATATTACTGACTTGTTTGCTGGGGTCACTAAGGAGGTCTGACCAGCTACACAGTAAGTTCATTTATAACATCTTATGAAGAGTTTTTATTTTTGTATGGCTTTTGATCTTAAAGTCTAGAGGAAACATCAACCCCCACACATGATTCACTGTAATGTAAGGTCCAGTGCATGGAGACATGTCAGACATTTGCATATCAGCTGCAAGACCTTTAGAATTACACATGCACTAGCGGGGCTCTCTCTAGCACAGTGTGTGTTAAAGATAATCAATGGACAGATTGCTTGTTAGCAACAGTGGAGAGAAAATTTTACTAGCAACATTTTTCTTTCATCTTCTCAGGGGTGACAGATGAAGCATGAGTGTGCAGGCACTTGAAAGAGAGGAAACCTAGGGAAGGGCTCGGACTGCAGTCAGGAGGCGGGATTTTTCAGCTTTGCTGTGTGAGGTCAGACAAACCAGTATCCCATTTCAGTCCTCCCAGTTCTCTTTGATGGCCTTGTTTGTGGAGATAACTCCCTCCTCCTGCAGGAAGCTTTTGGGTCAGTGACCTATGGCTTTGCATTGCTGCCAGGCTCTCCTCTCACTATGGCAATATTAATAAGTTTACTGGAAATAGATTTGGTCAGTCCCTGAAAGGAAATCAGATTCTACCAAAAGTCTCTGTCTTTCACCCATATGCTCTTACACACCTGTAACCTTCCCCTGGCACAGCAAGTGCTTCTGTGCGCCATGACCTGACCTTGTAGCATTCAGCTCTTCTTCAGATGCTACATCCCTGCAGAATAAGTAGAGCATTAAGAGCCAGGCTGTATCCTGTATGGAAAACAAGTTATCTGGGTTTCTTTGGTACTTCTTAAAAGCAAGCTTTGTATTTAACAACATCCTGAAGTTCCAGTTCCCTCTTACTGCAGCATTATCCTCTGATCTGCAAGCTGTCAACTGATCTGCTTGTGGCTGTCGGAAAATCAAGAGACCATGCATCAGGAGTCACAGCAGTTCACCTGTGGGGAGCTGTGTGACTAGTTTCAAGACAGCCGTGTAATTAGCAGGCAGTCTACTGTCATCACACAAAAGCCAGAGGATGCTTAAGAGAAGACAGTTTTCATCCCAGGTCTTCAATGCACTTGACAGTCAATAACTTTATTTTTTAATGAGGCAACAAGGCCCTGGACATTCACATTTCAGAGACGTAAAACATCTCAGGCAACTTGAATCTCTAAAATATTTCAGCAGCTTCTAAAGACAGAGCAGGGTTCTAGCTCCAAATACCATGCTTGTTTTCCTGGCTAGTGTTACAGCTCAGGGAATTAAACAAGCAGGTAGCAATGTGTGGAAGGAAAGCAGAGGCTCTCCCCAGGGATCCCGCATGAGCTCTGGGCCATCAGTGGGGTGTTGGTCCCTCTGCAATGGGGCTGCTGCAGATGGAAGAACCAAAAGCAGCATGGGAAGGCTGGCCCCTGCACCTGACCCGTTTTTCATCCCAGCACAGCCAAGTACAAGAAAATGGCCTTGCAGAGGGGGAGCTCTAGAAAAAACTAAAATGGGAGTAAGAAAAAGATGAACTCCAAAACACACGAAAAATGCAGTGGCAAACAGCTGCTGGGACTCACTGAGTGGTAAATTAGTGCTGTTAAAAGGAAATGTAATCCTTGCTTGGGGTTTGTACTAGGATTTGTGAATTATGATAAAAATGAGGCTTCCTTCCAAATACACAACTGCAGCAGGGCCAGCATGATTTATTGTATGCGGAAAAAAGCCCATATCTCCTCCTCACCTGTTCTGGTTTATGACTTACCTTTTCCATATAGTGGGGCTTTGTAAATACTGACTGGCCCTGACTACAGACAGGATGTCGGGATTAAGCTACCCTTTGAAATTTTTGCTGCAAACTGAATCTCTTCTCAAAATGCTGGGAATATAAACAGATTTTTTTCTGTTGTCACCACCACACGCAAACCATCCCTTTCAGAAAGGAAGGGGAAAAGTTGGTGTTTGAAACATAACCTGAAGCAGGAATCACAGAGGCACGGAACTGTTCAGGCTGGAAGGAGTTGGGGAGGTCTCCAGCTTCTTGAAAAGAGGAAAGAGACTGCACAGCCTTTCTGAGCAACCTGCTTCAAGCTTAGTTATTCTCATAATGAATATTTTTTCCTTACATCTAATTCAAACCTCCTTATTTCCATTTCTGACTGCTGTCTCTTGACCCCCTGCCATGCACCGCATCAATGAGCCTGGCTCCATCTCCTTAATAACCCCCTCATAGGCATTGGAAATGGTGTTAGGTCGGCACTGAAGTTGTCACTTCTTCAGGCTCAACAAGCCCAACTTCCTCAGCCTGTCCCCATATGTCATGTGCTCCAGCCACAACCATCTTAGTGACCTCTGCTAAACTAATGTAAGGATTTCAATGTCTTTCTTGTACTGCAGGTCCCAAAACTGAATGCAGTATAGTAGGTGGGGCCTAAACACCACACCTGTCCTGGGGGGATTGCTTGGCAGACATCTGACACACTAAAGCCAAAAGAGAGAGAACAAGAATGACCTCTTCTACAAGGGCAAAAGTTTACCAAACCCCCAAACACACGTAAGTATGGCAGAAGACACCTTGCAAACACTTTTCTGGTCTTAAGCTGAGAAACATCACCACTAATTTTAAGGCTGCCACAGGTGCAGTGCTGTAGTGTGAAACCTGCCTTGTTGGAGTTAACAGCTTCTGGTGGGCCTGGAGGCTCCTGGTCCTAAGCACAGGCAGGAAAAATTGACTGCACAGATCCTCGATGGGGAACAGCTGGTGAAGATGGCTCAGGAATGCTTTGAGCTGGGAAAATGGTAAACATCCCACTGGGACATGAAAACAACTTGTAGGCATGTGAAGTGATCCTTGCACATGTTACTGCACTGGTGTAAGGAACCAGCCTTTGTACTACAGGCTCAGGATACGTGATGACCAAGAAGAGCGGAAGACCCCTATGTGGCAAAAAGTACAATCTATGACTGTCCTTAATCTGGTGATTATGAGGAGGACATGAACAGAGGCAGTATATAGGAACTCAGGGTCTTTTTGCCAAAGTGTGAGTGACACACTTGAGTGTTGGTTCACAGAAGCTCTTTGGATATCACACGACCTCTGGGACATCCCTGGAGACATTTGTGTCTGAAAGCAGTGTTAATACTGCCGGAACTATGTCCTGAGCAAGTCAAAATATTTTTTTTTCCTGGTAAACAACCCATTTTATGAATTGAAGCTTAGATCACCTTGCTCCTGCTCAATTTACTTTGAAATAATAGTACATTGTTCCCACATACTACATCATTGGAGAACTGATGTCTGCAGGCTCAGTTGAACCAGGACCAAGGGACTTGACTGACAGGACTGATGTCCAAGGCATGAGGCCAAGGTCTCAAGATGATTGTTGTTGGCAGAGAAGTGTTTCCATCTGATGTCAGAACCTTTCAGGAAATTTACAATAATTTATCATATTCTGAGCCTTATTTAATAAAGAGTTGGTTTAATTGGTAAATGCCCCAAAAGGTGGTTGCCTACATGGTCACATCTGTTTCTACTTGTGTGTGTGCATAGGGGTCCATATGTAGACTTTTCCTGTATTTTTTAATACTTCTGAAACTCAAATGCTTGCCTTATATAAGGCTACCTTCATTTGCAGATGTCTGCTGTAATTTATTAGGAACAGCATTTTTTTTTTATTTAACTGACATAACAAGACAGTTTATCACTTGCAAAATTAATAGAAGTCTGGAAAATGATTACACGGTCATTAAACTCTTGTGCCAGTAGATTTCAGGTAAGGAGAAAAGCTACAACCAAAAAATCAGATTATGCATCCAGAGAAAAGGTAAGCCGCCTTTCTTCATGTACAAGATTGTTCTCATCTCTAATTTTTCATCCCTTTCAAACCACTGAAGGGCTACGCTTTGACTGCTTGATTCAAAAACTGACGAGTGGGGTCTTTGGTACAGAACAAGACCCAGGTAAGGACAGGATTAAGAGTCTAGGTCTACATGGGAAATCAGTTCACTTCTGCAAAGCACTGTTTTAACGGTGTTTTTCTTCTAGTATGAGAAAGGACTTTGCTTTGCTTTTCAAAGTGACAAAGCTGTTTCTGAGCAGCCCTCCCTCTCTCCTGGTCTGTAAAAAACATACAGCTTGTACAAGTGTGAATAGGGATTGATGATCATTTAATTGTTCCCCCTTTCTCCGACTCCTACTCAGCCTTTACACCTCTCTTCTTTTGCCTGCTTTGCCTTGCTCTTCTCCTACTCCTTCTTCACTCAACTCCCTTTCCCTCCCTGTCACCTTTATGACAGAGGTTGTCTGTATTGCAGCCCCTTCTGGTACCTCAGCTATCAAGACTTCAATTTTAACTCTGTATTTCACTAAAAATTTGCTCACACGGTGCATCTGCCATTACACTTTCACTGTTTTTCTTCCCTTTCCACTATTCTCCACCGGCACCCATGGCCCCACAGTGGTTGCCTGCTGCACCAAGTCCACCGTGCCACCTTTAATGGAGATTTCATCCCTTACAGCCAGCCTTGGACACTCGCTCCATTTTAAACACTTTGGTCTTTCATCCCATGCCATCAGTCCATCTCAGTGTCATGATGAGAGCTTCAACATGAAGGTTTCTCTGGGAACCTGCTGTTTACAGTAGGGACACAGAGGTCACTGGGCAATGTCCCAGTATGGGACATCTTAATTACAGTGTGGAACAGCAAGTGCCAATGGACTGGTCTCACATGGCTTACCTCTGCAAATAGTTATAAGGCAATAGGTAAGGATAACAGACTAACACTCACTCACAGACCAACACTCACTCACAGACCTGTGTAGTCTCACTTGTTTGTAATCCAGCCTCCCCAATTATGTCTTCCCTACAAAAGACAAAGCCCTAGAACAGAAAGGATGCTTTAGGAAGCTGACCTAGTTGTAGATTGGCAAGCTGGTGAAATATGCAAAAGGGTAAAGAAAATTAATAAACTCAATGTGCAGATCTATCCAAACCCCAGCCCAAAGAGCCTCAAGAGATCACATTAAGCTGGCAATTTAAATAAGATTTATGTCCTTCTACTTTGTTCCTGGGGCACAGAGGGTTGTGAAGGCTAGTCAGCACACTCAAAATCACTGTAAGTACCTCTGAGCTTCCTCTGTGTGGTCTGGCATAAAAGCAGCATGGTGGGGGAGTGATTGGCAGCAGGGAGCTAGTTTATCAAATGAAGATAATGCCAGTCAGGGGAAGGATCAACGGCAAATGCATCAGTTATGCTGGTCTTTCATTCCTGCTAGCAGAGATGTATCTAGTGGGACCACAAACCCTCTGGGACATGGACTGTGGCCTAGATCTGCAAATACACCGAGATACCAAATTCCCGCTGGCATTTCTTTGAGCATTAGGGGCCTAAATACCTTTGCTATAAATCCAAGCACCTAAAAAAGTTTCCTGTATTTAATGTTATAAATATGCCTTTGGATATAACTTACACATATACATGTGTGTACATGTTTGCAATTTTACCTCTGGTGACGTAAAGATGTGCCTTTGTCTGGAGATCCCAGAGGAGACATTCCCCGGCAGAGGAACTCAATTTTCCATACTGTTAAATTGTTACCATAGTCCTGGCACATTTTTGGCCCGGGCCAGCAAGCACTGTCCCAGATAATCCTGAGGCATGGCTCAGGGGTGTGCATGGAGCCAACAGGTAGGCTGGATGTGGCCACGCTATGCAATCTGAAATGTTGCCTGGAAGACATGGGCCACCCCAGACCAGCTGGGCTTAGCAGCAAGGAACAGGTACAGGCACAGCCATTAAGCAAATTGTCCAGGGTCACAGCAAAAATCTGTGGCAGAAGAGGAAATGTTGATGTCCAGGGTCCCCCTTCCCATCACGGATCCAGAGCAACCTGTGGGGTGGCCCAGCCTCCCTGGGAAATACTTCTTCCTCCCTGCTGCCAGACTCTGTCACTATATATAACCACCATTACCTGTGAAGTCTAGAGGAGGCAGAGTAAAAATCAATCAACAGGAGCATTTTAACTGAACACAAAAATACATTTAAAAAATAATTTTTGAGGCTGGGGGGAAGACAGCAATTTGTTTATGTAACATGTTATTTTCAGATTAGCAGATGGTAATAATAATCAAAGCTGATTGCAGAAGCAATCACTTTAAAGGTAGACCAGCTTTCAAGCTTGGTAAAAAAAAATCTGATCAGGCTTTATACTCATGGCACATGTTTTACCAAAGGGAAAGTGGGGAGAATCAACAAGGCTCAGTATTCAGCTGAAAAGTGAAGAAACTGGGGCCATAAGGGCAGTAGACAGGCACAAGCTGCTGCAGTCCTGGTCATCTAGTAGGTACACACACACACAGAACAAGATCCTGGGAACACTGACTCCACAGCCACCTCAGGAAAGAACACAGAATGGAGATTCATGGATGCAGCTGCATTCATACCAGTACCTCTGCTTGTAATAAAGGCAGAAGACTAGCAAGTTGCTTTGCAAAATCTTCCTATTTATTCTGCAGCACACTGAGTTACCAAGCAAGCTTTGCTGCAAAGCTCTCTCCGTGTATGGCTTTGTATTGAAAAGTCAATATATTCATTGGAGTCAGATGGCTGGTTTGGGGCTTTTCTTTAACTGAGTGATGGATTAAAAACAAGTCCTTTGCAATAAACAACACCTGGCATGGCAATAAAGCCAGACTGATTTTAGTTTTCTGATAAAGTTCTGCCTATTTTCTCTCCCTCCACTACAAACTTGCAGGATCTGTCTCTTTATGGCTAATTTTAACTTCCTGATAACATGATTGCCTTATAAAAAGTGAAGTGGTGTTGAAAAATATGTGCATTGGATTTGATGTGTGTGTCAGATTAGGGGAAAAGTGCACTGCAGCTTTCTATCATGTCTGAGATGATGTGTGTTTACCCACCTCTACACACCATTTTCCATATTTTGTGGGCTTATAGCTCTCATCAAATTAGTGAGATTTATTGGTGCCCTTCACATCTGAAATAAGTCAGCTCATTAAAGGCAACTCATTCCAGCATAAAAGACTTTACAGCAGCACAGGATGCTCATCAACTCCTTTTCTAGGGATCTCTTCCAGTAAAGTGACCTAAAGCACAGAAGAAGGTTTAGCAGGGAGCTAGACTCTGTGCTCAGGTACAGGCAGCAGCTCATGGTGCAGCTCAGATCATACAGATTACTTTTCTGAGATGACTCTCTTGTTTAAAAGGAAGTTTTGTAGGTCTGGTATTAAGAAGGCAGCATCTTGAAACCTCCCCTGAAATATCTGCCTTAATTTCTCTGAAGTCATGGCCGTTGCCTTAAGTTCCCCTTCTACATAAAGCAAACAAATAGGTCTGAACTAAAGAGCTTTTTGTATTGCTAAGCAAATCCAAATCTGACGCACCACCTTCACTGTCTCCCTTGGTTCTGCAGAATCTGCAAGGTGCCTTAGTTTTCTGAGATATTTGCCTACTGTAAGAAGATTTGAATGAATGGACAAAAGCTCACTATAACTTTTTTTGCAAGTGTATAAAAACCTTGACAAAACATTTCCAAAGAGGCATCTTGCAAAATTCATGTTTTCTTACTGCCTTTTCCGATGTGTTCCCTGATAGGGGCAAGAGACAGAAGCATTAAAGGAAAACCTTGAATGCCATCCTCTGTCATCTTGTTGCCTTTGATTTCTGAGCGTCGCAGAAGTCCAGTCCATAGCAGTCCAGCTGACTGAGCTCTCCATACAGTACCTTCTCAGTGAAATCTGGACAAAACAGCCTTGAAATGTGAAGGTCCCAGTTCTCAGTCAAAGCAATGAACAAATATCAGAGCCAGTCTAACCACCAGCCTGCATCAGGCAGCATCTGCTGCCCTGCCTGTGCGGCACCAGCTTTGGTCACTGCTGGGGAGTATAAGGTCACTCCACTGATTGCTAACATGTGGCACCATGCTGCAGAGGAGCCACCGCTTTCCTTGTGCTCATCTGATGCTGACACTGGGACTGAGCCTAGAAACACCAGCCAAATCACAGTGAGCTCTTCTGACTAAAGTGCCTACTTAGATGTCCAAGAGATCCAAAATTGGTTTGGGTTGATGGCAAGTTGAATTGAGTCAACAGTGTGCCCTGGCAGCCAGAAGGGCCAGCTGTGTCCTGGGGTGCATCAAGCACAGCATAGCTAGATAGCTGATGGAGGTGATTGTCCCACTCTGCACCGCACTGGTGTGGCCTCACCTTGAGTACTGTGTGCAGTTTTGGGTGCCTTAATATAAGAATATCAAACTATTAGATTGTGTCCAGAGGAGGGTGAACAAGATGGTGAAAGGTCTTGAGGGCAAGACGAGGAGTGGCTGAGGTCACTTGGTGTGTTCAGCTTGGAGAAGTCTGAGGGTTGACCTCATGGCAGTCTACGGCTTCCTCAAGGAGGGCAGCAGAGGGAGAGGTGCTGATCTCCTCTCTCTGGTGACCAGCGATAGGACACAAGGAAATGGAATGAAGCTGTATCAGGGGAAGTTCAGGTTGGACATTAGGAGAAGGTTCTTCTCTCAGAGGGTGGTCAGTCACTGGAACAGTCTCCCCAGGGAACTGGTCATGGTGCTAAGCCTGTCAGAGGTCAAGGAGCATCTGGATGATGCTCTTAGCCATATGGTTTAGTTTTAGGGAGTCCTGAGAGGAGTAGGGAGTTGGACTCGATGATCCTTATGGGTCCCTTCCAACTTGAGTTATTCTAGGATTCTATGAAAATCTTCCATCTTCAGCCACTTCTCAACTACAACCAACGGGCAAGCCACGTACCAGACAGACACTGCCCAGTACATTTACATTTATAAGTGCATACAAAAGTACCTTTAGAAAATATATTAAAAAAAAAGATTATCTGCACGAGGTCCAGTTGGTGCTAGATGAAAGCCTGAACTTTCAGATACTGGCAAATATCTATCTGGTTCCTGTGAGGAGGGGGCAGCCGCCCTGTGCATGATTTGCCTCATGCCTTCTCCAGCTTTATGCCTACAAGAAGGTCCCACCACTTGCACAGCTTCCCCCGACATGAAGTCCACCTCCGGCATCATGGTCTGCAGGCTGGGGTTATTTCATTTGCCTGTAAGCAGCAAGTACCTCTCAAATATAATACTGAGACTGACTCATCTCCCACCAGAAGTCTGAAATTACCATGCTACAGTGCTGGATCAGAAGGAACCAATACCTTTAGTCAGTTTGACCTGACTAAAGATCATCACTAGAAGATGGTGATGTTTTCCTCCATGGAGAGAGGGAAATAGATGATATAACTACAGATGGGAGAGAATTGCAGGAGGGAAACAGTAAGAAAGGCATAGGAACTTACAGGCAAAGATATAATTAACTAAGCCAAGAAAAAACAACCTTTCCTTTAATTTACAAGTGGGTTTAGTGGTGCCATAAGCAGAGGCTGAGCCATATTAAGCAAAATCAGTTTTGCAAACAAGCCCATAATAAATGCATTTAGTTTTGACTGACTGTTCACTGGTAATGAGACACAAGAACTGTTTAATATCTTTATTTGTTTAATGTTTCCTGCTTATTGAAACTTCCCCCTCAACAGCAGTTTAGGAGCCTGAAGGAAGTACCAGGGGCTGCAGATGAACCCCTCTGCCTGCCTGGAACATTATTCTGGTGGTATTTTAATATGGTTCAGCTGTGGTGTGGATAGATCACTGCTTTTGCTGGAGAAATACTGAGCTATTTCAGTTACAGGTCTTCATGGAGAACTCACTCAAGGGAGCACAGTGAGTATCTGGAAAGTCAGAGTAATTTTATGGCTTCTTCACTTCATGACAAGCTGCTTTGGGCTGTGCCTAGGGTCAGAGTCAACCATTCCGCAGGAGACACGTAGTCAGAGAGAAAATACCAGGTACAACCAAACTGCAGCTTTTTGCACTAAACAATGTTGATTTTGGTGACATTTTGACATGAAAATCTTCAGATCAGCTCTCATCAGGTTTAGATGTGTAGGTTTAGACAGACAGTTGCCAGGCTTGTTGTATAACTGTTTAGCTTTTCAATTCCCAGATGACTGTGAAATATATAGTATATGTTGGTGCTATTTTTATCACATAGGTACAGACTGTGCCATACCAGTCCTGCATGCTGTCCCACCAGAGGCCGTGGCAGAGCAATACTGCCCGCCTGTTTGGGCTGGGAGCTGTCGTCCATGCATTGTCGATGCTTGAGCAAGTCTCCCTGTGCCCAGAGGGGTGTGGAGCCCACGACAGACTTAGCCCTGCCCATGCCAAACTGCAACTGAAGCAAAGGGATATATTTAACCCGTATGATGTTGGTGAATGCAGTATTCATCCCACAGGAGGAACAGAGGAGGAAGTGAGGTACCATCTGCTAAAATTCACAGCCAAAAGCCTTAGAGGGACGAACCAGGAATGTTTCAATGTCTCTGGGGAAACTAGGGAAATCACCATGGGGCTGAAAAGCTGCCAAAGCTCGAAGCTCCCAAAGAACAACACAGAATCATAGAATTATAGAAACATTTAGACTGGAAAAGACCTTTAAGATCAACGAGTCCAACAATCAACCTAAACACTGCCAAGTCCACCAATAAACCATGTCCCTAAGCACCACATCTACACGTCTCTGAAATACCTCCAACGCTCTGAGCAGTGTGTTCCAATGCTTGATAACCCTTTTGGTGAAGAAATTTTTCCTAATATCCCATCTAAACCTCCCCTGGCACAGCTCGAGGTTATTTCCCCTCATCCTATCACTTGTTACTTGGGAGAAGAGACCAACCCCCAACTCACTACAACCTCCTTTCAGGGAGTTGTAGAGAGCGATAAGGTCTCCCCTGAGACTCCTTTTCTCCAGACTACACAACCCCAGTTCCCTCAGCCACCCCTCATAAGACTTGTTCTCCAGAGCCTTCACTGGCTTCGTTGCCCTTCTCTGGACACGCTCCAGCACCTCAATGTCCTTCTTGTACTGAGGGGCCCAAAACTGAACACAGTATTCAAGGTGCAGCCTCACCGTGCTGAGTACAGGGGCACGATCACTTCCCTACTCCTGCTGGCCACACTATTGCTGATACAAGCCAGGATGCTGTTGGCCTTCTTGGCCACCTGGGCACACTGCTGGCTCATGTTCAGCCTGCTGTCAACCAACATCCCCGGGTCCTTCTCTGCCAGGCAGCTTTCCAGCTGCTCTTCCCCAAGCCTGTAGCATTGCATGAGGTTGTTGTGACCCAAGTGCAGGATCCGACATTTAGCCTTGTTAAATCTCATACTACTGGCCTCAGCCTATCGATCCAGCCTGTCCAGATCCCTGTGTAGAGCCTTCCTATTCTTGAGCAGATCAACACTCCCACCCAACTTAGTGTCATCTGCAAACTTACTGAGGGTGCACTCAATCCTCTCCTCCAGAACATTGATAAAGGTATTAAACAGAACTGTCCCCAATACCGAGCCCTGGGGAACACCGCTTGTGACCAGCCGCCAGCTGGATTTAACTCCATTCGCCACAAGTCTTTGGGCTCAGCCATCCAGACAGTTTTTTACCCAACGAAGAGTACGTCTGTCCAAACCATGAACAGCTAGTTTCTCCAGGAGAATGCTGTGAGAAACAGTGTCAAAGGCTTTACTAAAGTCCAGGTAGATGACATCCACAGCCTTTCCCTCATCCACTAAGCGGGTCACCCTGTCATAGAAGGAGTTCAGGTTGGTCAAGCAGGACCTGCCTTTCATAAACCCATGCTGACTGGGCCTGATCACCTGCTTGTCCTGTACATGCCATGTGATGGCACTGAAGATGATCTGCTCCATAACCTTCCCCGGCACCAAGGCCAGACTGACAGGCCTGTGGTTACCCAGATCCTCCTTCTGGCCCTTCTTGTAGATGAGCATCACATTCACTAACCTCCAGTCAACTGGGACCTCCCTGGATAGGCAGCACTGCTGATAAAGGATTGAAAGTGGCTTGGTGAGCACTTTGGCCACCTCCCTCAGTACCCTTGGGTGGATCCCATCCAGCCCCGTGGCCTTGTGTGTTTCTAAATGGTGTAGCAGGTCGCTAACCATCTCCCCTTGGATTATGGGGGCCTCATTCTGTTCCCCATCCCTGTCTTCCAGCTCAGAGTGCTGGGTACCCAGAGAACCACTGGTCTTACTGTTAAAGACTGAGACAAAGAAGGCGTTAAGTACCTTAGCCTTTTCCTCATCCTTGGTCACTATGTTTCCCCCCACCTGCAATAAAGGATGGAGATTCTCCTTAGCCCTCCTTTTGTTTCTAATATATTTATAGTAACACATCTTATAGTCTTTTACGGCAGTAGCCAGATTAAGTTCTAGCCGGGCTTTGGCCCTTCTAATTTTCTCCCTGCATAACCTCACGACATCCTTGTAGTCCTCCTGTGTTGTCTGCCCCTTCTTCCAAAGATCATAAACTCCTTTTTTTCTCCTGAGTTCCAGCCAAAGCTCTCTGTACAGCCAGGCTGGTCTTCTTCCCCACTAGCTCGTCTTTTGGCACATGGGGACAGCCTGCTCCTGCGCCTTTAAGATTTCCTTCTTGAAGAAAGCCCAGCCTTCCTGGACTCCTTTGCCCTTCAGGACTGCCTCCCAAGGGAGTCTGTCAACCAGTATCCTGAACAGGCCAAAGTCTGCCCTCTGGAAGCCCAAAGTGGCTGTTCTGCTAATGCTCTTCCTTACTTCTCCAAGAGTCGAAAACTCTGTCATTTTGTGATTGCTAAGCCTGAGACAGCCTCCAACTGTCACATCACCCACAAATCCTTTGCTGTTCACAAATAACAGGTCCAGCAGGGCACCTTCCCTAGCTGGCTCCCTCACCAGCTGTGTCAGGAAGTTATCTTCCACACACTCCAGGGGTCTCCTAGACTGTTTCCTCTCTGCTGTATTGTATTTCCAGCAGACATCTGGTAATTCTTACCCCAGTGGGGCTTAAGCTTGTGTCTTGGAGAAATTTCTTCAAAGATCCTACTGATCTCCTGCGTAGCACCTCTGATGCAGCGAAGCCTGCTGACCTCTCTTGGCAGCTCCTCACTGAGCATAGCAGTGACTTGCTCAGGACGTACCTCCCCGGCTTCCTGCCCCAGGGAGGTGCACTGAGCATCTGAGCGGTCCAGGCCCTGGATGGCTGAATGTACCCTCAGCACTTCCATGGAAGCTGAGGTCACCAAAGTACCAGAAAGGCTGCGCTGGTGACCTGTACTGCGCTATTACCATTTGGGAGCAGCTTCTGTTGGTGACATCTCTGGGATTTCTTTATGCTCCCTGCAATCCAACTGCCATATTAACTGCTTTGCTTCTGGTTTTGTGTCCTGATGGCAGGGCTCCTTGTTGCTGGTGTTCCTTAAGGAACATCATCTCATCTCTAGATGAGTAGGAAGCTGATGAAAGTTAACTCTGCCCCTAGTGGGACTCCCACCTGGCAGGGAGCTCCTTGTGCTGCTGGTTAGTTAGTTAGTTCCCTGCCCTGTTTGCTTGCCTTATGAACACATATCTCCTTGCTTTCTCTTGCGCTGCTGTTCAAAGCAAGGGNCTGTCCAAACCATGAACAGCTAGTTTCTCCAGGAGAATGCTGTGAGAAACAGTGTCAAAGGCTTTACTAAAGTCCAGGTAGATGACATCCACAGCCTTTCCCTCATCCACTAAGCGGGTCACCCTGTCATAGAAGGAGTTCAGGTTGGTCAAGCAGGACCTGCCTTTCATAAACCCATGCTGACTGGGCCTGATCACCTGCTTGTCCTGTACATGCCATGTGATGGCACTGAAGATGATCTGCTCCATAACCTTCCCCGGCACCAAGGCCAGACTGACAGGCCTGTGGTTACCCAGATCCTCCTTCTGGCCCTTCTTGTAGATGAGCATCACATTCACTAACCTCCAGTCAACTGGGACCTCCCTGGATAGGCAGCACTGCTGATAAAGGATTGAAAGTGGCTTGGTGAGCACTTTGGCCACCTCCCTCAGTACCCTTGGGTGGATCCCATCCAGCCCCGTGGCCTTGTGTGTTTCTAAATGGTGTAGCAGGTCGCTAACCATCTCCCCTTGGATTACAGGGGCCTCATTCTGCTCCCCATCCCTGTCTTCCAGCTCAGGGGGCTGGGTACCCAGAGAACCACTGGTCTTACTATTAAAGACTGGGGCAAAGAAGGCATTAAGTACCTCACCCTTTTCCTCATCCTTGGTCACTATGTTTCCCCCCACATGCAATAAAGGATGGAGATTCTCCTTAGCCCTCCTTTTGTTTCTAATATAGTTATAGAAACATTTTTTATTGTTTTTTATGGCAGTAGCCAGATTAAGTTCTAGCTGGGCTTTGGCCCTTCTAATTTTCTCCCTGCATAACCTCACAACATCCTTGTAGTGTTCCTGAGTTGCCTACCCCTTCTTCCAAAGATCATAAACTCTCTTTTTTCTCCTGAGTTCCAGCCAAAGCACTCTCTACTGCCAGGCCAGTCTTCTTTCCCAGTGGCTCATCTTTTGGCATGTGGGCACAGCCTGTTTCTCCGCCTTTAAGATTTCCTTCTTGAAGAAAGCCCAGCCTTCCTGGACTCCTTTGCCCTTCAGGACTGCCTCCCAAGGGAGTCTGTCAACCAGTGTCCTGAACAAAGGCCAAAGGTGGCTGTTCAGCTAATGCTCCTCCTTACTTCTCTGAGAATCGAAAACTCTATCAGTTCATGATCACTATGCCCAACATGGCTTCCAGTCATCACATCACCCACAAGTCCTTTGCTGTTCACAAATGACAGGTCCAGTGGGGCACCTTCCCTGTCTGGCCCCCTCACCAGCTGTGTCAGGAAGTTATCTTCCACACACTCCAGGAGTCTCCTAGACTGCTTCCTCTCTGCTGTACTGTATTTCCAGAAGACATCTGATAAGTTGAAGTCCCACATGAGAACAAGGGCTAGCCATTGTGAGACTTCTCCCAGCTACTTATAGAATATTTCTTCTGCCTCTTCATCCTGGTCTGTAACAGACTGCCAGTATGATATCTGCCTTGTTGGTCTTTTACCTGATTCTTGTCCATAAAGACTTGACCCTATTGTCACCGTCATCAACCTCTACATAGTCAAAACACCCCCTAATGTACAGGGCTACCCCACCACCTCTCCTTCCTCGCCTTTCCCTTCTGAAGAGTTTAGAGCCATCCATTGCAGCACTCCAGTTGTGCAAGTCATCCCACCATGTTTCTATGATTGCAACAATATCATAGTTTTCCAGCTGCACTCGGCTTCCAGCTCCTCCTGTTTGTTGCCCATGCTGCATGCATTTCATTTGGTCTATTGATCCTGCCACCTTTTTTGGGGGAGAAGCCCTAATTCCTACATGACTTTTCTCAGGTGCTTCCATAATTTCTAGCACATCAATAACTGTTGCATCTTTCCTGCTGCACGGATCTCCATCCCCTACCTTAACTGAGACAGCAGACTGACGGACCTCACTAGCCCACTGTCTCTCAAACATTACCGTGCCACCCCCATGCTTATCTCTAGAGATTGGTTTACCCCTTTCCCCCTTCAAATCTAGTTAAAGCTCTTTCAATGAGCCCTGCTAACTCCTGTGCAAAGATTCTTTTGTCACTTTGAGACAGGCATAACCCATCTGTCACCAGCAGGCCTGGTGTCATGTAGACTGACCCATGATCAAAACCACCAAAATTCTGCCAGTGACACCAGTCATGGAGCCATGTATTCATCTGCTGGCTCCTCCTGTTGGTTTCCTCATCAATCCCTGCAACTGGAAGGACAGAGGAGAATACTACTTGTGCTCCTGATCCCTTAACAGGTCACCCCAAGGCCCCGAAGTCTCTCCTGATTGCCCTTGGACTTCTTGTTGCAACTTCATTACTGCCTTCCTGAAAAATCAATAATGGATAATAATCTGAGGGCCATACCAGGCTAGGAAGTTTTCTTGTCACGTCTTTTACCTGGGCCCCAGGGAGGTGGCAGACTTCCCCAAGAAGTGGGTCCAGTCTGCATATTGGGCCTTCTGTTCCCCTCAGAAGAGAGTCTCTTATGACAATGACCCATCTTTTTTTCTTTATGGAAGCGGTTTTGATGCAGGGCATAGGCTGACTTAACCTCAGCAACTCCTCCAAGCTAGATGAACCATCGTCCTCGTTGTTCGTTTCTACTTGCAGAGCGTCGTACCTATTATGCAAGGGCACCTGGGAAGGTGGGGTAGTCACAGGGGAGATGTCCCTGCTGTGCCAGGCAAGAACTTGTTGCCATTGCCCCCCATCCCTTAAGTCACTGTGTTCAGCCAGATGGAGAGAGGATAGGGAATCCTCTGTATCATGTGTCCTGTCTGCCTGTTGGGCCTGTCCCAGGGACATGGTGATCCCAGGCATTGTACATTGTATGAAGGCTATCCCAGATCACTAAAACAACCATTTAGGGTCTAGATAAGCAAATCTGAGGGGCCACACTGTAACACAGCATAGGCTTGTGAAAGGAAGGTTCGGGCATTTTCCCAACAAGATTACAGATCTTTACACTATATATATTCTTGGACTCCCTGAGACACTTGACTGTTACATGGTACGTTGATCAATCAGCATGCAGGAGGGAGCTGTAGGCATTAGAAGAAGCATTAGACACATTAAAGGCTGGCTCACAGATGGGTCTCTAAGTGCAAATTGGGCTGACATCTGTTGGGTGTCAGAGAACAAAAGTTATGGCTCTTAGAAACATTCCTAAGCATGTGATAAATTTTAATCTGAAGGGTAAGATTTGCAGAAGCAACATGCTCTATCACAGAGTGCTCCTTGGCATTTCGGAGACAGGAGGAAGGAGCAAAGCACAGCCACCTGTCTTAAGTCTCATCATTGTAATTGCTCCAACATTGCCAAAGAAATCCACAGCTTCGAACATACAAAACACCAAAAGATTTGTGATGAGTTTTTGACTGACACGATTTTTAATGTCAAGAATTAAGAGTCTGAGAGATGTCAGAAAAGCAAAAATGTACATGCCAGTTAGAAAAGATATTCTGATTAATAAGAAAAAGCCGTTTGGAGCATGATATCAATCCTTTGATTTGTAAAAAGTCCCAAAGGAATTACATTAAACTGACAAGAAAGGTCTTAAAACAGCAACATTTTTAACTTAACAGTAATTTGATCTATTTACTCTGTCTTTACCTAATGGAAAATAAGAAGTTTCCCAAGATTGACAAGATACATATACATAGCCCACCTCAGCAAATTATCTATTACTCAATGAAATCATCATGTTTATTTATCTTGTAGCTAAATATTCAGGAAAAAAACAAACCATTCCAGACAGCATTTTAAAATACATGTTTCAAGGAAGCCAATGCCCTTTCTGAATAAGTTATTGGCAGTTGATTTCACAACTTTCTGTCTTTGCTAACTATTGTATCCCCCATCCAGAAACCCAGAGTGAGACCGGAGGGCAAGTCTTTAAGATACAACTTTCTTTCATCTCAATTTATCAAATACATATTGGTCTCCCTGCGGCATCAAGCCCAGGGGCCCATGCCCTGCCTGGGGCCACGTGGCAGAAAGGGGCCACCACAGGGCTCCAACTGCCTCCACAGCACCCAGCCACCAGCTGGGCTGGATGGAGGGCTGGGGCTGCCTCAGTCACTTGCCAGCATCCACACCAATGTGTTTCTCAGGTGTTTATTTTCTGATGTCCCTCTGTCCCAGGAAATGCCGATGTCTGCGCTGATTGCTGAGGACATTTCTTCCTACTGCTGCAGGTCTTCCAGCAGAGCTTTATACCTGTGCCCATCCCTTCTGAGCCAGGTCTTTGGGACCTCCAGTACTTGCTGCCTGTGGACGTCTCAGTGCAGTATGGAGATGGCTGTGGACCTGCTGTTATGACTCAGGCTCGCTGCCAGCCCCCTGGTGTCTCCATGGCTGCTGGTTAATTGTAATGGAAGATTGGTTCTTCACAGGGACACGTTGTGCTCAGAGAGTGTCAGCAAGAACAGAAACGTCTCAGAAACACAGAGCTGTTCCCACAGTTCTCCTCTTCCAGGTAGCCACTGAACCACAACCCTTTGTGGCGGTTTATTTTGCACATTTTTTTAACAACATCTTACTCATCCAACACCACAAAGCCCACAAAAATTGCACCCACCTGAGTGACAGCATACCCTAGAGCACCACTTCAGACTCACTTCACTGAGCTTCATGCATAGAATCATAGAATCTTTTAGGTTGGAAAAGATCCTTAAGATCATCAAGACCAACCGGAAACCTAACACTGCCAAGTCCATCACTAAACCATAGAATCATAGAATCACAGAATTATTAAGGTTGGAAAAGAGCTCTAGGATCATCAAGTCCAACCATCAACACAACACTACCATGCTTCCTAAACCATGCCCTGAAGTGCCACATCTACATATCTTTTAAATACCTCCAGGGATGGTGACTCAGCCACTTCCGTGGGCAGCCTGTTCCAATGCTTGACAACCTGCACAAGACTCATTTCACTCAGCTTTATAGCTCTCATTCTTAGCTGGTTAGTGTAGGCTGTCTTTATGGTCAATGTAGGGAAATAGGCCCCTTTATCCAAATTAGTTATTGTAAATATGTTTCATTCTAAATATTTCTAACTATAGCTTCATTCTAAAACTATAGAATGAAATGAATTAAATTCTGAAAGTGCCAGTTTTCCTCCATAGACTGTAAAAGGGGTCTAGGCAACTTGCTCAGAAACAGATGTACAGTTGGTGAGATGAATCCCAGCAACAGGGTCTAAACACAATGCACACAAAATTACAGGCAGCACGGCAGCACGACACACCAGCCAGCTCTGAAGCAAGCCAACATCAGCCACAGCAGCCATGCTGCTCTGCACAGAGAAACGCCATCCCCCTTCACCACCAGCAGATGGGAAGAGTGTGCAGGAGGGTCCCACCACAGCCTAGGCAGTCCTTTGGCAGGACTGCAAGGTGTGTCCACCTCAGCAAGTGGTTGATGTTCCTGCACACCATCACAGGGTGTACTCACAAGTGGGCACACAACCTGGACAGTCTTCACACCACACATATTTCTAAGGGTCTGCAAATATCTACTGCTATCTGAGCTCCCAAATCAGGCTCCCTCAGCAAACCTTCCTTTAATGCTTTTTCACTGACATCGAACACGATGTTATCCCCAAACAAATAATCCTCAGCGTTTCCTTCTTCCCAGTTCCCTGCTTTTTTGCCTCAGTTTGATGTTACACTCACCCTCCTACACAGTGAGAAGGCCAGAATTGGTGCCAGGTTCTTTGGGGACAGCAAAACTTCCTAAATATTTTCAATGAATCACCCAAAGGGATAATAGAATGGTTCCTGTGATAACACATTATAAATAACCATACCCTCTTCCAACATGGTACACACTAAAAGGAGACTTTTATGCTGCCTTTTTTTTAACATGCTCATGAGACATTCACAGGCATGCAACATTTCCTCCCAGCTCTTCAAGACTCAGGAAAATTACCCCATAAGGAAAGCAATAAAATCAACTTGCAAGCCTTGGTGCTTTTCCTTGTGGTTTTTTTTTTCTTTTTTTTTTTTTTCTTCTAGTTGAACAGATTTTCTTGCACAGTCCCTGGGGGTGAGATTCCTTTAACTACAGCATATGTAGCTGTTAGTTTCCCCAGGCTTTCTTTATCATCTATGGAGAGAAATAGGCACTTCAGGTGATGTTAAAGAGGCAGCCGATCGCAGTGTAAGAACTGCCTGAGCCTCTCCACAGCCTACGGAGGGAGCCGGCAGCCACCATCTCACATGCAGCCTTCTGAAGACAGATGAGACTGGCTCCACTTTGGGTTTTGGACAACACTTGTGCCATGCTTCTGGTGGTTGCTTCTGGCACTTTGCACAGCCTGGTCTCTGCTGGATCTTCTCCCCAGTAGCAATCCAGAGGGAGGTTCGTGGCTGAAGCCAAACCCCAGGAGCTGCAAGCAGACATCAGCTTAACAAACACCTCCATCTGGCAAACCCAGAGCCCAGCTCAGTGTGTGCAGAAACCTGCTCTTGAGTGGTAACACTTCATTATTTTGCACACACCTCACTATATTGCATACTTATATTGCAAATACCCATACTGCATACCCAACTGCACTTGGCAATTTTGGCTTTCGCTCACTCTCCCTAGCGATCCCCAGGCTTCTCCCCACAGAGCTCATTTTCCCATCCATTACTGAGAGGAAAGGCAGTCTGATGCTATGTCGATCCAGGACTCAGAACTCATTTCTCTTGACAGGTTTTTGTGTCATTCTACAGACAGCGATTACTTTTTGCATGCCAGACTCCTGGCTGCATCTTCAGTGAGTTGGTGGCCCTGAGCTGGCTGGGACACCCGAGCTCTTCAAGACCATATTGTCCACCATGGGTGAAGTGCATTAAGGTGAGGACAATGCAGGCTGAGCTGAGCCTGTCCTTCAGGATAACTTTGTGGTCCTTCTTACCCTTGCACTCTGCCACTGTTTCTCCTGGAACCTAGTGGTGGCCCTGCAAACTCTCTACCAGGTAAACCTGCGGACAGCTAATGAATTTGGGCTTCAGCCTGGCTCCAGCCCATGCCTGAACAGCAGCACCAAAACAGACCACCTACCTCCTACCCATGCCATGATCGTCACTACTCTGACTAATCTCAGAGACAACAAACCACTCACCCCAGGGTGTCATTGTTAGTTATAAATGTTTTTCTACCATTAGCACTCAGAAACAGAAAAACCACTGAGTGCCTTTTGTGCTGGGGGGCTGTACACCCTTAAGACAGAATAGACATTTGTCCTCTTAATAAGGAATGCCCCCCTAAACTAAAACCCACAATCCATCTCACCTATTAATTTTTTAACAAAAAAGACAGGCTTTTGACCTTTATTACTTAGCATTTAAAGCAAGCATGATCTGAACAAGAAAGTCTCTATCTCTGCTTACCAGAGACGTTTCCAAAACACAGAATGAAGTTCCCATTTAAGAATGTGTATTCCTTATTAATACCTTGCCATTAGCAAAGTAATTTCTGCCGTCATAATTGGTTTTACTCAAAATTTTCTATATAGTACAAGGAAATGGTGTAGTAATTCCTTGTTGCTTCCTTTAGCGTTTATTTTCATGGAGTAATCAGAATTATCTATATCTGAAAAGAAAATTTGTTTATGTAATAATGTCCCCTCAATTAGTTTGCTGAAATCTCTTACATACTAAAAACATCTTCCTTATCTGTATTTTTCAATCTGAATCCTTTTGCCTGCATGCCAATCCCAACTTATTTACAAACTCACAGAAAGCCTGTGCTTCCATTCTCTCCAACAGCCCTGGGGGAATAAAAAAAGAATAGCTCAATTTCATGTCTTAGTTCAAGAAAATGAACCAAGTGGAAATGAATACAAATCTTGCTTCTGTGCTGAACTGCTGAAAAAATGAAACCTGAAGTTTAAATTTAGAGTTCATCTTCACTTAGCAGAACAAATACTTTCTTCTCAGAGTTCAGAACACTTTTCTGCAGATATTAATGTTTAAAGTAGACCTGCGGGGCAAGAACTTTAAAATTCTGTTTTACAGTTGAATAAACAGAAGTATAGAGAGACAGAAAGCAGATTTCTGGTTTACTGTAAATATTGGACACATTTCTCCCCTCTCAGTAGAAGCAGACAATGTATATATTTAATATTTAAGAGATCCCTTGCAGATCTGTTGTAAATTAGCATTTTTATACAAGTGTTCTTTGAGGAATTTGGCTACTTTACTGTTCAGAGATAAGAAGTAATAGGTCAGATATGAAAGATCACTCTTTCCTGAAACTTCTGAAAACTGGTGACACTCATGGCCGACTTGAAGCAAATCCCATATAACTGCGCAGTAGCAAAGACATGACCAGAAATCCTGTTCTTTCTAAAAACCTGACTTTGTTATCTTCTCTGTCGCTTGCCTACAACCCAAATCAAAACACACTGCAGTCAGTGAGAGTGTCTCCAGTGACGTGTTGAGCAAATATATAGAAAAAAATTATACCTTTTGAGATCCTATGGAGCTGTTTTTAGAGAGGAGAAAATAGAGGATGGAGCTATATATGTGAGTGAAGTGTAGGCAGCAAAACATGGGAACAGTTTTTTTATAAGTATAATATTTATAGAACCAAGGTGCAAACAAGATCTTTTAATTTAGCTTGAGAGTTGTTTCTATGTCATAAGAAGACACTGAGCTGTATTAAGCAAAACCAGCTTTGCCAGCAAGCATGTAATTATGCGTGTGCATTTCTGTGGTGCTGATTAATGGCTGGGCGAATGCCATAGGACATCTAAGAACTCTGAAATACTTTTGTGTGCTTCATGTTTTCTGCTGATGGCAACTTCTCGCTTGCCCGTGTGCTAGTTTATGGGAGAGCCATTCCCCACCCCAGCACCTCTGGCACAACAGTCTGCAAAGAAATGGCATCCACCAACTCACACCTCACCTCCCAAAAGGCATTGTGAGACATGTTGCCTTGAACCACATAAATGCACTGAGAAAACATAAATTCAGGCCAAAGGTGTCTGACTACAGCAGTATTCTTAGGATAATTATGAAAATAAAGTCAGTGAGACTCTCAAAATCTCCCAGCACAGGTTTGTGTACTCCTGTTCAAACAAATCAGAGTTAGCTCAATCCAGGCTGAAAGTTCTGCTTCAGAGAGGCTTATTTCAACTTCATAAAATTCAAGGACTTTTCCAATTTCCACCTGACAAATTTTGTTCATCCTTTTCCAGATTTAGGAACCAGGATTTGTACAGCATTCAGTAAATCAGAGTCAGGGCACATGCCACTACTATAAAACACAGCAAGGAGGATGAGTTGTCATAATATGACTCATCAGAGACAGAATCAGTGCAAATCAAAAGAAATAACCAATCATATAATCACCATTGCCTCAGAGATTGTGATAAACAGGCCAACTCTTAAAGGAGAACTGTCTCTGTCCTTCTGGCACTCAAACATTTGCTGCTTTTCAAACATTTAAGTCCATTTGTTCTCTTAATAGTGTGTTGGTTGATTTGACGCTGGAGATAGTGGGTTTGTAAAGAGCATTTTCTTTCCTTTTGTACCCCTTCCTCACGTGCACCAGCCTGTTACAGTAAAAGATTACACAGTATAATAATCTATTATTTTTACTTATTTTTTCAACAATAGCTTGGCTGCTGCACAAACAAGAACCATGTTTATTACTTCTAGGTAAGCTGATAAGAGAATTTTTCTGTCCTACTATTTGCTGCAAAGGCTTCTCTTCTGTACATGTTTCCAGTCAATCCTGGAGCATCAGCCCTTTTACAGAGGTAACAATTTTTGGAGTAGAATGAACATTTAATTTGTGGGCTTTGCTGTTTAGATCTAAACTCTTCACAGTGCTCTTGCAATACTAGCATATGTTCAGGAGCTGAAGTCAATACAGGAAGTCTGAAATCCTGATCTGTATGGGGAAGGCAGAGAGGGTTTTCAGTGAAAGCACCTACAAACTAAGTTTTTCAGGCAGGCTGTTCCTTAAGGATAGCACCTGTGTGCCTAAGCTTATGTTGTCTCCCACACAAACCCAAAGGAGGAGTTGCATATTGTTAAAATGCTCCAAAACTGCAACTGCAGATTTATTTCTAATAACAGGTTTTAGGTTTCCCAGCATTGCACATGTCTTGCACAGATTCCCATCTAGCAGCAGCCTCCCAGGACCCCCACGGGACTACACAAGATGAAAAGTTTCACCCACTAACCTCTGGCTGTAACTTCTTAGCTGCAGCACGTCCCATGGAAAAGCTCTGAGTCCTGCCTGGCAGATTTCGAGTGATGGGAGCAGATATTTTTTAAAATAAAAAATAGACAAAGCAAAACCACATCAATTTGTATAAAGAAGGTGAATCACAGGTGTCAGCTGTTATACTCATAATTCACGGCTTCACTCTGCTATTGTAATCGAGATTTGTAAACTGTAATTAGTTTTCTGCAGCTTTTTAATCACGAGTAACCACAGGAAAAAAAACCCAAACCACCACTACTTTTGGATGTGATAGTGTGGGGAAATGCACATATTAAAAAAGGATAAAAAAAGGACTTCCCTGCAGTCAGGGTGAGCCAGAGGCAGCAAGTCGGGAGGCAGGACCCACATGAGCCACTGGCCTGGGGTGCAGAGGTGTGGAACTGGGTGCTTCAGTGGTACAGCATACTTGCGTGACTTTAAGGAAAACAATTTTATCCCTCTTCATCTCTCATCTGTAGCTTTCCTATCCCTACCCCTCCTCCTATCCCACTTACTCGCACTATGAACTGTTTGGAGCCACACGTCTATTTTGGTATGTATTTATACAGAGCCGTCACCAGCTCGGCCGCACACACAGAGCTACATCAGTACCAAATCCCTGATGCAAACCAGGGAGGAAACATTATTCCTGAGAGCCACCAGCTCACTTTCCCACCCTGTGCTTGCATCTCCCTGCCTCTGCAAGGCAGTTAGCGCATAATAAAACGTTCTCGGTCTTGAGTACGCACCCCTGAGCAAGTGTGAGGTTTCTCCTCCTGCAAAGACTCTGCAGGGGACTGGAGGTTTTCACAGGCATTTAATTCACTTCAGACTTTAACTGAGCATCTCAAAATAATAATGAGAAAGGAAAACTACTTATGTTATAATTATTTATGCCAGAAATAACCTCACCTTTTTCCTGACACTATTTATATTAGTATTCATTGGGAATAAAACACTGTGAATAAGCTAATGAAATGATTCATTCGTTCATTTGCCTCTGCATGTTAATAACTATACGCCAAGAACGCAATGATTTGTTAACAGCCTCATTTATTTTGAGAAAGCTGCTGTCATTCATAAAGCATTGGCCAGCTGCCATGCATCCCTTCACCTTTCCCTCCTGCCTTCATAAATCTCCAATTAAGCTCTCAAGCATCTTAGGCATTTTTGTGCGGAAAACAGCAGCATCTGTTTGGAGACAACGGCTGCTCATCTGCTCACCTTGCAAAGGTTACTTGGTTCCTGACCCTTCCCCTGTCCATTGCATCCTGCTGATGCAGCTCATTACTTCTAGTCTGCACAGACGTTTCCCATCACCATTTGGTGCTTTGCTATTGCTCTGTATAGGAGGAGAGGAAGCCATAGCTCTCCTCCTCTCTTAACCAAGCAGCTAAGATTAGTCATAATCCAGATCATTTGCTCTCAGTGTGATTTTGAATGAAGCTGTTGAAGTGGCCATTACTCTCCATTATGCATAAGGTGCACACAAAAACTGTCCCTCTGCTCCTGAATTTGGTGGGGAGGCCAACAGAAACCAATGACTGGCAACTTTCCATCCACAAGTACTGTTGGTGCTTATCCAGCCTCTCTGGACATTTCTGAGCATCCACGTGAGACAAGTGAGTCGGTGCCAATATCTCATTTTATAAGTGGGCACTTGAGGTACAGAGCTGAAATAACTGTTCAAGGTCACACACAAAGCCTGATCAAGAAATGGAGCATATGTTTTCTCCTCCCCTAGACTAGATCAAATCCTTCTATTCTGGGGGAAAGGGAGCATCCTGGCCCAGCCTGCTCCTGGAGTTGCAGCAGGTTTCAGCAGGATGAATAGAGATCAGTCTGTCTTGGAAAAACCTCCCCTGCTTCCAAAGCTGGCTTCTCCAGTTTTCTTGGTGGAACACAGTGCTGGTGTCATTAGGACATATTTCGGGTTCAAAGGAGGTAACCACACAGCCCCGGTACACACAGAGAAGAAGCACTTCTACATCAGTTGTGTAGGCAAGTCCTATTCTTTACCTATCATATAGGTCCTCTCACAGCCAACCTGAGACAGGACAGTATTGATGAATACAGTAGGCTCCATTTCTGCCACTACTGAATGACATTGTCACCATCTGCCAAACAGCATCACACAGCTACTGGTCTTACTTTGTACTGCAGTAGTTTTCAAACTGTGACCTACATACCCTTGAGGTCTGGTCAGCAGTCTGTTGTTGGCAGAGTTTATGTATTAAACACTCACACTCACAAACTTATCAATTAGAAGTTGAATGCTATGGACACCTGGCAGTCCACCAAATGCTGCAAGGGTAACAAATGGGTCAGCTCCAAAGTGGTTTGGGATTGTCTGGATCCTTATTACCAACAGGAGAAATATCCGCATCCAAGCTTGTGTTCCAGGTCCATATGGCATGTTCTACTGAAATGTTAACAAAGTAGAAGATACTGGGCTACCAAGAGGAGCTGAATGCATTACAAGGAATGGAAAATATAGAGCAAGAGTAGAAAGGAGCCATAATGGTGGAAAATCATGAGACACTTGCCGGGTGCAACTTTGACATCAGGTGAAGTGTTGGTTAAATCCTAAATTCGCGTTTATAGGAAGGAGGATAATCCTGGGCCTGGGTATGCTCCGAAACATCCCTTGGTCTGAACGACCTCAGGAAGTCACTCTACTCTTTAGGCCGCTTTGGAGTGAGCTCCAGGAATTCTCCTGGCCCTTTCCTTGCAGTGCCTTGCTTCTGCAGACAATCAATGCTTATAGTGGCTGTTGCAAGCCCCAGCATGTGACGGTTTAGCAATGAGAAGCACCCTCTGATCACAACTCCTTGGAACCGATTAAAGCCTTTCCTGCTATTTTCCAGTTTCCTAGTTAAATTGAAGCGACACATGTTCAAGGACACTGGTGCACTAAGTGGGACTGGAGTTTTGTGGTGGTGACTCTGTAGCCTTAGTGGCTCACAAATACAAGACTGATGAATAGCACTGAGATGATCTTTATCCTGCACACCTCTCATTCACACTGTGCTATCCCCTTGTTGGCTGTATCACTAGGATGTATTCAGAATGAGAACCAGTAACCTGCACAGTGCTTTAGCTGATTGTATACACAGAATGGGTTATACAAACATTTGTTTCTTCTTCTGCCACCTCCCAACTAACTGATGTATGAGGCTTCAGAAAGAAAGAATGCTTCTGATTTCATTAATTATGTGTTAACCTAGTTTTGTGAAGCAACCAAAGGAAAACTGAATTGTCTGGCTCTTAGTGTACAAAATGACAGAAGCAGATAAGATTTATGCTGCTTGGCCTTCTATCAAATAATACTGAAATTACTCTTGCACAGGAGCAACAGCAATGTATTTAGTCCTTGACTTCCCTTACACTGCCCAAGTGGAGTTGCTCTGGGACATCCTGGTATGGGCAATCGAAGGTTGCAGGCAGAATTTCTCTTGCTGGCATCTTTCATCATCAACTGTGCCCTAAGAAAGTGTAGTGCCAATTCTGCAGAAAAGTTTTATCAGCATAATATGTACATGGATGCCAAGAACAAATTCAGGGCTCTCACATACCCACATCCAGACCCATGTCACCCAAGGCTATTACTTAAAGAATCATAGACCAGCTTAGGTGGGAAGGGACCTCATAAGGTCATCTGGTGCAACCTTCTGTGGAAAGGGGAGCCTAGATGAGATTATCTAGCACCCTGTCCAGTCACATCTTGAAAACCTCCAATAATGGGGACTTTGCCACATCCCTGAGGAGGTTGTTTCAATGATGGATTGTTCTTACTGTAAAAAATTTCTTTCTTATATCAAGATGAAAGATTGCCCGATGACACTTGTTGACTGCCCCATCAGAAACCCATTGCTCTATTCATTTTTCCAGGGTGCTGTTCCTTCCAACTGCCTTCCACTCCAGCATGTCTGAATACTCAACAGATATTTGGGATGTTGAAAGATGCTGGTACCTGCTATTCCTGCAGCAAACCACTGGCTTCCCCCTCCCACTGCTCCTACAGCAGCTAGCTCTAGGACGTGTGGTGAAAGTAACTTTCCAGTGCTACACATCCGCACAAGATTCCTACAGTCACTTCAGCACATTTTTCATCATTTCATTTTCAGATGTAAATGCTTTTGTTTATGGAAGGACCTGGTCTGTCACTAACTACAGTCCATCTGCCCAGGGATAAAAACTCACCTGTACTTACACACACCTCACCTCAGCTGCTTCCTAAATCTCTTCCTGCTGTGATGCTTCACCACCTGCATTACAGTATTAATGCTTTGCACAAGGAGAGAGGAGAAGAGCTCTTCTAGCAAGGACAACAGCAGAGGCAGCAGATACTCATTCACATCTGTCTTCTGCCTTGGGCCACCTCATTTTGTCACATCCCCTCTGTACAGATGATGCTTCCTGCCTTCTGCTACTCCTGTTTCAAACAAGGCTGCTGTGGCTCTTCAGACATCCTTCCACTGCCCCAGCACTGACCAAAGGCTGACAAGGACCACAGACACATTCAGGTTAGAGGCATGAGTTGTAGCCTTCAAGTTAATATGGCTAAATTATGATCTTTCATCAAGTGAGCCATACATTAATTACATTAATTAGTCTCCTCCACCTGTCCAAGTGGTGCTCGTGGGTGGCTCCAGATGCTGAACTGACAAGTAACTTACTGCGTTCCAGCAACCCATGTTCACTGAAAGGCAAAGGCTGTATCCTCCACCCAGGGTAACCATTTCTGATTTACATAGAGGGATATAGGTTTTACATCAGTGCCTAGAAAATCACAAGATACTAGATCCTAGGGCAATGAAGCTGGTGAAGGGTCTGGAGAGCAGGTCTTATGAGAAGAGGTTGAGGGAACTGGGGTTGTTTAGCCTGGAGAAGAGGAGGCTGAGGGGAGACCTTATCGCTTTCTACAACTCCCTGAAAGGAGGTTGTAGTGAGGTGGGGGTTGGTCTCTTCTCCCAAGTAACAAGCGATAGGATGAGAAGAAATGGCCTCAAGCTGTGCCAGGGGAGGTTTAGATTGGATATTAGGGAAAATGTCTTCACTGAAACAGCAGTCAGGCACTGGAACAGGCTGCCCAGAGAGGTGGTGGAGTCACCATCTCTGGAAGAATCAAGAAACGTGTAGACGTGGCACTTCAGGGCATGGTTTAGGAGGCACAGTGGTGTTGGCTTGACAGTTGGACTTGATGATCCTAGAGGTCTTTTCCAACCTTAATAATTCTATGATTCTATGATTCTAAAGCAGAACATTAGAAAGTTAAGTATTAGTTTTAATATTTTTAGAGCTCCTAGAAGGATTCACTTCTATATATTTCCCAGTCTGAGCAGCTGGACTTAGGTTACTATGCAAACTAACTTCACAGCAAAAAGATAAAAGAGGAAGTACTGGTAAGGAGTTTCACAGTCAATCCATTTTCCTGTGAAAGTTTGATGGAAATAAAATGGAGATGTTCCTTTAGGGGGACCCATATAATTCATGTCAATAAAATATTTATACCAGCTACATATCTGAAAGAAAGAAACTAAATTTCTGCAGTTTTCTTAAATTTAATAGAATTCAAATGATAATTGAATTAATTTGAAGTGGGTATCAGTAAAATGCTTTTGTATGTTATTCTATATGAAATTTTGTATCTCTTTGATAGTTAGATTTGCCTACAGTCAGGATTTATCTCAATGAAATTTGACTGTTCCAAAAGACAAGCACAAGTCTGGCAGTTGTCTGGACTCCTCCAAAAGCAGACGCTGCCCATCCTAACGCAGGGACTCGGGTGCAATAGCTCACCCCCAGAGAGGTCTACCTTCTGCCACTAAATATAGCAGAACTGATGTGGCTAGACACCATGAGTCTAATTCTACCCTTAATTTCAAAAAAAGTAATGACAGAAAGCTAGGAAAAAAAGCAGCAATCATTTTTAGTAAAAACAAAATGAGCTCGATAAAGCTTAACAGAGCATCTTCCTTATAAAAGCACAAACCATTGATCAAAAGTGTATTGGCTCAGATATTTATTGCTTTGTCTGCCTTTGTCTGTCCTGTAGCTTTCTGTTTGACAAATTTAAAAAGTCAGTGTGGTTTCCAGTGTGAAACAGTGGAAATTGTAACTGAAGGGTGTTCTCAGGTTTTAAATTATAGGTAGTATTACTTTGCTGGCATTACTACTGATTTAATGATGATTCATATCCAAAAGAGATTCTGACTCCCTATACTTAGCCTCAACCAACCAGATGACTTTCATTTAACAGTCTACAGAATTAAAAAGTGAGTTTTAAGGAAATAATTTATAACAGACATAGATCAAGCATAAAGTCAGTTGATTAGATCACCAACAAGATGGATGATTTCTACTTATAGAAGATATGCAGACTGAACTACCAAAAGTGCAAGGCTAAACCAAACAAAATGTGACCTTTCAGGATGACCCTTTCCATAAAAATATCTGCTACTCTTGTGGAATCAATAGTGAAGGAGACTCATCATGATACCGTCACCAGGTCTGTTCAGAAGCTGTCAGCAGCAGAAGAAACCCAGATGCAAAAGGTCAGAACAGTCAAATTCTGAAAGACAGCAGAAGAAAATAACAAAGTCCTCAAAGTATGTTAACCCCATAACTGTCTTTAAATGGCAAGGAACGCTCTCACCATCACTTTATTTCACAGTCTCTCTTCCCTCAGCCCACTGCCGTTGATGAGAGCAGCCAGAGGGTCCTGTAGCCCTTGCACAATTCACACAGGCCCCACTGTAGCGGGGCTAGGAGGTGGGTTGGGATTAGCCTGTGTGGAATGTCCCGTAAAAGAAAGCCAAAGAAAAAAAGAATGTGCACCGGGGAGGTTTTAGCACATGAAAATGAACTGCATAAATAAACACCTTGTGTTTAAACTGTTTATCCAGACAAAAAAAATGTAGAATTAATAACTTTGACAAGTAAAATACTGAAGACCCAGACTCAGATATACATATTCAACCTAAGAAGTTCAAGAGGCTTTTTTTTTTTTCTAAATTACTGCTTCCTCTCTAATACAAATGTGTCATGACAATATGTTGTGTTAAGATAGATGAAGAACTTAGTATTTTGAGAAGCTATTCCAGGAATCAATCAATCAAACTTTGCCTTTGAAACATCGAAGTGATTAAATCTAATGTTTGCTCATAATTTTTAATGACATAATAATAAACCATAATAGAATGAAAAAATATTATTTAATCTGAAAGGGGATGGAAAGAGCGATAAATCAGACTATTTAATAAGAATTCTTATCTGTATGGGTAACCACAGGAAAGCCAGATCAGAATGGATTAGCTATATGCATGTTTAACTTGAAAATGTCATTTGTGAGATGTGTTTAACCTGTTTTTAACCTACAGGCATAAAAACATTTTTTGCTTTATTTAACAACCAGTTTGGGGCTCATGCGATAGAGCTAGCCAGGGAAACTTAGAATGAAATACAGAATAGGATTTTGGCTATTTGGAGTGGTTTTAGGGTGTAATGCACTTACCTAAGCTCAGAGTAGAAGATTTGAAATCAATGCATATAAGGGCATTTAAGGTCACCTTCACCAGGGAGAAAATAAAATAATTGGTCTTTTTGACAAGGTCTTCCCAAATGGCTGAGGTCCTCCTGGGCAAGAGGCTACTGAAAAGCTGAGCAATGAGATTTTTGCTTTAGGTGGATGTCTAAGAACTGTCAAGTGGACCTGAGCAATATGCTGAGGAGTCTTGAATGATGGCTGTTGGCAGAGTCATTTGAAATTCAGTTAAAAAGTATAGATTTAGCATTGTTTCTTTAGACCATGCGAGAGATAACTGCAGCACCTTATCAATGCGAGAAAGGCCAATTACCAGTGCTAGCTTCAGCTGCACTGTACACACTACAGAAATCTCCTGGGGCTTCTGCAAGTGCAGGAGTTTTCCTGTATGATGCCCATCACGAATTAGGAATATAACAGTGCAGGTCTGGAAAGGTCTTGAATGAAATCCCCCATCAACTGAATTTAATCAGTTTTTTGCTGTGGCTTTTCCAGTGAGCCCTGGATGGCACCCATTAACATCAGGGAGGGCGTCACCCTGGGAAACACAACTAGCAGTAGATCTAGAGGTCTGTAACGGTATCAATGTGTCACAAGGAAAGGAAAAACGGATAAGCAGCAAGGCGGGTTTTTTTCTGTTCAAATAAATTATTAACATGCAATGTTTTGTCTTGTTCTACAAATTCTATTTTCTGACCCAGCAGTGATTTTCCTAAAGATACCATTTATCTCTGACCACCTCACCAGCACTCTTCCCACCAGCTCTGTTTCCAAGTTCAACAGCTTGCACACTAATGCCACTAAATATTACGGAAGGGGTTACCTTTTTATCAACCACCAGTTCAAATAGCCACAAGCCTAACCCAAAGTTGCATATTTATGCAGTTAAGAGAACGTGCTGAGGCTTCTGACAAAGCAGATAGACTTTTTTTTAAACCAGTTTTCATTATTTATGTTGTCTTTTAGGCAATGCTGTGTGCATAAGCGGCCAATTATCTTCTCCCTTTACAAGGACATCCTTACGACTACATAGGGAGAAACAAGAAAAGCCTTTCACAATGGATTTTAGGAAATTGCTTATGAAGTCAGATGATCACCTGGCAAAAAGCCAGTATATGCTTCACGTTAATTGCACAATATGTATGCCAAATGAAGATGCGGCCCACTCTCTAAGGAAAGCTTCAGAAATTCAGGAACCCTGAAAATAACATGTAAAATCTTTCTTTTTTTCCCCAAGGCATGGAGTTTCTCTTTAAAATTTCATAAATCTCATTTGCAGAGTAGGTAATTTTCAGTCTTTAACAAACACCAGATGTATCTTACAATCTCTGGAAATGAGAGCTTCTTACTGCTAGGTAAATTAAACCTTCAGCATGACTCATGCCACTGTCAGGCATTCTCAGTTTCCTGAGGATGGTTAGCGGTGATGCACAAACCACACACACTATCCCCTCCTCGCTGCCTGTCTGTTCATGCAGATCTGAACCACAGTCCCTGCAAGTAGTCACTGCTCTTCAAGTCACCTGCTGCCAGCGATGCTCTGCAGTAATGCCTGCATCTGCTTGCAACACCCACCAGGCTCACTCTGCCCAGGATGCAAAGAATGAGGAGGGAGCACCAAGTGTGCAAGCAGGGATATGGTCTTGGTGTCTTAGTCTTCTCAGGAGGAGAGGTTTGAGACATTTCCCCCTCCATAAACACACAGAACAGCCAGAGCAGGGTGAGTCCTGCTGCCATCTCAGCTGCCAGCACCTGCCACACAACTTCCAGACACCCTCTCCTGAGCTGCTGGGAAAGGGGAAACAAGATGCAATACACTATCATGCAGTCATTTATCAAGAAAAGCCACTGATGTCTCATTATATACATATTTTTATGCACCAAATATTTGTTTTCCCCTACCAAGTCTGCAGAGAAAGAGCTGTAACAGCTAGAGGGCCCTGGCTTTGCAGGCTGTTGTATAATAAAAAAATAAAAAATTAAGTCAGTGTGGTGATTTGGTGGAATTGGGTTTTCGACACTTGTTCAGGAAGCCCTGAATAATTCAGCAGTAGCTTTGCTTCCTGTGAATAATGTACTCAGTCTTGAACTCGTGCCAGTAAAAAATTACATTGCATCACTGTGAATTTTCTGCTGTACACAACACTAGCAGCGATGCTTACAGATAAATGTCTAATGGGGTTTGGGTATGAATTTGCTCTGTGTGTGCTCCAGTATAGACACACCCTTACGAATAACACCTGCTTACCATTACTTAAACACTCACATGACACATTTGACTATAGTTTTCCATACCCCGAGTTGGTTCTTAGCTTGATTGCCTGAGATGGCTCAGGAGTCCCAGAATTTGCTGCCTCACCTCTTTCCACTAATTCCTGGGCACCCCAGTTTGGTTTTTTGACCACTGTTGAGCAACCAAGCCAACGTCTTCATGACACAAGCTAGCATAGCCCAGATACATTGCTCCTGCGTGGTAATGATCAGCTCAGAGCCAAACATTTTCTACATGAAGTTAAGATTGGTTTTCACCACGTATATCCCTGTACATTTACGCATATTGAATCTAATGTTTTTCTACCCAGTCACTATGCCTTGAAAGATCCTTCTGGAATTCTTCACATTTGGTCTGATTTTTTTCACTGCCCCCAAGAGTTTAGTGCCATTATTATTCTTCCCCCTTTTCAGTCTGTTATGAATATATTGAAAAAAGCATTCAGCTGCCTTAGCCATTAAATCATTCCCTCCTTCCACAGGTTAGTCATTCCCCCCCTCCATACAAGTTGAAAGAGCTGAAGTTTGGAGAAGGATGAAAGACAGAAATTGCAAAGTCAAGGTGTAGAAAAAATACGAGCAGAAAGAAGATTATATGAAAACGCATAGAGCTGGGAAAGGAGACAACTTCCCTCCCAGCCTTACCTTGTCTACGTGGGACACACACAGGGCTGGATCCATCCCACGTGCACCCCTTCCTGCGCCGTGGTGGGACAGCACAGGGCCACCTCTCCACGGCCCAGCTTTACGCACACGTTCACGTGTGTCTGCAAAGGGGATGGCAGCATTTCAGTGTCTGCCTGAGGAAGGGGCTCGGTTTGCCTTGGTGCTGAGCAGTGGCACCACGGTCAGCGCCTGCAGCAGCGCCCGGAAAGCTGATTATCTTGCTTACCAGCAAGAATAAATAAACTCACACCCTAAAACCATCCAGAGCCTGGCGTCTTTACGAAATGACAGCATCTCTTCAAAACTAATCGCGTGAGGCTGATTGCTGAACTTTGCCCCTTCGGCACGTCAGGTCCCAAGCACCCGAGCCATCACTGCTTCCTGATGGAGCAGAGAAACGCTGTGCGGCCTCTGAAAGCCTGCGGGAGGGCAGCCATCAGCAACGGCACGTCTGCACCACATCTGCATGGCGCGAGGCCTGGGGCCCTCCAGTCATCCCCTCCACGCTGTGGAAAGGAAGGTGGAGGTAGACAAAGCTCTGCGACGTGTGCCAGATTCCTCCTCTGTGCCTTAGAAAAGCACCAGCCTCCAAACACATCACCTTTTCCACCTCTTGCAACCTTTCATATGTCTCCTCCTCTGCGCACAGGGTTTATCTGCCACTATAGTCCACCTCAATCTATTCAAGCTCCAACACCCAAGCAATGCATCAAATGTCAGTTTAAGGGAATAACGTACAGGATTTAGAAGAGAATAATAAAATGAAATTCCAGGAGTCCATGAGATCAGACAATGTAATCTCACAGCTGCTCCAAATCCTTAATAATAAAGCCCCTAAATACACCGCATCTTAAGATCAAACATCATCACAGCCAAGGTACATTGTATTTATAATAAATTCTCCAAAAAATGTATTATTAATCAGCACAAATATTACCAGTAGTGCATCTGACAAGAAACTTTAACATTTTAACTTTAAATCTGCATTTCTTACAGAACAAACTCTGTCTCTGCTCCTTCTGGCACTTTTGATTTGCATCTTTTCAACTCACTCAAGTTAGAGTATTCTATTACACTGAAGGGATTACAGCAATCTCCCTGCAGACCTAAGTCTAAATGAAACACTTTGGCACTTAATGGAAGAAAAGAGGTCTTCCAGTCAGAGACTTATAAAAATCAGCAGGTATCAGGTAAACATTTCCATTTTGATGGAACTAGACTCTTCACTGGGAAACTATTCCACCTACAGATTGGATTTATCCTAGTTAATAGTTAGAGATATCTGTGAATTGCTGCAAAATACACCACCATTAAAAGTGCCCACGTGCAAGTGATGACAACCATTTGGTTCTGGTCATTCACCTGTGTGGGATGGCGGGCTTGCAGCAGCCCTTCCAGAGCTTACAAAAAATATGAATAAAATTTAATTGCTCGCCAAGCTGCAAATTCCTCACTCTGCCTCCAAATCATATTTGTTCTCAAAACCACCTTGCCTAAAAGGCAACAAACATCACAGGCAACTCTGCCAGGTTTAACTCAGCAACACGCCTGTGTTTGGTGTTACAGTGCACCAAAGACATTCTCTCTGCCAAAGACCTGAAGCTCTGAAACAATGTCTGAAAGTCTCCCTTCACCTGGCTCCTTTCCTTCTCCTAGCTTTCAAGACCAGGCAGTAACCAAGCCACTGACAGATGAGTGACAGCACACTTCCCTGCCATGGCTGCATGGCTCGCTGGACGCCTGCCCTCTCTCAAACGGCAGCTAAGTCTCACCATTCTCCACAGACATCAAAATACATTTTCTTTCTGTCAGCATCCTTATTAGAGTGAGAGGGTCTGAATGGGTGACTCTTGCTTGTAGTTCCTCTGTACTTAATGCTGCTGGTCTCATTGGCTTTCACTTCCAGTGGTGGGTTTAAGCACCCTCATCCTCACCATGATTTCCTTCTGTATTGGTTACTGACCTCTGCTAATCTCTGGTCTTTGTGTTTTTCTCAGTCTTGACCACTGCTGGGAACAGGTTCAACGACAACTCAAAAAGGCTCTGTACAAAGACACAGTAGATGATTACCTCAAATGGGAAAGCCTTCATGAAATGGTAGTCACCAACAGCATGAGTAACAGATTGCAACACAATTTTGATTCTCTTTAAGCCTAATATTTATATTTGGTTTTAAAAACAGACATGGCCCTTAGTCCCTATGATCTCTTGTTTGTTTACAAATTGTCAGAAACACTTGTCAGCAACAATTTTCCAGCATTTAACAAGACCAGCCTCATTTCATGCTGCATTTTAAGTGTTCAGAGTCCAAGGCGTCCTCAGATACTAATGGGAAGGAGCTCTCTCCAGCGGTTCAGCTCCCATAAGACAGGATTGAACTTGCAAAAATCAAATCTCAGTTCTTGCTATGGCTGCTGAAGGAGTCTCACACTGAAGCCGTTGGCCCCTGGGAGACTTTAAGGACACACACAAAAGCATTTGTTAGAAACGAGGAAACTGTTTGTACAACTGACACCCTTCCTGAGCAAGTCCTTAATTTCTAGGGTTCAGATACTGCCAAAGCACTTCGAACAGTTTATTGCAAGTTTGAACGAGAAGCACCCTTTCTTTGACAGGAACAAATTTGCAAGAATCAGTGTTCAGGGGGCATTTTGCAAAGCCTGTTAGCTGCAATTCCTCTGAGTTTCAAAAGGTTTGGAAATCTTCAGTTTTCCTCTAAATTTCTGGCTCAGGTCATTCCATATATCCAGAAGTATTCAGGATCCAACCCTGTCCCACTCCAAGTGAGCCTCTCACCAGGCAAATTATTATTCATAGCAATCACTGACTGTCTTGCCATCCTCTGTTCTCCTGTGTTTTGGACCCTGACTCTTCCCTTTTGCTATCTCCAGTCCCACTGCATGGTGAAGGCCTTCCCCAGTGCCTGGCCTGAGTCCCGAGACAACAGCTCACGCTAGCTCTGCATCAGCCTGAATGTTATTGGAGTGCTGAGATGGTGCCATAGGGTTGAGCATCTGCATGGGAAACACGGCCTGAACCTTTCTCTGCCTGATTGGAAATGACTTTTCATCACCCATCCTTGTAGTTGCTGGGCAGGGAAATGCCAGGGGCCTGTCTTTGCCATGAGTGCTGTGAAAGCCAGGGTAAAAAGAGGAAAAAAACCAAAAGGGTCTATCTCCTTGTCTATGCAAGAAGCAGCAGGATTTCTTTCCTGCAGGAGGAGTCCAACCCTGCAACCCCAGGGACAGGGATCAGTATAAAGTTTCTACCACTCACCTGGAAAATCCTGCAGAACAAGCATCATTTTAAATACTCCTAAGGTACAGGTTTACTGCAGGACCTCCGCTCGGACTCAGGCTCTGGTATAGAGAATCCACACTACTTCCAGAGGGGCCCAAAAGTCTTGACTGTAAAAGAAACCCAAGATCCAGGAGCTTAACACAGGCAGCTGAAAAAAATGTTTTCATTGTGTCGCGCTCCTGTGTTGCCCAAAGTCACTCAGCAGCTCTGGGTAGAACAGTTTAATTGGAACTTGTTAGCACAGCTGTCTGATGGCCTCCCCCACATTGCACAGACATCGTAAAGCAGCAAAGGAATGAAAAGCAAAATTAGTTGGGAAAATCAGGGTTGATGTGCAATTAAATAACAGCCTTTATGTTTTCCAATAGTTTTATTCCAGCAGCTTTAAAATCTCATTGTGCACAAGACATGTTTCTTATCTAATATTTGCATAAAGCTGATGATGTGCAACAGTTTTTACTAAAAAAAACCCCTCTCCTCCAGTTTTTTGGTTTACAATGATAGATTGATTTAGAAGAAAAATCTTTTCTCCAGCTGCAGTGTAGTCCCACAGCCCACTCACACATTAATTACACTGGGAGTGCCTGGAACCCAATATTACTATTTAGCAGATGGTATTTCAGAAGCTCCTGTTGCTAACATCTTTTTCAGCTACGTCGCAACCAGTCTTTACCTTATGCCCACCACTAGTCAGCTGCAGATTATATCCCCACCCCAACCACTCTTTAAACAATATTAAAGATGGTTTAGAATAAAATTCTTCTGTTTTCTTCTCTCTCCCCTCCAGACAAGAAGAAATGCCCACTCCCGCTGCTGCCACCTCCAGATCAGACAGAGCCCTCAAAATCTGCCAAGTTACTCTCTTCCAGTGATCAGTATTCTCCAGCACTGTTTAGAAAAATAACCACTTTCAGAAAGAGAATGGGCCAGAGGATAGGGTTAATGCTAAGTGGTTGCAATGAGATAAGCTTAGGCTGTAGGAGAAGAGCTATTTCATGCCAAGTCCTGCAAGCTACAGAAGGATCAGGCTGCATATCTCACATGCACTCCGAGTAACTCATTCCCGAGAGCTGGAATTCCTGCAGCTGTTGTACCCCAGCCTGTCAGAGTCAACCGACCTGGAAAGCCAACACCGTTGGGGATATACACACACAAAAAGGGAAGAGAAACAGAAATAAGCAACAAATCAGAGATGCATTTAAAAAACAATAGGGATCCTGGTCCTCCTTACTGCTGGCAGGGAGGCACAGAAGTGGACAAGCTCTTCTAGGAACCCCTCACAGCTGTGGTATGTCACACACAAAGGTAACACCATGTACATGGTATGCTATTTGCAGGAGCTTCTTCCCACTCGGAAATTCAAAGGCACTTTTTCCAAACCAGGCTTCAACCACCAAAACCCTCCCAGTGTAATTCAAAACACGTATCCTTCCTTCTCTGACAAGAACCAAGAATCCTGTAAGGGGTAAAACGTGGACTTGACCATAGCGATGTTTCCAAGTTCTACCTACCAATGAACTTTTAGCTACATAGTGTTCGTTTTCTCTTATTTTTCACCAAAACCCTCAGAACAACTGCAGCTTCATTCCAGTGAAGAATATTTTTTCACAGGATAACAAAAATATATCCTACCCACAGAATCGCATCATTGCTGAGGTGGGAGGGAACCTCTACAAATGGCCTAGTCCAACCCCTTGCTGAAAGCAGGGTCACCTACAGCATGTTGCTCAGGGCTGCATCCAGTCAGGTTTTCAAGACTGGAGGCTCCACAACCTCTCTGGCCAACCTGCTCCAGTGTTTGAGCACCCTCACAATAAAATATTGGGGGCTTTTTATGTTTAAATGGAATTTCCTGTCCTGACACTGGGAACCACTGAGAACCGTCTGGCCCCGTCTTCTTTACTCCCACCCAGTCAAGTATTCACACATGGGTAAGGTCCCTCTGAGCCTTCCCTTCTCCAGACTGAATAGTCCCAGCTCTCTCCAGCCTTTTCTCATACAACAGACGCTCCAGTTCCTTAACCATCTTTGTGGCCTTTTACTGGACTCGCTCCAGTATGTCCATGTCTCTCCTGTACTGGGGAGCCCAGCACTGGACACAGCACCCAGACGTGTCTCACCAGGGCTGACCAGAGGGGAAGCGTCACCTCCCTTGGCCTGCTGGCAATGTCCTGCCTAATATAGCCCAGGAGCCTGGTGGCCACCTTTGCTGCAAGGGCACATTACTGGCTCATGGTCATCTTGATGTCCACCAGGATACCCAGGGCCTTTTCTGGGGTTGGCTCCAGCCCGTGGCACTGCATAGGATTACTCCTGCCCAGGGGCAGCACTTGGCATATCCCTTTGTTGGACTTCGTGAGGCTCCTGTCAGCACATTTCTCCAGCCTGTCCCGGTCCCTCTGGATGGCAGCACAACCCTCTGGTGTATCAGCCACTCCTCCCAGCTTTGCATCATCTGCAAACGTGCTGACAGAACACTCCACCTAATCATCCAGGTCATTAAAGAAGGGATTAAACAGTACTGGTCCCAGGATCAAGCCCTGGGTCACCACTAGTGACTGGCCCCCAGCTGGGCATGGCTCTGGGTCCAGCCATTCAGGCAGTTTTCAGTCCACCTCACTGTCCACTTGCTCAAGGCAGGATAAACAACATCCATCAGCCTCTGCTTGTCCACTGAGCCCTTCATCTCTGTAGAGGTCTACCCGAATTCAGTTAAAACTATTGAGAAATTACACACATGTACCACAGGATAAATTATGTTAAAGTTCAAACAAAGATATCGTTGAAGCGTGATTCAGTTTACATGCTCATCTAAAACAACACGCATTCACGCCTTGTTTAAGAAGAACTAATATAACATCAGAGTGAGGTTTGTATTATGAACAGTCAGGTGAATAGCTATTCCTCCCCATATCTCCCCTTGTAAAGTATATTTGCTGGAGCTCCAGCAGAGATGTCATCAAGATAAATGTGCTCTTCAATGAAAGGAATATACCACAGCCATTCATATGCTGACTTAACCTTGTTGCTTCTTGACTGAAATCCATCATCCATGTTAAGATTAATGCTGAAGATTAAGTATGTGTTCTGAAATATGCATGTTAAAGAAGATGGCTTCATTTGAAGCTAGTTGAAAGGGAAATTTCTTGACTTCTATCTGCTATTGAGCTATACAGATTTTTTTTCCCCAGTTTATTCAATTTCCATTTTTAAATGCAACAAACTGCACCTGTCTGCCAAATAAGTCATACAACAGTTGTAGAAAAACCCATGAGATCATAAGGAAAGCTGTGCCAAATACCAACATTTCAATTAGGTTAATCAAAGCAATAAAATAGAGTCTCTCAAGCTCCTCAACCAAAGCATCTCTGATTTTCACAGCAACACCCACCATTAGAGCTCAAAGAGTACTGGCAAGGCACATACCTGCAGTCCTGCTGCCTGCCTTAATATCCATAAAGGACCACCCCCACCCACCTCCCCAAGGCTTTTATATAGTCAGCTAATTTGATAAGATTTTGAAGCCTTTTCTTCTTTCTTTCTCTCAATTTCTTAGAAGCTAATTCCCAGTCCTCCTTAATTACCCTCTATCCTGCTGACTCATCACTTTTTTCACGCCATGAGCCCAGTTTTTAACACCCAAATACTTTTTTCTCTTACACTTCCCTGTTTGACCCATCCATCCTTTGCATTCTAAGTAAAGCTCCACAGCAGCAGGCATTCCCCACATATACACAACATCCCTGTTTAAAAAAGTGTACATTTCATTTCAACCACTGCGACTTTTCAGTGCTACTTTTCACCTTGTCTCCCTTTCCCCGCTGGCTCCATTTCCCTTTTTGCCAGATGTGGGCTTCTGACAATTTTTAGGCCTCCCTCCCATGGCAGAATGTTCAGTATGAGTTTCAGTATGAGTGGCTGGAGTTAGCACAGTGCTGCAATGACAGTTATTTTTGTGTCAGGTGCCAAACTGATTTTTAAAAGCACCACAGCTCCCTATTGCTGGTGTGAACACAAATCTTTCCTGGTGCCAGACTTGGCTGGTATCAACCCTTTGCTGTCACAGACGCTTTCTACCAGCAGCTTTGTCAATGAATGAGTTTCTCTAGCAGACTTCTTCACCCACTTGATAACAGGCTAAACATCAGCTCAGCAAGGGGGTCTGCAGCCATGAAAGGACAAGTGAGTGTTATCAGATAGGCAGAGGACACACTGTGAGACAACAGGGATGGAAACTTGCCATGGTCTCACTGTCATTCCAGGACTGTCATGTTTGTGACAGTAAACCAGCTTTTCCATGTCATACGGATGAGCCTTTATTATCATTTGCTCAAAATGATCACGTGCCCACAAAAAGACATGGACCTGCTGGAGCGGATCCAGAGGAGGGCCTCAAAAATCATCAGGGGGCTGGAACACCTCTCCTGTGAGGAAAGGCTGAGAGAGTTGCGGTTGTTCAGCCTGGAGAAGAGAAGGCTCCAAGGAGACATTATTGCAGCCTTTTGGTACTTAAAGGGGAGCTATAAGAAAGATGGGGACAGACTTTTTAGCAGGGCCTGTTGCAATAGGACACGGGGTAATGGTTTTAAACTAAAAGGGGGTAGGTTCAGACTAGATGCAAGGAAATTTTTTACAATGAGGTTGATGAAACACTGGCACAGGCTGCCCAGAGAGGTGGTCGATGCCTCATTGCTGGAAACCTTCAAGGCCAGGTTGGACGGGGCTCTGAGCAACCTGATCTAGTTGAAGATGTCCCTGCTCACTACAGGGGGGTTGGGCTAGATGACCTTTAAAGGTCCTTTCCAATCCTAATCGTTCTATGATTCTATGAAAAAGTCCTCATCTTCTAGGTTAAAGAAACACTCATACATTACTCTGTTGGTGCTATTCCCCACATGCTGTGAACCGTCTATCCAGAACACTTCTGCAAAGAGACATAGAACCTTCCCACACCTGGGTGATTCCAGCTTCAACAGACTGGACCCTTAGTACTTACATATGCACTTTGACATTAAAATCCCAAGTGAATTGACAAATGATAAGGCCAGACCATTATAGAGGACAGGAATGCACCATATCCATGGTTAGATGCTCTCTATCTATGTACAGATCTCATAAGCTCTATCAACTTTTAGCTAAAGGGCTAGTCCCAAGAAATAAAAAACTGGTGTGGCCTCAACAGATCTCAACACAGCACAGGCTTGCCCCAGGTAGACGTCTTGTGTGCACAAAGGTACTTATCCTGTGGCAGCCACGTCTTAGTCTCACATTTAACCAGGGCTTATGCTACAGGAAAAGGGGCATCCCCACTTCCCCAGACACCCACTGCACACCCTTTTTGTATACCACTCTATGCTAAATAAAATCTATGCACCTTATATGGCGGAGAACCAGAGCAGCAGCCACCGGACCAAGGCCTTGTTGTCTGTCCAATGAATTTCACAGAAGCCTTAGCACATTTCCCATTTATTAGTGTGTCCTGGATACAGCCCTGCCAAATCTGCTTCAAACTGCCTCAAAGACTCGATACACCATTACCAGTGTATCTGTTCTGGGCCAGTGTCCCAAGCTGTACAGGGAACTAGAGACTGTAAAAGCAGCTTAACAAAGAATCTGAGCTGCTTTTCCAAAAGTCACTAGATTTAAGACATCAAGGCAAATCTCCAGTATGGATATTTCTTTCAGGCCAAGAACGTAACAGCCTCCATCTTTTCCCAGTGAAGGACAGCAGCTTTTTTGTTGCTTGCCAACAGAAATGTGAGTCTGCCAATCCCGCTCCATAACCAGAAATAATGCCTTTATTTTCAATTTAGTAGTGTCTAGTCCTGAAGGTGAAAGACTTCATTATAGCTTTGAGATTGCTCTAAGTTTGATGCACAGTCGTGTTAAAATAAATTGTCTCATCCACTATTATTCTTCTCTTCGCTTACACCAACTGCAGAAGCCATTCATCTTCCAGACCCTACAAGCCATGTATCAGAATCATCATACAGCCAAGAGTCACAGGAGTCAGGGAAATGAACATGGGACAGCCCTAGGAGTTATTCAAGAGATCTGCAAATGCAGGTTTCACTGGGCTGGGTCACTGCAGTGACTCAGATGTACAACAGTCTCTGCTGGCTCATCTTCACCCAGGATTCCAATGACTGGGCAGCAAACCTTCAAACCCAGCTCCACAGCCCACTGCTGATGTACCATGAGCATCAGATTTTGCATGCAGTTCAAAAGCCATAAGGTGCCAACATTGGATTTACGTCACCTCCATCCACAAGTCTGAAGTTTGGGGCATGATTTAGTCAGCTAAGCTTCCTCTTTTGAAGCAGAGAGGCACAGCATCCCCTGGAGATGTCTGTCTGATTCTCTTGAGAGGCTCAGAGGTATGTATAACTTCTACACAGCCACAGTTAAGTGAGACAAATCCTACCATCCATACAGAATGACAAGCTGATGTGCTGTAGGTTCCTCCAGCAACATAATTAAGTGACAAAACTGTCAGTTTCTATAAATTGATTCACTGTTTCTAAGATCAGCAAAACCAGAGAGTTTCCTCTTGTGGGCTGAACATGTAATTGTTCTTGAAAATGATCTAAAAAAAACCCCAAACCACTGGAAAAGGAGAGAGACGAAGACTGTGGAGAAAACCAGCAAAAAACATTGATGGTGTTCTTTGCATGGGTGGTCAGTAATGCCAAGAATAATGATGGTTTGATGTAACTGGCATTTACAAGACAAAGTAAAATATTAATGTTAATAAATAAATACACTTTTTCCTCAACTACTGCTGGCAGTCCTGCTAGTAACACGATACTGTAAGAAGGATTCAAAGAGGTTAGGAGGAAATTCAAACATTTTTAATAAAAAAAAAAAATCTAATTGCACATGTAGAAAGAACTGGGAACAACCATTTAGTGTTAAGAGTCAGTAGGGCTGGAAGTTCAGAGGCGAGAGAAAATGAAGAACATTTGCTTTGTGCAGTAATGAAGGCTGAGAGTTTTTGACTACACAGGCAGTAATATCAGGAGGAAGGAAAACTAATGGCAGTAAAATTTTCCTATTTGTTATCGCTATCTTGTGGAAATCCCCAAATCCATCCCATGCTAATAAGCACAGGAAAATGGAGCTTATATACTTGCAGAGAGGATAGCATTACGAGGGATTAATGGGCTGGCAGAACCAACTACAGAAAAGAGCAGTATGTTTCAGCAGTGACTAGGAGTGGTTAAAAGAAGTGATATCTTTTCAATACATGAATATTTTTCAGTGTGCATATACACCAAACATGGGCAGGAATTAGTATGACACACTGTGGAGTATTAATTTAAAGCAGTAAAGTAAAGAACAGTTAAAAATGAAGGTTAGGGAAAAAAATCCACTATTGAAAGCAAAATATATCAAAGCTATAGACGACAGTTTGTAGAACTATGGCATCACCATGCCTGCCACATCCCAGACACATACTGCCTAGTGTATCCAGAACAGTCATTTATAGACAGCAGCATCAACAGCTAAGAGTGTTAATTTCTTCTAACATTTACACATCTCTACAGCATCCACGCAAAGAGAAAAAGCATGTTGAGAAAATACAGAAACTCTCCCACCTTTCATTCTAATCTTCTGTGCAACCACTGTTCTCTCTGCATTTTCTTACAACTTGGAGGAAATAAGAGCAATCACCCCATCACCAACACATCAAAAGGAAGTTACTAGCAAACCTTACCCAGAATAAGATCAGATGAAGATGTAAGATAAAATGTGCAAAAACCACAATGAGTGCCAAGTCAAAAATGGTTCCAGGCATAGGCAAGATTGCAGGACACAAACCCTGGTATGTCACAAGACATCAACCTGTCACTTGTCTTGCAGAAGACTTTCTTTCTTAAACAGGTGCTTCCTGGCAGCAGAAGCCTTCCAGGCTCTGAGTTGCTGCATTTGCTCTCTGGTCTCTGCTTTCACAGGTGCAAAGAATGGGTGCTGCCCCATGAGGGACTCATCACAGGAATAACTGTCAACTTCATCTGAGCTCACTGGAGCTGTACATTTGGCAAAACTCAGGGCATGTGGTGGCCCTGGTGCAACGTGGACACCACGCCTCCTGTGCTGCCATGCCCAGGCTTATGGACTGCATATGGGCTTCAGAGTCCCAGTCCATTCACTCACAGAGCTGGATCAGATGATTTCCTAAATCCTTCCTAAAAAAATTACAGGAACCGAAACAGAGATTCATGACTCGACTAGACCAGATCACAAGTGTGTATGAGTCATAGTGTATCTTGGAGACTTATATTTAAAGGGCTTTCATCAGAACATTTTTATCCTGATTTGCATGAATGCATTGATGACACAAGCCAAATTATTTTTGCAGTGGATTATATGAAAAAGTATCTTCCACAACATTCAGGGCCACCTCACCAGCACATATAAAAGATCAATGCCATAACAGAAAGCAACAGAAGGCTGCATGCTTAGTTCAAAGAGCAAGAAGCAAAAAAACCCTATGAAACCAGTATGGTAACCATACAGTGAACAAGTAGCTAACATAGCTGGAAAGGTCTTTTAAAGGAAATAGCCAAATCATAAATAAAGTGCACTAATAATTACCACTACCTAATCAAAGTGAAACACAGACTACCAATAATTACCCATTATTGCTCCTCCATGTGGGTGGCGATGAAGCCACAACACATAGTCCAAGGGCAATCAAAAGAGAATTCAGGGCCTTGGGACAGTTGATAAGGGAATTTGGAGCACAGGTTGTTTTTTCCTCTCTCCTTCCAGTTGCAGGCAGCAACATTAAAAGAAACAGATGGGCTCAGTCTATTAATACACAGTTCCATGGCTGGAGTCACTGCCACAACTTTGGGTATTTTGATAATGGGATGGCCTACATGACACCAGGCTTGCTGGTGTCAGATGGGATTCACCTTTCTCCAAGGGGGAAGAGGGTCTTTGCTCACAAGTTAGTGGGGCTCATTGACAGGGCTTTAAACTAGACTTAAAGGGGGAGGAGGATAATATCAGGCTTGCCCATGACAAGCTGTGGGATGATATGCCAAGTTTAAAGGGATGAGATGCTAGTGAGGGCTCTCAGCCTGTTGCTCTGAGACATGCTGGCAACACTGGAGCACACTTGAAGGCTTACGGAGATGAGCCAGGGGCTCCTGAGGTAGTAGGAGCCAACAGGGAAACACCAGTGAAATACCTCAAAGGAATTAAAGGGTGTTCCTCTAAGAAGGTGACATGGCCAACAGCCCAGCTGAAGTGCCTCTACACCAAAACACACAGCATGGGCAACAAACAGGAGGAGCTGAAAGCTACCGTACTGCTAGAAAGCTACGACCTAGTTGCCACTACTGAAACTTGGTGGGATGAATCTCATGACTGGAGTGCAGCTATTGATGGCTACAGGCTGTTCAGAAGGGACGGGCGAGGAAGGAGGGGCGGAGGAGTTGCCTTCTACATCAAGAAACAGATAGAGTGTGAAGAGCTATCTCTGAGAAATAGCCACAAGCAGGTTGAAAGCTTATGGGTAAGAATTAGAGACCGAGGCAACAAAGGGAACTCTGTGGTTGGTGTCTACTACATGCCACCCGACCAAGGGAAGCCTATTGACGAAGCCTTCTTACTCCAGCTACAGGAGGCATCACGCTCACAGGCTCTCATCCCACTGGGGGACTTCAACCACCCCAACATCTGCTGGAAAAGCAGCATGGCGAGCTGTAGGCAATCCAGGAGACTCCTGGAATGCATTGAGGAAAACTTCTTAAGCCAGATCATAGACAGCTCAACTAGAGGGGATGCGATACTGGATCTGATAGTCACCAACACAAGTGAGCTAATCAGTGACGTGAAGATTGGAGGCGGCCTGGGCTGCAGTGATCATGCACTGGTGGAGTTTGCAGTCCTGGGGGATGAGTCAGGCAAAGAGCAATGTCAGGACCCTGAATTTCAGGAAAGCAAAATTCCAGCTGTTCAGGGAGTTAGTCAATAGGACCCCCTGGGAAACTGTCCTCAGGGTCAAGGGAGCAGAGCAGAACTGGCAGATCTTTTAGGATGCTTTCCATAGGGTGCAAGAGCCCTCAGTCCCCAGGTGTAAGAAATCAGGCAAGGAAGGCAAGAGACTGGCATGGATGAGTCAACACCTGCTGGTCAAACTGAAGGACAAGAAGGAAATGCACAGGCAGTGGAAACACGGACAGGTATCCTGAGAAGATTATAGGGATGCTGCCTGGTGGTGGAGGGATGGGGTCAGGAAGGCCAAGGTGTGGCTGGAGCTGAACTTGGCAAGGGATGCAGGTATGTCAGCCAGAAAAGGAAGGTCAAAGAAAGCATACCCCTCCTGATGCGCACAACTCACAAACAGGTAANTGACAAACTGGTAACAACAGACAAGGAGAAGGCTGAGGTATTCAACAACTGCTTTGCCTCAGTCTTCACTGGCAACCTGTCTTCCCACACCTCTCAACTGGATGGACTGCAAGATGGGGACTGGGGGAGCAAAGTCCCTCCCACTGTAAGAGAAGATCAGGTCTGTGACCACCTGAGACACCTGAACATACACAAGTCTATGGGACCTGGCAAGATTCATCCCAGCATCCTGAAGGCATTGGCTGATGTAGTTGCCAAGCCACTCTCCATGATATTTGAGAAGTCATGGCAGTCAGGTGAGGTCCCTGGGGACTGGAAAAAGGAAAACCACACTGCACCCATTTTTAAAATCGGTAGAAAGCAGAACCCTGGGAACTACCAACCTGTCAGCTTCACCTCTGTACCTCAGGAACCCGTGTTGGGACCAGTACTGTTTAATATCTTCATCAATGACATAGGCAGCGAGATCATGCGCACCCTCAGCAAGTTTGCAGATGACACCAAGCTGTGTGGTTCAATTGATGCCTGAGGGACAGGATGCCATTCAGAAGGACCTGGACAAGCTCAAGAAGTCAGCCCATGTGAACCTCATGAGGCTTAACAAGGTCCTGCAACCTGGGTCAGGGCAACCCCCAGCATCAACACAGGCTGGGGGATGAAGGGATTGGGAACAGCCCTGCAGAGGAGGACTTGGGGGTACTGGTGGATGGAAAGCTGGACATGAGCCAACAATGTGCACTCACAGCCCAGAAGATCAGCTGCATCCTGGGCTGCATCAAAAGCAGTGTGACCAGCAGGTCGAGGGAGGTGATTCTGCCCCTCTGCTCCGCTCTGGTGAGACCCCACCTGCAGTGCTGCGTCCAGCTCTGGAGCCCTCAGCACAGGAAGGACATGGACCTGTTGGAGTGGGTCCAGAGGTCGGCCACAAAAATGATCAGGGGGATGGAACACCTCTCCTGTGAGGAAAGGCTGAGAGAGTTGCAGTTGTTCATCCTGGAGAAGAGAAGGCTCCAGGGAGACATTATTGTGGCCTTTCAGTACTTAAAGGGGGCCTGTAAGAAAGATGGGGACAGGCTTTTTATCAGGGACAGGGGGTAATGGTTTTAAACTCAAAGAGGGTAGATACAGACTAGCTGCAAGGAATAAATTTTTTACAATGAGGGTGGTGAAACACTGGCACAGGTTGCCCAGAGAGGTGGTAGGTTCCTCATCCCTGGAAACCTTCAAGGCCAGGTTGGACGGGGCTTTGAGCAACCTGATCTAGTTAAAGATATCCCTGCTCACTGCAGGGGGTGGTGGACTAGGTGAGCTTAAAGGTCCCTTCCAACCCAAAATACTCTATGATTCAGAAGGGAAAGAAAGTGCATCCTAACAACTTTTCCCATTTTAGATTCAGAGTGAGAAAAGAGACTGTTGTTTACATTGGACACCATCTTAACAGCTTTTATCCAGCTAGGAACCCTATGACCATAGTTTTAAAATATGCTTAGTATATTATCATATAGGAAAAAACCCACACTATTGTTCTCAATAATCATTTACAATGACAAGCACAGAAAAGAAACAGCAACTCTTGCTCTTTCACAGGCTGACTGCACATATGGGGAGCATCCTAATTTACTCAACTAGAAAATAAAAGGATTAAGAAATAAACCATGCAAAATCCACCATTTCTCTTCACTACAACTCAGTTTAGATCAGAGTCAAGTCAATACAGGGCCTGCACCAAAGCGGTTCTCATCACATGGAACTCAGAAACCTTCTAGCTTTGTAACCATCAGTGCGACTGCCAGAATGAAAATACTGATTTCAACCAAAACACTGCTGCTTTTTTCAGATATTTTAATGAAATTAATAATTTGTTTGTATTTCTTTGAAAGGAAGGTTTATTTCCTTTCTGTGTTCTCTTCTTTCGCTATTATATTCTTCAATATTTTATTCTATGCCCCCCATGCTGGCATCAGAACCACAAGTGACTCAAGGAGACAGGCCAACCCAGAACTGGGGGGCTATAGCTGCAGAATAGTCACAAAAATCATCATTTTTTTGTAGACCACAATTCTTTCAATGATTTGTCAGTAACACTGTTTGCTACATCACGCCGTTGGCTTTTACTTGGCCTACTTTGCATTGTCTCAACTTTCAGCAACATCAAGCTGACAGCATTTAGCAGCACGTTAGTTATGCTATTAAGTTCCTTTTTGCTGGCCAATCTGTTTATTTTAAGAAATTGCAATTTTGAAGCAAAGTAATTTAAGATGGAGAGCCCTGATGCTGTGCAACACATGACATTTGCATCGTTGTCACAGCAGCTGAAATGAAAATAAAAAAGTCGTAATTTGCTACCCACAGAGTGTTACAAAGAGCCTTCCAGAAAGGAGGAGCTCTTCCCCACTGGAAAGTTTCTAAAGAAGTAATTTGTTTCCCTGTCACCCCTCGTCACTACCAAGCCACTCCACTTGCAATTAAAGTAGGTTTGCTTTATGACAGTAAACAGTTTCTATCCAACGAACTAGTTATTTCATGTTGAAATAAACTTTTCCATTTCATGTACAAGGTAACTTGCACAATTAACAATTTCACTGATCAAAAGCAACAAGGTGCAGGCCAGGTTGATCAAAAACTGTGCAAACTCTAGGCAAAGGATAGGGCTGAAACTCCAGTGCGCTCCAAATACCATGGCTTGGAGAATAATAGAAGACAATAAGGATTAACATAAACATTGTCTTTTTGGTGCAGAGCTGTATGGTGGTAACCTCCTGCCTACAGAGCATGACCAATCCCATCCTGAACCAGACACCTACAATACATCAGATTCTCCGGTGCTGGTTTCTACCATGTACAAAGGGGTCACAGGGTATGTAACCCAGATGAAGTTGCCCAGCTGCAACGTGGAAAGCCTACATCTAGGCAGAGAAATCCCATCTCAGGAATCCACCTAATAAATATGAAAACTGAGCCTTGAAGCCTGCAGGATATCTGGAAGTGACCGAGTTCATGAGTACCCAAACCATTCACGTCATCTGAGTGACCCATAGAAACACCACATGCAACTGTGTTTTGGCTTTCCCAGGACTTTGTAACCTGCGAAAACATAGACCCAGGTCATTAATTACTGTAGAGAGAGACTGTTATCCTGAGAGATGTTGAGGTTTCCAACGTAGGTAGCCTCCTTTTTTTATATATCTGGATAAGGGACTGGCAACAGTGTAATAACCCATGGCATAAACTAACACAACCCAACAAAATAATTTTTCCCAGCGGAACTGTCCCACTGGCTGCCTGCCTTTACAAGGCAACTGAGTAGGACTATAAATTAAGATAAGACTGTCTCTCACAGCATGACCGCTTCTTGGGATGTTTTCCCACAAGCAATAGCTCCGGTCACAGTCTCTCTCCCAGTCCTGCCATCCGTTAGATGCTCTGGTGCTCTCTGAGGAAAGCGGGTACAAGGAAAACAAAACCCTTCAGTGTTCCTACACAAAATGGGGCAAGTAACTCCCTGCGGAAACCATGCAGAGAAAAAGTCGCTCGCAGATCAAAGCCTACCCGAAACTTCACAAAAAGGGGCTGTTTTGCTTCTAAGATCTAACTGGCTTTTGACATGGCCTTTGGTAACTAGGCAGTTGTATTGCAAAGGTAAATCACCTGCAATCATTCTCCTCTTCAAGGACGCCTGTGTTCAAAAGGGACTACTTTACTATCATTTCTCCTTTGACAGTTATTTCTATGCAGGGATTACTGGCAGCTCAAGGGCCGAGATGTGCAGGGGAGGGAAGCCTCATCAGCGCTTTCTTCCAATCTCCCAGCATGTTAAAAGCATTCTGAGGCACAGAGAACAGCAGGGAAGTAGCATGAATGCAAATCATAGTTTTTTCTCTTTTAATCAATCCTCTATGCATCCCCATGTAGGGAAAATAACCTGGCAGGATCCCATTCTCCTCCCCATTCCTATCTGGAAGTAACAGATAAGCCATTTTCAGCAAAAATAGATAGCATCACCACACTGCAAACAGATCACCCTGCCAAATCCAAGCAGCAGCGCTATGCAGGGACAAGAAGGCACTCCGTGCTACTGCGCTACGATCCTGCTCAGCAGCAACCTCTTCCCAACAGGAACCGCAGCTGTTGGTCCAATGCGGCAAATCTTACTCTTCAGATGTGTGTTTTCTAACCAGTGAATGGTCCCATTCAGTACACTTAATAATCCGCTGCAAAATAGTCTATTTACTGATAGATAATGTCAGTACTTGCAGGTTTGCAAGGGCTTAAACCCTCTAGGCAAAAGCATAAGGTCTTCATAATCAAAGACCTATAAATAAGACACTCTTATAAGCACAGTATCGAGAACAGAACACAAAATGGAGAAAAAATGCATCAGATTTAGAGTCTCAAATAATTTTGGTATTTCATAGCAACTTAGTCTTTGCAGACATAGACAGGAGCAACTCATGAGACTGGAGTAGCATTCATAGCTGCATCATTATTTAAGCCAGTTGCTTAGACACCTATGGTGGACTCAAAGACTGCCCTGCTCACACCCTAGTGACTACAGTCTCTTGGGGGAGAAGGGTGGGGGAAACCTCACAGGTCTCTCTAGAAGGTGGGGTTTGTTTTGACTGAGGGAGATAGTCTTCCAAAACAAGACAAAAAAAAAATCCTTCTGCATTTTTTCTTGACTGGTTTTTAAATTACAGGTTTGCCCAAAACCCTCCATCCCCCGCCCCCCCGTCCCAATACTCTTTTGAAGCAACACTGTGGATGCCAAGGGTCCTAAACACTAAGACAAAGGTGAAAGCCTTAACAAACATGAAATAAAGACTTTCAAACAGGAGCTTGAATTTGTTATGAGAGCATTAACTAGAGCTACTCCAGGTTGCAGTTATTTTCTTAATAATGTAGGTTAAAAAATTCCAGAGGCATGAGACTCTCAGAGCAGGATGATAATTCCTCAATACTTTATTAGGGTCTTTAGTTTATACACCGTCGCTCTGTCAGCTTGTCACTAGACCATGTAAAACACCAGACAGAGAAGAGGGAAACATGTTGGCTAGAAGTGCGACAGACCCTCGATAGACTCTCTGAACATTAATGAAGAGTCCTACTACACAATGCAACCAGAAGAGAGTAAAACAGCCGCCAACCTATACAGGTTGTCAAAATGAGACGAGACCATCCTTCCAGTACAGATGTTTTACTCACAGCACTTCTTTATGCAGAGGCATCCACAAAAGGGACTGACCAAGGAGTGATAAAAAGTGAAGAGTTCTGAAGTCCAGGAAAGTTCAAGAAGGCTTAGGTTGCTTACAAAAACTCGGTTAATTCCAGAAGTGCAAGTGGACTTCTGACTAATATTAATCAGAAACACCACCAATTTACCACACAAACATTTTAGTTGTTTAAATCACTCTTTTCCAAGCATGAAGAGACGAAAGTACCACTCCATGGTGGTACCTCCTATGACAGTGACAAAGGACCACCTGCTTACAACTTAAATAATAACCCTGTTTTATATAACTGAGGCTGAATACCCACAGGATATTATTAACATTTCCCCTCCAGCACCTGGTCTAATAAAGAAACACAGAACAGCTTTGCTGTAGTACAAAAGTTTACAGAAAGTTCAACAATTTAATTAAAGACAATACAAAATATGTTGTCTGAGTTCAAATAATTTATGTAAAAGTACATGAATGAGAAAATATTGGCGAGAAGATTTGGGTAACCATATTATCAGATGCATGGTCTTTGTCCCTAGGGATAACACAGAGTCAAAAATACATTTATATTTTCAGTTACAAAAAAAGATGGCATTTTAAAATAAACGCAACTTCAAGTCTACCAGCCCTTTAACACAAAAAACTCCTGTTAACACAGGAAAAACTGATAAAATTAAAAAAAAAAAAAAATGGAGCAATACTCAAGTCTGAATAAGCCTGTAGTGTTTGTTTTGCCTTTTACTGAGGAGGGAGAAGACAACAGAAAACAAAGAGAAGTGTTTTGTTAGTGCTCTGTCTTCTCCGTTAAGTGTTTTAAAAAGTGTGATCAGAGCATCAGGGATTACTTTCATCCATATACCCCAGAAAAACCCACCCTCCTTGTGAGGAGACAGGGTACAGATCAGGCACAGATCTTCCCTTCCACCCAAAGCAGTACCACATCCACACAAGAGTGGATCCTGCAGGCAAAGCAAGCTACCCCTGCTGAACTCAGGGATGCAGCTTGGCCCCAACAAGCACTTTCTCTCAGCCTCCAGCAGAGCCACTATTCCTCTCAAATCATGAGTTATTTTTTCACTTTTGTCAAATATTGAAACCCCAGAAGTCAACTTCTTGATTACGGTGTCAGACAACAGCCTGAAACACCCAAGACTTCTTAACATGTGCCACTTGCCCCCCACATTTTTGTGGTCAGCTAAATAGTTTAACAAGACCACACATGATTAATTTCTTTGAAGACATTTTAGTTCATCAGTTCTCGACAGAAGCACGGTTTCAATACAACAGTTTGACACAGAGCAACAAAATGTACTCGATTTACATGCACAAGCTATTTAACAATAGTACACAGTCTTTCCTATTGCCATTATAAAATGAACACTACTATGACAGCTGACACAGCCTTCTGATTGCTCTCATGAGCTCCAAAAAAAGTGATGAAAACAACACTCCAGTTGGTACGATAGCAAAGAACAGAGGTTTGGCCACTGCTAGAGGATTCCAGTGAAGATGCCAGTATCATAATGGGAAACAGTTTTGGAATTACTGTAAAAACAGCTACAAAAAAAGCTATGCAAAATTGTTTTAAAAAAGAATACATGGGAAATACTTACAGCTTTGTATAGAAACATACCAGAAACAAAAGTACATGCGGAGGAAGAAAAGTTAGAGTTTAAGGCAAGACAAATGTGTGGATGACTGAAAAAAAAAAAAACAACTTGATCACTGAAGTACTGTAAACCAGTAGCAATCTGTTGGGGAAAGAGTGCATCATTTTCTAGCAGGATTTTTTTTTTTGGTGGGGTTTTTTTGGTGATTGGAGGGGCTTTTTTTATTGTTTGTTGGTTTGTTTTGGGGTTTTTTGGTTGGTTGGGTTTTTGTTTGGTTTTTTTTTTGTTTGTTTGTTTGTTTGGGTTTTTTAAATAAAGCTTCCAACTTTGAAAATGCAAGCCAAAACTCCTCTGCATTTGTGTTCTATGCCCAGCTGAGATTTCTTTCAGTTTTACAGTTTGGTCCAGATTCTCATGGTTTAATGTACAAAGTACAGTACATGCTACTAGGACTACTCACTGCAAGTTTTTAAAGTCTACTTTTCAAAAAAACAGATACAACACTGTAACCTTCATTAAAGGCTGATGTCAAAGTTTCAGTACTGCTGTTAAAGGGCTTCTAGAAATGAGAATTCTAGATTCACGACCAAGAGATAAGCAATGAGCTCTGTAAAACATACACGTTACAATAAGACTTTTCCTATAGCAAATAAAAGTCATCAGGGGACTTAATTTTTTTTTTTTTTTTTTTTTAAACATTTCTTTCTAGGTTTCAGAACTGCTAACAATTCCAGCAATAAACTTTCAAAGCCCCCTGGCTGTGCCTCTCTTTTTAGTCTCTTTTCCAAAACAGGTAAGAAACCCTCTCCCCTCTAATCAACAGTTATCAGTTTAGCATTATGCTACTGGCTAGTCAGATACTGAAATATTATTAATACTCAATAGTTGTGATCAATTTATTCATGACAATATAAAAAAAGCACAGTTACATGTGACTGCACTGTCAGATCCATAATACACCAAGTAAGACTGAAAAATAAAAGGCAAAAAAAGGAAAAAGGCTCTAAGTCTCCCCTTTTTTTTTTTGTGGTTTGGGTTTTTTAACTAATTGTCTCACAGAAAAAAAAAATAGCAAAGGCTTAATCTTAAATACAAAGTCATAATCTGCAAATCAGATTCTCTAATCCAGACTGATGGTACACTTCATCGTTTCAACTGAACCACCAATTACAAGCTTGCAATGCCAGCTCTCATTCATACCCTGAACTGTTCCCCGGCCTCATCCACCCAATCAACTATTCACACCTTATTTTAAGCAAAACAATAAAAAAAAGTTTGTGGTTTTGAAACAGTTGGTCTGACTTCTTTAATACCATGCTCAAAAACCAATTTAAGGATATCTCAACTCAATTCTCAAAAAATTGTTTACAAAGGGAAAAAAAAAAGGCACGAATATGGAAGTATGGAAGGTGTTAAAACACCACTAAAAATGCACTTGGTAAAGAGCCTACACTGGAAACACTTACCTTGTCAAAGCATTAAAACGATCATCTCAGAAGACAATTCAGAGACAATCAGAATTGTGAAAAAATGCAAACTAGAATGTCGAAGATCACTGAAATATCTAATCTAAAGGCAGTGCAAAATGATGGCTGGTGAGAAGGCAGCCAGTCATCTTGCAAAGTGAGGGACTCCAAATTACTCATCCCTGACCTCCTTAATAACCTGCATTGAAGGACCTGATAAACAGCAGTGAATTTTTTGTCATGCAATTACAACTGTTAAGCAACCAATATGCAACTCAAGTGTGATACCATCATCCATGGTGGATTATTAAAGTAATAATCCATTAGGGAATAAGGTCAAAGGGGAAAGTGGTAAGTATCAGTTGCCATATATGAAAACACTTCAAAAATTTACAATTAAATAAAAATGTAGATGATATCTTATAAAAAGAAGTACTGAACACAACAAAGCCACAATAAATTAGTGTTTCCATGAAACGACATGCTGAAGGTTTTGTTCCCAAGTCTATACATTTTTTACTGTCTGTTAATTCCTAAATATTGACAGCGTAATTGAATAATTGAGGTACAGTAGTTTACATTTGTATAGGTCTTGTAAAAAGGTTAATTCTTTTCTTCCAGTTTTTCTTCCTCATCGCCAAAGAACAACAAAGGAAACATTCCTAAAATGCAGCCAACGGTCACTCCAATAGCTTTACCCTAGAGAAAGGGGGGAAAAAATTAAGTTTTTCACTGATCAGTAGTTACTCATTTGCTGTTTAGTACCCAACACAACCAGGAAAACAGACTCTTTGTTCTAGCTTTTGGTTGGGAGCCACATTTTTCTTAGCATGCAGACTAGAAACACAGTCTATGAGAGAGAGACAGATACAACAAGGCTAGAAACAGTGTATGCTGTGATAAAAGCCAATTCTGAACAAAAAGGAGGGGAATGACCCATGAAGAGCTGCAGAGGTGGTAAGGGAGGAGACAGAGATTCAAAGGATTAGTAGGATGGCCAGGAAGACAGGGAAGGGGGGAAAAAAGAAAAAAAAAAAGAACCAAACCACATTTTAGGTGCTATTATAAATGTATCTGCTTGCATCTGGTAATGCAAATTATTATCAAGGTCAGGAATGAGGAATTCCTTGAAAACATGACAATTTACAAAGGCACAAGCTGAAGACAAAAAAAAGATTGGAAAACATTTCACAATTGACCTAGATGTAAAAGTCAATTGGAGAGGGAAGAAATAACAAAGGCAACATCCAAACTACATCACCAGCAGTAGGTAGACAGTGTTGAGAAACTTGAGACAGCAGGTAAAAAAGAAAAAATGCTGGCATACAAGCTGAGATGCTCAGAAGTCTTTCCATAGAAAAGTGCTGTGAATGAACTGCAGTGCAGTGACAGGCTTTTGCCACAGGCTCAGCTTCCACTGAGAAAACTCGTATGATGGACAGACTAGAGGGCAGCCCATTGACCACATGCCAATTCTTCCCTGCTCAATGCTTTGATTTATCACTGCTAAAAGCACTTCTTCCCCCGCTAACTTTTCCTCAGCAGGTGTTATTTCTCTTCCCTTACATCTGCAAAGATGTTTTTGCCCATGAAGGTTCATTCTGGCATAGTGAAAGAATATCTGTTTCTTTACTCAGCTTCTTGTAATCTGTTTCTTTAACCAAAATACACTTACACTCATTGCTGAAGTGAGACTGCTTCAAATGTTTAAATGTTAATTAAATAATCATCCTGAAAATGAATCTGCAAGATGAGTCTCCCTTAACTGTAAACCCAGGCAGTGAATATTACTCAAATGCTAAAAGTTTACCCAGGGGAAGGCTAATTTCATATCCAAGCTAATTATAGAATATTAGAAATGAATACATACTAGCACAGGTATATTACCAGCAAGCACTTGACAAAGAATGTCTAGGAGTAAACTACCAAGGGTTCATAACTGAAATTAACTATCTTATCACAGTAGCCAGCACTCAAAACCCAGGTATCTGCATAGCATACATGAAGCCATTGCAGAGACTATCCATGTTACTAGTCACCTGTGGCTTGTGGCGTTCAAAAAACCACCCAAGCCCGAAACAATCCAGTCTCATGATGCTCCCTGACATAGGCTCACAACTAATCCTTCCAGAAAACATGCAAAATGTTGGTGGTCGTTAAGTATTTAAGAGCAAAAGCGACAAGAAGGATTTGTTACATATTAGTTTAAACAAAAAAGCTCCACACAAACAGTCTACCTACACGACACTCACCAAGTGTGCACTGAGACGCGTTTGCCACATATCAGCTTGTTTGGGTGTCAGATCAGGGATTGACAGACCCAGTCGTGAAGCTAAAGCTTCTACATAACCTGCAAGACTGGAAGAACAAGAAAACAAGAACAAAGGATTTTGGATCTGACAGTATCTTCTAGTGAGGATTCTGAAATATTTGAAGCACTGAACATAAAATAAATAGCTTTTCCTTCAGCATACTGATAAAGCCATCAAGAGGGTAAATATAGGAAAGCGTTCAGACTTCTGATGGTCACATTTTGCAATTAAAGTTAACTAATATTCTCACTGATTTAATATGTGACCGCTAGTGTGTTTTTGCAGAGCTTTTAAGTAACCTTTACTGGACGAAAGGTTCCTCACACGCAAGTTCATAATAAGCCTTGTTATTTGCAGAAAAAACGTTAGAGGTAGAGTGCGAGAGGTATAACAGAGCGCTTTACTTTCAGCAATTACTCAGAAATTTCCTTTAAAAAATAAAAAAAAAACATCTGCATTTGTTTATATCAGAAATAGGTATGCCTAGATCTGAAGACATTTCAGATACATAATTGTTTTATCTGAGGAGAATGAAATGCCTTCAGATCTAGGCATAACAATCTGGGGGGGTATTGTATCACAGCAAAATATTATATCACAAAAAATGTATTCTTCCATTTTGCATTTTAATGAACATACTTTTTGTAGAAAAAGTTCTAATACTTCCGTAAAAGCAAGCACTACCTACAGGCTACATTGAATCAGGTTAAACACCGATCCCAATTTGACCGCTTAAAATATGTAATACTGTAATAGCAGGAGAGGAGTTGTGTTTCAGAACTATGGCACTGCAGTTTTAACCTCAACAAGAACCACCTAATATTCCAGCTTTTTCTTAGCAAGGACAGAATATATTTCTACAGTCATGTAGTTTACTGAAGCAAAATTCAAGAGCCAGGAAAAAAATAATGCAATTTCAACAGTTTGTATGTTTTAGTTCAGTAGCACCAATAGTGTTTGCAAGAGAGAAAAAAACATTCTTAATACAAGTTCAGACATACCCCAGTCCAGCTAAATCTGAGACAAGGTTTCCCAAAGCTGCAGCTGGAGGGAGGAAGAGAGAAGAGAAGGGGAAAAGAAGGCAAAGTATTATTTTAATTACAAATAAAACCAACCAGCATCCCTCCCTCCCTCCCCCACAATGACCCTCACTCTTCTCAGTATATACAGCATAAAAGACTAGAAGTTTTTTTTATTTTAGAGTTTTCCTTCTGACCTTATTACTTTATAGTAACAGCAGCAGGCTAACAATAATAGGAAGTGCAACTATTTTTCTCAACTTATATGAAGAAACCCTGACAAATACAAAAAGACAACACTGACACCTGGAAATCAACATAACTTTTCAGATCAGAGTTAAAAACGGACACACATGGTTGCCAACTTCATACAGCTAACACTGGACACCAAGCAAGGCCTTCCAGTGCCTGAAGAGGCAGAGCAGCATTGGAAATAGAAGGAGCTGTTACTCATGTATGTAGCTTTGATAAACATTTCAACACATCCATGAACTGTGTCAGTTTACGAATACATACTGTATGTATGATTGAATGAAGTTACACACTTAAAATACATTATTTCAGTGCAGATCTTATTGAGATGAGCTTGCTTGTGACTGTCTGCATTACAACAGAGGGCTGCAAATTTCCAAATGATTAACTTGTTCTGCTATATACACTTTCATTTAAGCTATCTGTGTGCTTTTGAGCAATGCTGCACCTGCCATTGCTGGATCCATGAGCAGGTTTGGTTTTTTTTCCTTCCTCTGACGTTGCAGGGGCACCAAAGCTGTTGATCAGAGCTTATCAGTTTTGGGCCAGTGCAGGAGCAGTGTGGCTGCTTGGCCTTCCCATGGTATCGCACAGAGGCACAGAAGCCACCAAGAACACCGGCCAACGCAGTAAAAGAACACCAACACTGATCTTCACTTAGCACTGCAAGCAAACAGCAACTTTCAAATACATATATACACATACATAAATATCAGACCCTAAGGAATTTAGAGCAGTTCCATTACAGAAGTGCAAATATACTTTAAGTGACCCAGGATTTGAACTTTTAGATTAAAACTGACAACAAGCATTTCAAAAGCTACTTGAATTGAAATTCCATTTCTGTAAATGGAACATGTCCTTGCTTCAACCATAAGATGTTTCTTTATTAGGAAAGGCAGCTGCAAGACCAAGGAAAAGCCATTTCCAGCCCTGTGGCCCACTTTCAGCCTAAAATATAGGAACGTGCCATATTAGTCTACACATACTGTATTTTTATTACTTGCCTGCCATAGTTGAAATTCCTAGGATAACTCCAATTGACAACTCTATTTGGGTTCCCTGAAAAATAAAGAGTTTTCTCATTATTTGAGGCATTTGGAGTTAAAATAGATTATATTGATCCAACTGGCAAAAATATTGCTTACTGCTTGTTTATGTTACGATTAAAAGGATAAATGGTCTTTACTTCTACTAGATTCGTGCAGCTCCTACCCTCCTAGCATATGTATTTCCCCCTAGGACAAAAGCTTACCTCTGATATTCTTTTAATATTTCATGTTGTTTCATAATGGCCACCTAATGGACAAAATCATAATCCCTATCTCTGCATAGCACTTAACCCCACTGTAATTCTTAGCAGAATGCACAGCTCTGAATGCAAAATTCTACAAATACTAGGAGCTCCTTACTTCTTCAGTTGAAGAAAAAAAAAAAATCAGTGAACTGCATGATGAAACAGCAGTCCAAAGATGGGAGACAATGTGCATGCATTAAAACAAGACACGTTCCAGTTGGATATAGAAAAATATTTTCCACTGTGAGGAGAGTCGACCGTTGGAACAGGTTGCCCACAGAAGCTGTGCAGTCTCTGCCCTTGGATCTTCTCAAGGCCCACAGGATAAAACCATGAATAACTTCATCTGACCTTACAGCTGATCCTGCACTAAGTAGGAGATTTGACTAGACACCCCGAGAAGGTCCTGAGAAGGAGCAAGACTAAAGACTTAGTGGGTCCTCTGGTCCCTTCCCACCATAATATCCCATGATTAAGACCACACTGTTAATGATAAATCTACACAAAGGACAGCATCTTTGGCCTTTATCCATCTTCCTGTTTCACTAGCCCATTTCATCTTCCAAACGAACAGGAAAAATATCTCAGTGTTACTCAGAAATGCCAAGCTACATCAGTACAACTCAGCGTCAGCCTAACACTGCTTGCACCACTCAGAACAAAGGAACACATCAGAAAAAACCCTGAAAACCTATTCATCAATACATTATAATCACTGTATCATCAGTTGGCACAAAAAAAAAAATTGACTACATTATCATAAACGTGTCTTGCAGCACAAATTAGGAGAGGAAAAAAGCAAGCTTCTTCTCCATTCAGTTAAATTAGTTACAATAATGCCCTTCAGAAGGAACAGCACTCCTTTGCATTCTGCAAAGGCTGAATAGAGCATGGACATTTTCTTTAAAAAAGAAAAATTAAAACAGAAATTAGTGAGCTCATACAGAGGGAACAGAGTCTCCCTGAAGCTCTCATTTACTCGTTTAGTACTTGAACAACAGGAATCTTACCGACTTGATCAAGGAATTAAATAATGAACTTACCGCAGCAATCATAATTGCGTTATCCAAAAATCCAAACCCTACAAAAGGTAATGCATTGTGGAAGAACACTAAAAGAAATAAGTAACAAAAGAGAAAATAAATATTTATAGGAGAGTTCACTAGTTCACATGAACTACTGCAATGTCAGTCTAGTACTGCCTGTAAGAGAAACAAAGACAACATACACAAGATCCCTTTCCTAGTACTTCTATTAATGACATTTTTAGTTCTGGCAGGTTTGGTAAAAACTGTTTACTACACACAAGTGCTACTAATGGCTTGAAAAGAACCAGTTAAACCAACTCACTCTTTGCAAATACCCGTACAATTTTGGTTGTAAGCCATTTGTGCCTACTACTACGTAAGAGAAATATTTAAAACTACACAAACTTTGATACTATTTACAGTCATTCCAACCAATGTTGCAGTATCACTGAAGATTGCCAAACTGTCTCAGACTCCCTGCATTCTTCTCTTGCTCGAAATAAAGCCCTTTGCTCTGCAAGTCCCTCCTACTCCTGTGCAAGAGCTCCATCTTCATGCATTCCTAAAAATTCATATTTTAAAGAGTATTGTCTGGAGCTAGGCAATTCTTATCAAAACTCCTTCAGTTAAATCTGCACATGCTAAGGTGGTTTTCACTAGTGTGTCATACAGCATTAATTATCTCGCTATTCAACCTCAACTTCTGTATCTTGATTTTGTTTGGGCACTATGCTGAGAGCAAGTTAAGACTTTAAGCTGCTCCTCAATACATTGTTTAAGAAATCAAGTTCCACCTTTTGTTTCATGCATTTTTTTCTTTTCACTCATGAAACTCCGAGTAAACCCTATTTGAAAATATTTTCTATTGCAGGAACTTGGAACATGCTGTTCTGAATATCTTTTAACAACAAGCGCAGTGCTACTATATCATTCCTTTTTGTCCTGCTCCATTCTCTCTCTCAAGTTTTAGCTTGTGAGCTTGGGATGGAGATGGGATTGCATTTGCACAGCATTGCCTCCAGCTGAGTTTCAAGGCATCTTAAGATTAAATACAGCACCGAGGACAGAATACTACATGACTAAAAATACACCTTAGAAATTTAGAACTTTTTTTTTTTTAACATTTAAAACGCATCAGCTATTTAGGGTTTTTTCCCCCCATTTCACACATACCAATAATTCCTGTATTTTATAAACTTAGAGATGCAAACATATGAGGAGGGAAGAAAGAAGAGTACATGAACCTCAGACATGTGAAAAGAAAGTGGTATGAATCCCTTTTGGGTCTACCTCTCGCAGACAACATGAATCCATGATCATATAAAAAAATAAAGCCACACTTAAGAGATCTTTTGTGTTCAGGTGCTAGAACATGTTTGGACTTCTTTAACTACTTTGTAAGAACACACATACCTTCTTAAATGCACAGGTAAAAGACTAAAGCACAGAATATATGACATTTTCCAATTTTTTTTTCAAACCACCACAAGACAAAACCCCCAAAACCAATGAAAAAGCACACAGAGATGTCTAGTATTCCCAAAGTGTGTGCACCAAACTCTGCCACTACAAAGGGAGCTCAAATTCTTACCGAAGTTGACAGAATTTTGGAATCCATGGAGTAAACAGAACCCCAGGGACCAAGCAAAAAAAAAAAAAAAAAAAAGGAAAAAAAAAGAAAAATAAGTGTAGATACCTAGAATAGGAAAATGTTCAACTAAATACATTTGCTCACTGACGGAGTTTAAAAACACAAAAATACACTGATTTATAAACTAAACCAGAATTTGAATGACCAAGGTATTATACAGAATACTAAATCTATTTCCAGTCTCTCTGCAATTTTATCCCACTTCTCAGTCCATTTAAAATGTGACAAGAAGCAAGTCAACAGTTTTAAGCTTAAACAGAAAAACCCCCACAAGGTACCGCAGCATCAACACCGCTTGGCTTACAAAAACAGTGTTTGCTGCTGGCTTTGAACAGTGCGGTCTCATTTGGGCTTTCTGTCCTACTTTCACTAAATGGTGCACATTCTCCAGCTGAGGTGTTATGAAATAAAGAAGGCAGGGTGACTGTCAGTGCTTGCTTTGGTTTTCTGTTACTCCATACGACGGGGATGAGGACAGACCAGCACTTGTAGGAGAAAGATGAAGCAATTCAAAGACAGACTGCACAAGTACCGAACCACATTCAACAAACATTCTTCTTTTACCATGTTTCAGTTGTCCTGGAGATGGTGGTGCAACCTCCAACTTCTCTAGAGAAGTCAAAATGAAATGAGAAAGTTAGCTAGTTCATCACAAATTCCATTTATTATATTATAGTGTTTACCAAATTACTAGCAGGCAAAAAAGCAGTTGTTATTTAACAGCTTTAAAAGTTGAAGGAAAATTATTCACATCTACACTTTTATTATTTTTAATAAAGATAACATGATATTAAAAGCCACAAAGTCTTGGAATGATATTACAAGATTAAACTAGTATAGTGATTATGCGAAGTAACAGCATATATTAGAAGCAGCCCAATAACCATCTTTATTACTGAAAATTAGAAAAACACTAACATTAGAACAGGGTATCTGAGGAGAACTGTATTTTATTATTTGTCTTTAGAGATCCTCAAAGCATGCATCAGAAAACCTTCCTTCCTCCAGAGACAGTCTGCAAAAAAACCCCTACCATTTCTGTTCTGACAGAAGGCATCTTTTAATAACTAGCGTGAGAATAAAAGAAAAGTACTACAACAACATTAGAGACCACTGATTTCAGTAACAGTAGATCAAGTTTGGTCATTTGGTACATGTTTCAGGTATCCTGGCATCAAACCATTAATAGCGTGGAAGGACAAGGATGTCACTCCTGAACCTAACAGAGTACTCTGTCGGAACCTAATACAGCCTATTAGAGGTGCTGCGCAGAACGCAGCAGCAACAACTACCCATTTCACAGGGGCAAGGGAAAGAAAACAAGCTACTTTTTAGGCTTTTGGTGGTGGTGGGGTTTTTTGTTGTTGTTTGTTTTTTGTTTGGGTTTTTTTATTATTTTTTTTTTAAATATGGATATTGAGCATAATATCCCTTTCTGAAGCAGGAAAAAAATGTTGCTCCAATATCTTCCAGTATTATAAACCCTGAGCTTTTGACAAGTTACTTCCATACTTTTGATTAGGTAACTTTTATAGGCAAAAGTAAAAAACGGTAAAACATGAGAGGAGCCGACGTCTATAGCACTACCTCAAGTATTCAAATTTACTTGGGGCAGCCAAACACATGAAAAGACAACACTGCAAACACAGGCTGTGAATCATTTGAGCATGTCTGAACTGTGCAGACTAGAGTATCCTTGCATCCAAGTCACTCCTATAGTCAAAGCTATTGTAAAGGCGAAACAAAAATATTCACTTAAATTAACTTGGAAAAAAAATAATGGCTAGACCATAACACCAATATTCAGCTAAGCAGGACACTACCTTCCAAATTAATTTCATTAATTAGAGGTCTTAAACTGTAACAACTTTCAAGCTTTAGCAGTTACTGAAGAGCTGCTTCTTCTCCCTGCCCAGTAAGTAAAACTACCGAAGCTCTACAAACACCAGTTGTACTATCATGCAAGTAGAAGTACTACAGAAAAAGATTCCCCCCCCACCCCACTCCCCCTAGAAAATGCCAAGGAATTCACAGATTCAAACCTCAGGCTGGAGGAGGAAGAAAAAGAACATCCCAGGGTAAACAGAGGGGAGCCCTGCAAAATGCAATCTTCCAAAGTCGTAGGCATCACTGGTGCCCAACAGCCAGAAAACATCAGACCAAAATTTCCAGCTTGTGTTCAGGAACGATGGGACTGAGGGTGGGACCCTTTTTCCCAACACAAACTTCTCCTGCATTTATCTGTATGTGGTCTCCCCTCCAACCTCACAGGTTAATCAAAGCTTTTACAGAAGCATGGAAAAAGAGAGGGCTCTCTGTATACGCCAGTACTGCCCTTTCAGCAGCTTTTCTCAGAGACAGCAAATTCGTACAATGCTGGGGAAAAATCAGAGCCACTTTGAACCAAAGAAGTTAACTGAGGGCACATTTTCCAAAAGCTGCAGATGCCATGGGGGTGGCCAGGCAACCTAAGCCAGCACCTCACATTCCTGATTAAGCTTTCCTAACCTCCTCTTGCTCCATCCTGCTGGATGCCAGGGAGAAATGAAAACCCAAAATCGCAAACTCAAGCACAGGAGGTCACTGGGAGAGTGCTGCCCTCCACGGCTTTCTGCTCCGACAGGAAGCTAACACATTAACCAGCGTGGTTCCTTGGCTTCATGTGACACTGCCACTGAAACCATCCCCACTGAAGTACCATCTATTCTTCAAGTCTACTTCTCCATATACAAGGATTTAATGATGAAAAGCTGTAACAGCATAAACTTCCAGGAAACGCTCTATTTACATCTGAGGAAGACATCTTTTTGTAGTTTGCCCTGATTATGATATCCAGGTAATTTAGATAATTCCCAGGTGAAGTATTTTGGGTGCCAACAGAGAAGACAGAAGACTATTCGGTTTGTCACACAATATTGCAAAGCTCTATAACATCAGTCTTGTGGATTTAACTAGAACTGATGTTTGAGTTTGATAGTACATGGCAGTTTACATAATTGCACTCTATTCAGTGTGGCTAGAGAGCTATTAAAGAGCTAAAAACCAGTGCATAATTGATTTTAGAAGCTTATTACCAAAAGGAGGAATTGAGGATAATCACTTGGTAGGAGAAAAAAAGTCTTTTACATCTATGAATAATGGGAGTTTGAAGTCACATTAAAAAGGACAAACTTCCTCCTTTAAAGCATAAATCAAGGACTATCTTGGGTTGGTTTTAAAAGGAGGGAGAGCCTGGGGGACTCTGCTTTGGGGGTAGAGCAGAGATGAGTTAGTGCAAGGTAGAGGGAAACAGCAAGGAATCAAATACAAGCAAAAATTACTTCACCTTTGACATAACCTGTTTTGGTGGTGTGGGACTGTGCTGTGGGATAGAGTTAATTTTCTTCATAGTAGCTAGCATGGGGCCATGGTTTGGATTTGTGCTGGAAACACTGCTGATACACAGGGATGTTTTGGTTACCGCTGAGCAGCGCTTACACAGAGTCAAGGCCTTTCCTGCCTCTTCCCCACCCCACCAGCGAGTGGGCTGGGGGTGCACAAGGAGCTGGAAGGGGACACAGCCGGGACAGCCGACCCCAACTGACCAAAGGGAGATTCCATGCCATAGGACATCATGCTCAGCATATAAAGCTGGGGGAAGAAGGAGGAAGTAACATTTGGAGTGATGGCATTTCTCTTCCCAAGTCACCATTACATGTGATGGAGCCCTGCCTTCCTGGAGGTGGCTGAACACCTGCCTGCCCATGGGAAGGAGTGAATGAATTCCTTGTCTTGCTTTGCTTGTGCACGTGGCTTTTGCTTCACCTGTTAAACTGTCTTTATCTCAGCCCACGAGTTTTCTCACTTTTGCCCTCCCGATTCTGTCCCCCACCCCACTGTGGGGGGAATGAGCGAGCAGCCTTGTGGGGCTTGGTTGCTGGCCGGGGTTAAACCACGACAGGGATTCCTGCTAAATACCCATTTTATGAAGCAGGGCACCTAAGGTGCTTCAACAACAATAGGACAGTCAAACAGTGTAAGAGAGGCTGCTAAGGACAGCATGGTGGCATCATGCTCTGGAGACCACACTGCTCTTGTCCAGCCACGGAACGCCTGCGTAGGTAACAGCATCTTCCTGCCACATCCATAAGAACTTTCTTTTATAAATAAAGAATCTTGCTAAACTTATCAGGAAGTGTGCCCGACATACAGCTTCCTTCACCACTGAGATAAAAATTAATCTGGGAAAAAACCCTGGGGTTACATGTATTAATGAGACAGGGATAGGAGAAGTCTGGCAGAAGATAATCAGATAACTAAGTGCAGGTCAACCCTGCTCACGTTCCAGACAGGGAAGCTCCAGTCCTGACACCCTCTCTGCCTGAGCCAGGACACATGTCTCCAGCCTGGAGAGGGTATCTAGTCCCACCTGGCTGAAAGCAGGGCCAAATCGGACCAGGTTGCTCAGGACCTTGTCACGCGGTACCTGCAGGACCAGGCTCAAGGAAAATGCTGTCCTCTGTGGAGCACCAAAACAAGTCTTTAAGCACAAAGACGACTTCGCTGACAGCTGAAGCACGCTCTGCCACTGTGAGGTACAGAGCACTGCCCACTGTGGGGAAGGGGGCTGGACCAGCTCAGCTCCACTTGTAGAGGCCAAGGCTTAGTTTAAAACTGGGACATTGAGAGGAAAAAAAAAATTCAAATCACAAAGAATTCAGTAGCCACTGTGGCATGAAAGCAAGTAACCTTTTTACAGAATCACTTCCAATACCACCTCTTTAAACCATAACATATAAAACTCTGCAAGATATGAAGGCACCAGGGGAATACACCTCTTGGAGAGCCAAAAAAATTCTTTAAAGCAATTTTTTAAAACTCTAGACAGCAAAACGTATTTCAGAATAGGGTATTTATTCACAGGAAGCTGTTCTGACGATTCGAATTTTCAAGGCTCAGCAAAAAAGAAAAAATCTTCAGAGAGTACAGCAAAGGAAACATTTATTTCCAGTAAAACAAGCAAAGGGCAACAAAAATCCAAATTGCAAAACCCTGTTTCAAGAACTGAATTCAGTCAGAATGCAACAGTTCAGAGTTTAAGTGTCTGGGAAAAAACCTGAAGTACTCCAGTATTGCATTTCATGACAGCCATTCACCAGCTCGTCCTGTGCCATAGTGCTGAATAAGACACTGGAATTCATCTAATCGCAGAAAGAGTAAAATGAAATGGCAGAGTAAGGAATACTGCTATTTTCTAGCTGAGATTCATTACCATAAATGAAGTTATAAACCAAGGTTCAAGTGCAATACAGGTCACGAGCCCTGAATTAGCAGTCTGGGGAACAGAAAAAAAATTAACTGCCTTTTAAATCTGTTCTTGATCTTTTTTTTAATTTACAGTATCACTTTTTTTGCTAACTAAACATTTTTTTTTTTAAAAAAAAGATAGAACCCTGTGGGGCATATAAAACTGTCAATATAAATAGTACCATTATCCACAACTTGGCCCAAATGCAGCAAGTTAAATTAACTCTGCCAATTGTAGCCAATTTAAACCAAGACAGTACTTGCAATTTAGTTAAGATTATTACTCTTAGCTGACAAAACCCCCAAATGACTAACAGGTAACGGGGGTGCGTTTATTCAGATGGTAAAAAAACCAACCAAACAAAAAAAACCAAAACAAACCACCAAACAACCAACTACAGCCAGAAAGTTGTCATCACCAGTTTTTTGGATTATCAATTTTTAAGCCATACAAGGGAACTTGCAAGCCTAAAGGCACATATTACTACGTTTTATTGAAATTGCTGCTAACACTACCATGAAATTTTATAGCTAAATCTGTTACCGTCACCCAGAGGCAGGAAACACATAACAGTGATAAAACATGTACTATGGCCAGGGCCATCCCAGCAAGACAAATGCTACAGCTGAGTATTGTTAAATCTAAGACAAGAATATGAGCAGTGTTTTATAGATTTTTAAATAGCGACCAAAATGTTAAGATTAATGATTTAGCAATGAATATCAAGAAGGTAAGGAGGAATATGAAAAATATTAATCATCTAGATCCATTATAACTTCACTGTAGGCTCTGAAGGTTAGTTTCTCATCTGGAAGTTACAGAAGGTTTTGTCTCAAACGCATCAATCTGTTTCCTCCAAAAAGTCTCTCAGGGACACTTCAGCAAATCATTCAGACACACATCATGGAGACAGCAAGGGCTTCCCTCACAAAGAACAAGAAATCAAAGCAATTGTGTCTATTAAAAACAGGTACTCCTTTACATGTGAGTTTGTAAGAGGATCTTTATCCCCAGAATTTGGGATTGGAGCCTAGAAACGAGATGTGTGTTACTGCTTTGTTCAGGATCTAAAGGTGGAACCTTCAGAGTAAATTCTGACTATGATGTATAAGTTCATTCATGGAATAAGCTAATAAGGCACTTCCCATCTCCTTTTGCTCCTCCTCTTTCTAGAGGTTTTAAAAAAAACTGCAAAAACCTCAGTACATACAGCAAAACACAAAGCTGAAACATGTCCATTGATCTTCAATTGGATTCCCTTAATATTCCAGATGGGAAAAAACAATCCACGAGTTGACTGCAAAGAAAAAATTCTGCATCATTTGTTATAACTGTTTTCCTGTTACTACAGCAATTAAGGCATGAAAGGATGCTGACTCGTGCAGTGCTAAATATAAACTTGGCTGTTAGCCCGTTCAGTCACATGCACACAAAAAAAGAAAGCTGAGTGCAGCACTAGTAAGAGATGAATAGGCAGAGGACATAATAGAATAATTTCTCTACTACCCCTGACAAGATAACTACATCCAAACAAGTATTCTGCATAAATACAAATAGGACACTATGGGGATTAAAGACCTTTTTTATATGCTCCATAATGATGTAGAAAATTGCATAGCGATTATGTTCCATCTCCTTCCCTGAAAAACCTTGAAGTAGCAGAAGAGATTATCATCTTTATTTGAAACAGTTATATCTAGGGACCAAGTGCTGAACAAGCCTTGCAGGAATGCCGGTTGCTCCCCAGTTCTATCGTGGCATCAGCCAACCAATTCCCTTCAGAACAAAAGTCAGGAGTGATTTCAGGGATCGTTCACCCCTAGGTTCCCATCCTAGCAGGTGGGTAGCCCGAACATATGGGCTCCAGGGCAAATCCAGGGCTAAGTGCCACATACAATGATGCAGCAAGTCTGCTCCAAAGGGAAAAGAAAACCCTATGATTGTTAATACAACTAGTCTGCACCACCTCACCTAGAGGTTAGCAGTTAGTCCCTTAAACAGATGCATTTAACAGAAATGTACATTATTTCTCACCAGATGCAGGATAGTAGAGGTTTAAATATCACAGAACTTATTTTCAACTTTATCTGCAGTGCTTACTGGATGTTCATAATCAAATATTGTCAGTATGCATTACACTTATCCTATTATCCCTTCTGAAAATGTGATACACCATTCATATGCTTTTAAAGGTGTTCAACAAAACACAGTCTTAAGCTGGGAAACTTGACCAGGAGTCTAGGAGAAAGCATAAAATGCAAACAGGTATCAAGAAATCCAAATCACTGTCTTCATCATTAGGAGTATTTTCTTCCCTGATCTAATCCAATTCTCTATCAGTGCCTTATAAACTTAAATGTCAGCCTTTCACGTCCACTCAAGCAGGTTCACACCAAAACAGGATTTGCAGTGGTTTGCTTAACAAGGTCTCAAATCGCAGCTGAAAAAAATTACAAATAAGATGCTTGCCTCAAGATTCAAGAGGGTTAATCAGCTAAAATGACAACAATGCAGAAAGGATTTGCAGTTTGTAAGAGTGATGCAGGGTAAGGATAGAGATACAGAGTTTGAGCCATCTCCTTCAGAGAGCAATGGAAAATGTCAGAAAAACAGCTGAAGTGTTTGTATAAAAATGCCAGAGACATGGTAACATTGATAAAGGAGTGAACAGGAACAATAACACGGTATTCTGATCTGTGCATTCCAGAAGTGAATGGTTATTTAAAAAAAAAAAAAAGAGAGAAGGTATTTGAGTGCTGCCAAGAAATAAGCTGGCTGTAGCAATTCCTGACTGCAGTGAGCCATCCACAGAGTCAAAATTCTCTGCTTCAAGAAAAAAAGTAATACCCATCATCCCAAACGGAGGTTGGTTCTTCTTTCCCTCCTCGCCCTCTCCATTTCAACACTCAGGGACTGCAAGGAGTTCCTGGGAGCCAGAGGAGGGACACCTCCTAAAGGCAAAGCAAACTCGTATCTTTGGATGAATGAATCTTCCCCTGGGATTATTAACAGCCTCCCCACTAGCTATGGAAAAAACAGGTTAAGTACTTCAGACTAACAATAGAGTGGAATTTATCTCATCCAAATATACTCCTCTAACTGTGTTTCAGTAAGATGAGGTGTTGGCACTTCTCCGTCAGCAATGATTTTTCTTGGGCCTCTCTGGTTGGACTCAATGATCCCAGAAGTCTTTTCCAACCTTAACAATTCTATGATTCTATGGTTCAAGGTAAGTATCTATCTATCATTTCACCAGTTTGCAGCTGACAGCACCTATGTATTATCAGGGTGTGAGATTAGGTTTTTGGCTGTTCTCGTAGCACATTCATGTAAGAGGATAAGCAAAGCAGTTCTGTGGGACACCACAAAAGATTTGTTAACAAGAGTTATCAGAGCTATGCGCACAACCAAAGATATCTGATCTAGTAGAGGGATTTCACCACCTTTAAATAGAAAAGCGTTAGGCATCCCTGATGCCTGCATATTAGTGCTCAGGAAATACTATAATTATTTATACACCTCCCTAGAGATCATTTATTTAACAATGTTCCCCCCAGGCCCTGTTCTTAAAAAGAAATCTGAGAAGTTAAGATTTTGTTTATTCCCAACCCTCTTCTCCCTTATGCTCTTCTCCCACCTGCCCAAAAGCACACTTGTTTCCCCAGGAAAGAAGGGGGTTAAAAAAAAAGGTAGTTTATGAAGAGGGAGCAGCATTGGCTTTCAAGCCCAGGGGCAGGATCCTGTGCTTGAAGCCAGCAGCACACCCTCCTGGAGGACAAAGCTGACTGACTTTGCAGCACCCAGGAGAACAGGGACGTTCACTCCCCTGCTGCCCTAGCACGAAACAGAGCATATTAACATGGGTTGTTTGTGTCTCGGAGCAGCAGCAGTGGACCAGGTCCACACCATACTCACTGGCTCTTTTCAACACACTTGCTATTTATACTGTCATTCTCAAGCACAGAGTGTGAGCTTTGGCCTTTTGCAATAGGGTCTTGAAATGAGAAAAAGTGACTTGGTTAGTATCAAGAGAGATGCACAGCAATGCTTACTGTAAGAACAAATCCAAGGCTGGCAACAGCAGAGCTTCCCACAGCCACTGGTACCAGCAGCAGCACCTGTACTCAGGCAGCAACAATCCTGCCAACAGCCACCACCACGCACAGGCAGTTATAGCGGTGCAGTAACACCAAGAAGGCAACCAATAAATTTGATGGATTTGGTGGGATTTGGTTTTTTCTCCTTTAAGAGAACTCTACTGTGATCTTTACAGAAAGCTGAAGACAAACTGCTATTAAATCATATACCACTAAGTATCAGCCCTTTCTTAAGCAGAAAGTTTCATTCCCTGCCTGACGATAACCTTGGAAGCAAGTAAGACTGCAGAAATAAGCTTCTCTCAGAAATAATTTTAAATGTGTAGTTTATTGCTTTTCATCTGTCTCAGAATTAAGACAGCTACCCAGAATGAGGGAGACAGAGTAGACAGATAAACTGAATGATGTTCAAACATTTCATTACAAACTCACATTAAGTGTAATTACACTCCTCCTAGTTTTTCACTGCACTGGGGCAATAAAGGCAAAAGTATGAGCTCCCCTGAGTCCTTAAGAAACTATTCATACCTGTCAGCAAAAAGGAACACTGCAAGAAACCACTGACAATTTAGGTTCCAGACATAAATTACACTCAGATAATTTATACCACTCTATATAAAATGCGTAATGAATACAGAACGCAGTAGCAATGAAGTTATTCTTAACTCTTAACCTACTCCTAGACGTACCGCTGTAGATTCTGCTACATTAGACTATTAGACTAGGCTACTAGATTCTAGGTACTACATGGCTACCTTTCTTCTTCCCTTCCCCTCATAACTTAGCAAAGCCTCGGGCTGCATTTGTAAAACTAGCCAGACTTCAGTATCTGACTCTCTGCACAGTCAAAGCCAAGCTGCAATGTCAGCTATCTTTGGCAAACGGCTGAAGGAATGAATGTTGCATGATATAATGTAAAAATAGATAAAATACACTTTACATGGAACTTTATCTCAAAATGTTTTCTTTTGGGTTTTATGTTATAAGCATAAGCAATATCTGCTGGGTTGTTATGCAGCTGCATTATTTAGTAATTTATTCTGCATGTGAATTTTAAGTTCTACTAAAAAAGCATTCTGATCGTGAAAATGATCTGAAATTACTAAGATTCTTGATTTTGTAAATAAAGTCATATAAATAAGGAGAAACAGAGGACAAAGACTACTGGGCTCTACTCCTCCTATAAATGAACAGTTCTGACTAAGTTCACTTTTAACTCTTTCAAGCAATTGTCTTTATTCTGCAAAACAAAAAAGGAAAATTCTCCTCCTGGTCAGTGGTCAGTGTTTCAGCAGCCTGGGGTAACACGAGCCTTCCCTCAGGAGGATTAACTAGTTCAGTTGCAAGTGCGTCTCTGCAGCTTCCAACTGCAGAGCTAACGCAAGCTTCAGCCCACATCAGCAAGTCACAGCTGTGCACATGCTCCCTCTGAAGCTGCTTCAGGACCTCTGCTCTATGAAGTACCACACATCTGATCCATTTATTTAATCCCAATGTTGCTTAATCTTCCCATGAAACTACCCAATGCAAGTTTATGAAAGACCAGGTTCCACCACTTAGCAAAGTCTTCATTTTTCAACTTTGCACATTTCCCCTTTTCCACTGCTAGTTTTTTCACTTGTTCCTTTGTCACAGTTTCAACTGTGAGTGTGCAGCAGACTCTGGTGAGCACTGAAATTACATGCTCTACCTCCTGTTCTGCTAATCAGCTTGAGAATTATTAAATTACAAACACAAACCCATAGCTGAATCCAAGGTTTTCTGCACACATAAGCCTGTTTTGTTTTCTACATGGGAGGAAATATGGAATCTAATCTATTTAACACTTTCCCCCCGGCAGTGGAAAGTATGCTGTGGCACTACTGCATTGCCTGCATCAGTGACGTACCTGTAACACCAGTATTTACTGGAGACCTTAATTAAATTTGTGCCCCTACAGTTCTTTTTCATGCTGTGCGATGTGGGCTGATCTCAGTGTGCCTCCAGCATCCTTCCCTCCATTCTCAGCTGCCTCTCCAAAATCCAGGCAATGTTTACACAGCCTCTTCTTCAGCAGCGAGGAAGGGGATGGATTCAGGCTGAGGATGCCTTTTGCAGCACTGAAGCAAAGTGCTGTGTGATACAGGGGTGCAGCCACTGATGCCAGGAGGAATAATCCCAGATAGAAAGCCAGAAGAAGGGAGAAGAGACAGCTCCCTGCTTAGTCCCAAGACAAATTTTGAGGTCAAAAATGCTCCCAAATATAATTGCAAGTACTTGAAAATACTAAAGTAGTAACCTGGTAGATTGAAACAGTATTGCCCGCTAGTGCAAGTCAACGAATGTGCTGTTATTGACACAAAGGGATCGCAGAACTCCCACCTGAGGCACAGAAACCCTCATGAGAAACCTCCCATGAGAAACCAGGAAAGGCAAAACCTTAGGTCAAATAAAAACTGTATCTCGAAGTACCTTAACGTCATGTTGCTGCTGCAACGGGTGATTTGCTACTTTTCTTCCTGTTCTTGAATTCCCTCCTTTATTCTAGCACTTGTGCTCAGCCAGGTGTACAGCCAGGCCCAGAGAAGAACGGCAGTGCTAGCATGGAAAGCAGAAACAGGACTTGCACACTCAGGTTTTCAGGGCAGTGGGGACAAGAACAGGACACTCCCTTTGCACAACCTGGGTGCAGCCAACAGTAGATCTGCACCATACAGACAAGTCACATCTACTACACATCAGCTCGTCCACAGCTCATCTGTGCATGCTCTTCTCCCACAGCAGGGAAGCCATCTGAATGTTTTCCTTCCACGGTTGGAAAGAATAATTGAAGTGAGTTGGGGTTGGTTTTTTTTTTTTTCCAAACTGAGCTTTTATGCAAGGTCAGACGTAAGTCACAGTAAAACTCAGCCATATTATTCTCCAGCTGCAAAAACTGAAATAAGCAGCATCCAGAAACAAAGCTGATACGACAGGTTCCTAGCATCCAACCCAGAGAAATAAACCAGTAGTGAAAACATTACAAATCCAGACTTTTTTTTCTTCCTGATAAACCAGATCCAATAAATGAGTAAACAACAAGTCACATATATTTCCCACCAGAAGCAGCCATCTTCAACACGGGCCATTTGTGCTGTATCACAACCACAAACGCACCTTTTTTATGTTCGTTCTGTTCAGGGAGAGGGACACAGAATCACAGGAAGTCTGTCTGACACTTTCAAGAGGAAAAGGTCACCAGGCTGACTATAACACCACTGCCACTTTTGCAGCTACCTATTTACTTTGCTTCATTTATTTCACTCCACAAAATACTATAAAATAAGTAACAGGAAAACTAATGTTGTGGGGGGGTGGTTTCAAGCTGCTCTCCTATCTCTTCTCTCTGGCAAAAATCTTTATTTATTAGGCAAGATGGCTGTGGTTCCAGCTGGCAAGTCTTACATCTCTTCCTCTTGAACAAAACAGTTATTTTTACATTTGTAACATCACATCTTTTCTCACGCTTTGTAAAAATCACCCATTGCCAGGACTTAATGAAGTAAAGAAACAGCTGGATTGAAAGGCTATTTGCAATCTGAAAATACAGGCTAAGGGTATTTAAAAGAGCAGCTGGCTAAAAAAAAAAAAATCTGTTTGTTCCATGCACATTTCTCTCCAGTATTCCATGAAACCAAATAAAGCAAATAAAACACAATTTCTACCCAATTCAGATTGCCACGAAAAGTGGGATAATATCCTAATGGAGACTGATGATTCTTACTCTTAGTGTAAGATGAGTTAGAGTGAACTGGCCAGCAGTAAGGGATGGATCACTACATAGAGCCAAAAGCTATCGAAAGCAAATAACTGAAAGCCATGACCAAAAGAAGTTATTTTAGCAGTACAATAACCAGAAACCAATGATGTCTAAATGAAAAACGCAGCAGGTCAAAATGCAAGTCACCTGTTTGTTCACAGTAAGCATTTGGACCTGAGGAAAATACCAGAGCTTTGTGGCAACACAAAGTCACATACATCAACACACCGCAAAGCAGACAGACCTCTGTCCGTGGCATGGACAAGAATTACACACCGTGTTCCGTGTCTCCTCCTAATCCTGCCTGAAGGCTTCCCAGAAGTTCCGAAGAACTGCTGGTGTCAAGCCAACAAGTCCCAGACCAGCTCTGAGAAGTGAGCTTTGGGAACTAAAGCCTGGGCCACCGCTGAGACCCATGTCTCTGGCTCCTCTCAGTTCAGGTTGGCCTCACTGTAGAAGCCTTTTTTTCTCAAACTTTCCCATTCTTTTCCGAAATGAAAAAGACTTTTTTCAAGGTTTTGTCCTTGCCTTGAGGTCATGCAGGAGCCTTTCACGAGGAGCACTGCCAAACGGCAAGGCAAGTTTTAATTCTGGAAATGCCTATGCTCCTCTCTTAAACCCTAAAAGCCACGAAGTATTTAGCAAGCATGTTGAGGAAAGGTTTTATCCCTGGGTACAAGCAGTAGGACAGAATAAAACAAGCTACTTGCTCCTTGTGCCTGCTTTAATGTAATAGGAGAGTTGGCACAGAATACGTCCCATCTCGAAACACATAACATTGTAGCCTTCAAATACATTCCTATTTGCTCTTTTTATTATTTAGAAACATGTAAGTTAAAAAAATGACCTGCTGGAATTTGCCATGTCAGTTTATAAAACTATACTTAAAACACCTCAAAGAATACTCAAAAATGCAACAAACTTGACGAGTGCATCACATACAAATGGAAACCAGCAAATGATGCAGCAAAAAAAGTATAGCAAGTAGCAAGTACCAGTATGTATTACGGCTGCTAGGGTGGATATTTTATTAGTAATTAACATACAAATATCTAAGAATCCAAAGTAAATGAACACTGCAAAAAAACAGCTGATCTCATAACCTGTAGTTTTCAGTGAAATATGCACTCTGCTGGGTTAAAAAAAATATTTTGTGGGCTTTGCCTTAAAAAGCTCTCCATGTTTCAGAGGAAGCAAGGGTTTTGTTTCAGGCATGGGTTAGTCACATCCCAAAAATTCCAAGGGGCAGGTCTGATGTTAAAGGAAGTTCTCATGTACAGCAGTGAAGTGGAAACGAGAGCACGTGCTTTCAGGTTTTTGAAATAACACCACGCTAATTTAAGGAGAAAGAAAGAGGGGAGGGGGCACAAGACAGCTCACACACCCAAGTTCAGCCTTTCCCAGTCTGAGACACTTCTTCACCAGCAAAAGAAAAAAACCCAACCAAATCAAAACCAAACAGCACCATACTGAGCCAAGGCAGCTTCCTTAAGTACTCTATTTGCATGACGTACTTATCTCGTTTTTCCATTTACTTCTTAAAAAAAAAAAAGAAATATTTTCTGTTGGAGACACCAGCTGCCTCTGTAGTTCCCTATTTGGATTGATTAAATAATAAATAAGGCTGACTAAAGCTAAGAGTTTTCAGTTGAATGAGTAAGCTTTAAATAATCTTTCTTAGGGCAAATGGTAGACTTAATTTTCTTTTAATTTTGATTACACATTGAAACAGTGTGTAACCTCAGTGCTCACAGAATAAACATGATCCATTTCATTCCTGCTTATTACATGGAGATCTAAGTGTTTCTAATCTATCATTCCAGAAAGTTTAAGTTGCATTATAAGTAAAAGTTGCATTTCAAGTTATCTTTCCTAAAAAGACCTAAATCAAAAGCACCCCTCGTACCAGACAAGACAGCTAAAAGGAAAATCCGTCTCCTGACAGCTATAAAATGTATTATTTTACACAAGACATACACAGTTGAAGAACAATGGCTCAAGGTTTAGATATATTTTTTTAAACTCATGTTCATGCACGACAACTGTTTTGCACACGACATGCTTAAACACATGCAAAATTTGGAAAACAAATTTTAATTGGAGCATTCTTCTATGATACCTTTTCTAAAACATTAATTGCAGGGAAGCGCAAAAGCAGCTAACTAAATAATGATATTTTTAACAGTAATATTATTTCTGCATTATGTTTGGACCATGTAATTTAATGCACAGCACTTTCCTAGGTAAAGGCATAAGGTAGATAACAACGAGCTGCTTCAAGTAAATGAAGCTGTCTCACAGTCCCACATTTCTGGTCAAGTATTATCTAGAAACTACGGTATAGCTCAGGAGAGTTTCTGCAAGATCAGGACTTGAAACACTTCTTTGGCCACACTAAGTGCACAAAATGTTACAGGTGTCACTGAAATTCTTGAGACTGAAGGCTTTATATTAATATAAATAAACAAAATCTGTGTACTTTTATTTCTTGCAGCAATACATGCCAACTGCATCACAACAAGCAAGCAGAAAGTCTGTCAAACCAGTGGCCTGCTGGTCTTACGCAATGCCACATATTAGCAAACACACTTTTTTGTTTGTTTGGGGTTTTGTTGTTGCTTTTTTTTTTTTTTTACTGTACCAAAAGTACTGGTCGTCTCTGGTGATACTACCTCCTTCGCTGGCTTCTCAAGTGGTATCAGTGGTTTAGGATATCTGGATGCTACAATGAGTTTTAAAAAACAAGACAGCAATAGGTCAATATTTAAAATCTTCCACTCAACACTGGAGTATCCACCAGCAACGAAAGAGCCTTTATAAATGCTAAGACAACTGGATTTCTCTAGTTCATTCCACTAGTTCAATTCCACTTGAATGTTCGCAGGCTCTCCTCTGCAAAAACATATGGCAAATTTCTGCATTTAAGCAGAGAACTCGGACAAGAACCACTTTAAGTTATATGAGCAAGTAAAATTTCAGAATATGGAAGAAAACCAAACCCCAAGAGCAAAACCTTCTAATACTTAAGTAACATATGCACGGCTCTGCCCCATCTATATTAGCATGAATAGAATAAGCCTCACAAATGGAGTTTAAAGCAGAAGAGTATTACCAAATTTATTCAAAGTTATGAAAATTTTTTCTATATAGTTAACATTTCCATAAGATACTATGCATGTTTAGAGATGACATAATGAAAAATTCAACTTCCCCAAGCTACCCAAATTTGCAGTTTTATTTTAACTTAAAAAAAGAAGTCCAAACAAATCATAGACATCTAGTTGAAATAAAGCTTAAACACAAAGGAGCATTGCAATGAAGACATGCAATGTCTCACTGACTTATGCAACACACTAAGTGCTAGAATGAACAACGAAAATAGAGTTTTCTACTGCCCAAGAGTACATTTTGGAGGTGTGGTTTTGTTCGTGCATGTTCTGCTTCGCAGTTCTGGGATTTGGCTGTGGGTGGGGGGGGAGGGTTGGGGTTTGGTTTTTGGGGCTTTTTTTGTTTGTTTGTTTGTTTTGTTTTTTAATTACACTTTCACTTTTGAAAGTTTCTTGGGGAATGGGGCACACCTCTCAACAGGACTTCAGAAGTATTAAATCTCTTAACTAAGGCACCCTCATGCAGTACCCAGACCTTTCCACGCATTTTGTCAGCGTAACGGGCATCCACATTCTTAAGACAGGATACAAGAAAAGAGAATCTAAAAAAAATTTAACTAAATTTCATAAGTGAGAATCCAATCCAGGGATAAAAAGGGGGTGGAACTCCCACCTCTACCTGCTACTCGAGAGTAGCTGCAGGATTCACTTGATCAACCAGCCTCACCCCTGGTGACAACATCTACGTAACCACTGCGAGCTGTCAGCAGAGTGAGAATCCAGCTTCCCCCAGCCAGGCTCCGTCCCAGCCCCCTGAAGAGGGCAGAAGGCAGAGCCCTGCTCTTCAACAGTGAGGCCTGGGAAAGACACAGCAGGTTTATGCATCAAGTATTCCAGATACAGAAGCACAGGACAGCTAAGGGACTGAATGCAGCTTATGATTCCTCCCTCTCTTCACCGAGGCTTAAGAAAAATAGCGTCAGAGCGACTAGAAAAATATATAGGTCCTATTCCTTGCTCCTCTTCCTCCCCCTGGCAGGATTTAACATTAGTGTTAACTAACACTTAGGGCTCAAAGCTTTTTATAATAGTTTACTTTATTGCAGGTAATAAAATGCTTGGCATTACACAGATGACGCCAAGATACACGGATCTACAGTTCTATCTGTAGATTTTAAAGACAATGATCAGTAGAGTCTGTGTAGCACTTCCTTCTGCACTCTGCCTTCATGAGAGGGCTTGATGATTTTGAAAAGAAAAAGTTTCAGAAGCAGAGAAGTAGTGCATGCTTCCATCTGAAACGTAATACTGCTCTCATCACTGAGTATTTTTGACTTAGCAGCGAGATTAGCAATAGTCCTCGCGTACGCTGTGATGGCCTAAGAACACAAAGGGACTGCACACAGCCAGGCCGGCAAGAGTTTGTCATTTTACCAGCTTGATGGGGCACTTCAAACTTGTGAATTAGACACTTGCCAGCAGTCTGCCAGAAGACCTCTTCCTAGAAGAGCAATCAAACACCAGAGTTAAAAAACAATTTCACGACTTAGGTCACAGGAATGGAGAGGTAGAGGATCCTTCTCCGCACACAGCTCAGAGTTCACCTGTGTACGTTGGGCCTGTTGAGGAGAGAGGGAGAAAGAACCGTCCCCACCAGGTGCCATCGCATCTGCCAAAGCACAGCAGTTTCTTCTTCTCCCAGCTCAGCAGGCTGGGTGTCTTCCCAAGAACCCTCACACTTCCACTGTGAAATCACTCTTTAAACAAGACCAGTAATTCCAGAAGGATCGAATCATGCTTTGTAGTGTTAACACAGATTAAGTTCTACCAAAAGGAGGTATTAAAACCTGAGTGATATCTAAACCACCACAGCAGATGAACTGGTTTGTTTATATTAGCAAGAAGCATCTGACTCATGTGACAAAAGGAAACTTTTCCATACGAGATCACGTTTGGGGTGTCTAAAAACCTCCGTGAAATCTGTTTCTTTGATGACATTTGCAGTCCTATGAATTAACTTTTTAAAGTTGTGGAAGTAGGGGCATCTAGGCTCTAACACTCCCTAAGCTAGTCCAGTAAACTGAAGAGTTCATAAATTTAACACCAGATCACAAACCAGAGATGTTTCTTCTGACACCAAAGATTTCACCCAACAATGGCTACAAGCTTGCAAATTCCCTTAAAAAGATCTTGCCCCAGCTGTCAGCCCTATTGAACACATGGAGTTGGTGCCCTTTACCTGCAGCACCAACTTTTTTTTTTAAAAACTTAAAAACAAGATGCAGTAACTTGAAATTATGAACATTTTTCTATCAGAATGCACCAGTTTGGTCAGATTATTTAATAAACCACACAAGGTGTGACATACCAGTGCCTTCAAAGGGAATCCAGCTAGAGACTGCATTCCCCAACACCCGCAAATCAAACCAACAAAGCTAGCTGTCAAGACTGCATTGCTACTGGGTTTTGCATGTTTTCCAGTTAATGCACAACCTCAACAGGCAGCAAAACAAGCAGTTACAGTTCAGAAGGCCTCTTATTTAGTGATCGCATCACAAAAGCCTTCCATTTAAAATATAAAACAGAACTTGGTGCTTTCAAGGAATTGTGTTCAATTTATATACATTATATATTTTAAAAGATATTTTATGTTATATATACACAAAGATAAATATTGTAAACACATTTTATGTGTATGTACACTAAGATGGGAAAACAGGATTGTTTTCCCATCTTTGCAACAAAATACGGGAAAACACTGCAGTCTCTCACTAGCAAGACCTGAGATTTCATAGAGGCCCTAGACAGCCATCGTGTTAGTATTATTAATGGAAAATCGTTACATCTGGGCTCAAGAACATTTTATCCCAGCACAGATAAGAACAACAGTACCCTTAGAAGAAATAAAGGCGCAGCAGCCATGCTAAGTTTAATATTTCTTATCTAAGCAAGTCAAACCCTTTAGTCTTTTTCCTCCTTGTTACTGGGCTTGCTGCACTGCTTACAGGCGCTTTCATGAATCATTTCATATCATACGCTGGAAACTAAAGGTGGAAAACCTGAATATAAGCCCCTTAGGAAAGAAGTTGCATCTCCTTTCTAGTACTGTGCTTTTGTAATGGGAAATTGCTATAGAAGGGCAGAGGCATCAAATCATACTCCACACTGCCAGTAAGATTTTTATACTTTCATCTCCCACATGCAAGAAATGAGCAACACGAAGGAGGATTTGACAGTTGCCAACAAAACTAAGCCTCTATTATGGGGCACTACTTCCACAAACAGGAAAGCAGAACTATTACACTTAAAATGAATTGGCCTACTTGCTACTTCAGTGTTTCTGTAACTATGAGAAAGAAAAATACAATATTTGTACTCAAGTCCACGTTCATCATCTCCATCTGGTGTGGCTGACATGCTTGCAAGAAACAGAAGCTGTAATTTAAAAACGCTGTTTCAAACCTCTTTCTTGGGAAAGTGTGAAGCCTTATTCACCTTTTCAAGACTGGAAAGGAAAAAAAGAAAAAGGGAAGAAAAGAAAAAGACTTAATGAAGAAGGAAAACTAAATCCAGGCGGGAAGGTCTTGCAGCTTTCTTCAAGGAGAACAACTTAGTGATGTTTTGACTGAATTTTAAGATAGTTAGCAAGATACCGGTTATAGTCTAAAACAGGGCAGTTCTCAAAAAATCTTCTGAGAACAATTTCATCAAGATTCAGTTTCATAGCCTCCTCCCCAGCTTCTCCTATGAAAAACCTATCTATTATTTTAACTCAGGCTCCCACGTAAGCAAGCACAGCTTCACAGCCATCCTTTATCACAAGCTCACAGATAGAGCTCTGTCTTCTGACTGAAGCACTAAACCAAACAGAAGAATCTCAGCGTTTCTTAATAATGTCAAGTTTCAACAGCTTTCTGGAAGCTAAACTATTTAAACCGACCACTAGTGCTCAGCATCTGGAAGCTCTAAGTGTCCAGACGTAAAAGCTGATGGCAGGAATACATTCCAAGCTACCCCGTCACAAGCCTCTCCCCACCTAAGGGTTTGTGACTACAGTGCAAACAGTTGTGTTAAGTTTCAAAAATGCTTCAGAGACTCACCTAACTTAGAGATCAACGGCTACAACACACCTACCTGAGGACCGTCCTTCAGCGTAGCAGCCGCAGCAAAGGATGGGTTTCCCTGTAGCCTCTGCCATTAGCGGAGGCCACAGATAGTGTGTCCTGTCATATTTCACGCTAGGGCAATTAGTTGATGGAACTGCATCCTTCTGGTGGTAGGCCTGGGAATGGGCTGAGGAACAGGCCCCATTTGGTTCTTCATGTACCCAGGTCTCCCCATATTGCTGACAGCTTCCCCTAGCTGATATGGGGTCTGTTAGGGCACAGAAGAGGTAGTGAAGGAAGAAGGTCAAAACTTAACCCAATAAGGACTGTGTTAAGAAGGATATGGACAAAGACCTCCCTTTCCATATAGAAGTATGAAAAGATCACAGGCACAGAACAGGTTTAAGCACAGTGGTAAAACCACATAGGCATTTCATGATTGAGGAGAGTCTGATTTTCCAGAGTCAAAACAGGACACAGGAATTTGCTCAGCAGGTAGACAAGTGAATTTGAAGGCTGCATTTGGATCACTGTCATTGGAAATCAACACAAGAATAAAACTAGCAATCTCATCTAAAGAATCAGCTACTGAGAGCTACAGCATGCTGCCACTGGATGCGAAGATCGAGAAGAAACCCAACCATCTCCAAAACCATTTTATCTTGATTGAGCTTATCGGCTGTAACAATCAAAAGTGACACCAGTAGACTGGAGAAAGTACTTGGAAAGCAGGGCGCAAATACCTCTCACCCCCCATCTGCTACTCGCAATCACAACCTGCGGACCTAGTTAGATCATTCCTATACAGTCACCATTTCACCAGCAGGGAAGAGCAAACATACAAAATATTATCTAACCATAATAAAGCATGTGAAGTACAGAATATCAACATCTAGCCCAGAAACCGTACCATTTTCTTTCCAGGGCAGCCCTTCTATTCGCTTTGTCCTCTTCTGGCACTCCTTGGTGTTGAGGGTAATGATAGACATCCGACACTCCTCAAGACTCTGGCTCTACGTTCACTGCCTCCCTTCGTTCACTGCCTCCCTTCACATAAAGTCTGAATTCTGTCAGCATCAACCCTCTACAGAAAACAGCCATAGGCAATCCATCCCCCCCAGGGACTACTGGCATTACCATTCGTTTCCTCAGCCCAGAGCAGCTCGCACATGTGCACACTACAGAGGATCCAGTGCTGCGGTGGGTGCCTCTAATGAAAGCAGAGCACCTATTCTATCAGCATTAAACGATTTCTGTGCCACTTTTACTATCTTATTCACGCAATTTTAGATCTCTAGAATACCAGGGAATGTATGCAAGGTACACACTAAAGTTTTAAGATTTTTTTTCTCCAATTTTTATTCAAACAACTTACAAGAAGCCCTTCTTGGTTATGATTTTTCTTTTTCCATAACACATGAAGAAATATCTTTTCTTAGAGTTAAAATCTGACAGCTGTTATCATGCTGCAGTCTGGTAAAAAAAAAAAAAATATGAATGGAGCTGGCTAAAGGAACAGGTTATTTTCAAAAGAGTCTTACCAAGCTACTAGATGGGCAGATCAAGAATCTGACTCTAAGGACCGAGGTCTGATGGCATTACACCACTTTGTGCAGCCCTCACCTGTGAGGCTATGAAGCCCACAAGTGAAGTTTTGTTGAAATGATCTCTCCTGTGAGATTAATGCTCACAGTTTCAGGCACAAGTCAGCTGCAATTTCTATTAGCAGAATAAATTTGCAGTTTACTAATAAGGTCCTATGCAGTAAAGCCTCTAAACAAACTAATGCCTTTGTTACTCTACCTTCTAAATACTGAACCATCAGAAAGGCAGAATATTTTATAGAAACAGACTTTCATATTATAGCCAACAAAAACTGAGCAACAAGATATTAAATAGGACCATCTGTTGAACTATCTCTGTATAAACCTGGAGACATTACACCAAAATGCATTTTCAAGTCTCACTGTGATATCCACCGCATGATCCTCCAGGTACACAGGACTGTGAGCAACCCAGCTTCACCTGAGCAGTAACTGCCGATATACAACTCACACAAAAACCTCAGGGCAAGAGCCCTTCAGAAGCTGAGGATTTATTTAAGAAGAGTGTTAGTTGTTAGTATTCAGAAGTTAGTGTCAACTTACAGCTCAAAGCATACTTGCCACTATGTTGGAAAACAAATACAACTGATTCATGCTCTGCAAAACAGCAGCACTGCTCCTAAAATAAACTGTTTAAGTGAACTACTCTGGCTCTGACTAGAAACACTAGTGTTTATATGCAAGTGTGCTCTAAACAGAACCAAAGAGGCACCTGAAAAGGTTCTGCCTCTTCACAAAAGCAGCATTTCCACGGCTCACCCCTGGACCCTCTCTCTGCCCACCACAAGATTTCTTCCAGACATGGACAGAAGAGCCACAAGGCACAGAAATGCCCTTTCCAAGGGCACGCTACTATCAAAGTCACAAAGAGGCCTAGATCAAATGCACACTGATCCCTTAAGTACCCGCTATCATCTTCACTGTGGTACGGATCGTAAATTAGAGCTAAGGATCAGAACCAGAAGTATCAGAAGTACCGAGGTTGTAATAAAGAGAACTTGGTTTTGTCAGATTTTTGATTTAAGCAAAAGCATCAAGTTGGCATGAACAGTTGGATGAGACAAGAAAATCACTGTGAATTACTTCAATCGGTGTTGCATAGCACCATAGCACATAGCACGTTCAGAGATAAATCTGTCGACCTCCCCAGCGCATACACACCTTCCCGCCTAAGACCCAACACTTCCCAGAAGCAATGCCAGCAAGCAGGCAGCTCTCTGTGCTGGGAAGCGTAACTCATGAATGAGCTCCCGGAGCAGCAGCAGCCCAGCGTCTCTTACGAGGTCTGAAATCAATTTACTGCTGCGCTGGTGCGAAGGGGATTTTTGAGAGGCACTTTCCTACTCCCATTCCAAAAGATGGCCACCCGCGCCGCTCCCGAACTCCTCGGGAGATGACAGGGGCGCCCAGGATCCGGAGCGCCGGGTCGGTTTAAGTTCTGAAGGTGCTGCGGATGCTTCTGGAAGCTACATTTCGGGCTGTGCGCCTCGTTTGTACCCGACCGCGCTCAAACACGCCGGCTGCCCCCTCTCCGTGCCTTGCCCTGCCGGAGTTTCCTACTCGCTCGGCCGCCCGCAGGAGTCGCTTGGGCGAAGGCGGGAGAAGCCGCCGCCGACAGCGCCAAACTTCGGGGGGCTCCGTCCGCGCACCGGCCCCCCCAAGCCCCGGCCGCCCGCC
>WEKW01010189.1:159947-195244 GCA_013389905.1 Sula dactylatra | reverse complement strand
CTTGTTACTTGGGAGAAGACACCAACACCCACCTCACTACAACCTCCATTCAGGGAGTTGTAGAGAGCGATAAGGTCTCCCCTCGGCCTCCTCCAGGCTAAACAACCCCAGTTCCCTCAGCCGCTCCTCATAGGACTTGTTCTCCAGACCCTTCACCAGCTTTGTTGCCCTTCTCTGGACACACTGCAACACCTCAATGTCCTCCTTGTACTGAGAGGCCCAAACCTGAACACAGAATTCGAGGTGTGGCCTCACCAGTGCCGAGTACAGGGGCACGATCACTTCCCTACTCCTGCTGGCCACACTATTGCTGATACAAGCCAGGATGCTGTTGGCCCTCTTGGCCACCTGGGCACACTGCTGGCTCATGTTCGGCCAGGTGTCAGCCAACATCGCCAGGTCCTTTTCCACCGGGCAGCTTTCCAGCCACTCTTCCCCAAATCTGTAGTGTTGCATGGCATTGTTGTAACCCAAGTCCAGGACCTGGCACCTGGCCTTGTTGAACCTCATACAATTAACTGTGGCCCATCAATCCAGCCTGTCCAGATCCCTCTGTAGGGCCTTCCTACCCTGGAGTAGATTGACATCCCACCCAATTTGGTGTCATCTGCAAACTTAGTGAGGGCGCACTCGATCCCCTCATCCGATCATTGATAAAGATACTAAATAAGACTGGCCCCAACACTGAGCCCTGGGGAACATCGCTCATGACCAGCCACCAACTGGATTTAGCTCCATTCACCAAAACTCTCTGGGCTCGGCCATCCAGCCAGTTTTTCACCCAGCGAAGAGTACACCTGTCTGAGCCATGAGCTGCCAGCTTCTTTAGGAGGATGCTGTGGGAGACAGATCAGGAAGGCAGTGGGGGTTAAGCACCGGCTCTCCTCCCAACCCTGGCACTTGGCGAAACCCCCGCCCAAACTCAAAGTATTATCTCTGTTATTAAGGTACCTGTAAGCCCATGGGACTTCTTCACAGGAATAAAAGGCGTCCCCTGCCCGCACCAGTCTCCAGCATCCTACCAGAGTAACAGAAACCAGGTTTTGCTTGTCTTTCCCATTTTTCAGGCCCTTCCCTTAAGAGTACTGTGGCATTGCAACATCCTGGTTTTGGTTCAGTACGCTTCAGCTGCATATAGCATTTGTATCCTTTTTAATTAATTGAGTTTGTGTTTGAACCACCCAGAGTGGTTGTTTCTTTAAAAATACATATTCAGGACACAGTTTACACCTTGAAGGAACAGAGGATGTTTCCAAACCAGATTTGAAGTGTTTTCCCCATTAGTCTGAACGCTTCCCCAGTACACGTGCCATCTAGGGGTTAATCCAGTGTCTGTTTTTTCAAAACACTGCATTCAAGAAGTATTAGATTTTGTAATTAGACTGCAAAGAACCTAAACGACCACAGTACCAGGGGACTCACTTATGACATGCCTAGCTCATTTAATACTAAGGTAAGCGACTTCTGGATGCACTCAAAATTTATTCCTATGTTTAGCTCTATTAACACCAAAGGTAGTGGATTTCTGGAGTGGGATGTCCATCCAGGTGGTTTCTTCAGCATGGGGGTCTCCTGCCTTCTTGGAGGGAGGCAAGCGGAATGATTTAACTTCTCCCTGCAGCCTTCTCTGCAAGAAGTTAAAACTTCACAGGAAAAAAGCAGTGTTTTCTCTCCAGTTCCACTGATACAGAGTTAATGCATGGTATGCAGACAAAGATCTCTTGATAAACAGAGGTGTCTTACCTAAGGTATGTGTTCAATATTATGGATATTTACATATAGTATGTGTACTGCAGAGAGGGAGAAGAAAGTGAGTGCTGAAATGTAGAAAATAAGTTGCAAAGGCCTGGATATATGATGTCATCATTTTCACCCTGTTAGAGAAATCATGGAGATAGATGGGTGTTGACTACTATTTGCAGTTAAATGTGTTTTTGCCATGCATCTAATCGATCCCGCTGCACAGGATCATCCCTGAGATGAGATTTTTTACAGTTCTGTAAGTTTCTTCCAGTGCTTGCTCTGATCCAGAGCCACTAAGCCTTTGATGATGCTCAGAACTGTACTTGTCTTCCCAGGCATTTTATTGAAAAAATAGTATCTTCTGCTACTCTTCAGGGGCAATGTGGCAGTCAGTAATAGTTTCCACTCCAGAGAACTGTAGCAAGAGAGTTCATAAAAGTGTTCAAAGATGCTGTTAAAGTTTTTTAATCAGATAGCTGTTTCAATAAAAATGGGTGCTTCCACACAGAAATGCAGGACACACAATGGGATTGCCAAACACCTGAAAAAACACCATCTGAAAAATAAGGAAAAAACAAGCTTTCCAGATGCCAAACCTTTAGTACTTCAATTCGACATATTTCTGGTTGTTTATGTTATATTTTATTTTATATTCACATAGCTTGATTTCACCAGACTACAAAGACAGAGAAAAGAAGGAACACTGCTACCTGGCAAGAAAGGAGACTTCCTGTCTTTCCCACCAGCACGGCCCATGTCAGCCACGTTGTACATCTACTGCAAAAGGTGATTGCATTTGGATTATTCTTGGGGTGTTTTCAAAGTACTCAAAACATTGCAGGTGTTTTCAGACACTGGAGGAGAGAGTGTTCTTAGTGTGGAGGGGCTGGCAGTCTGTCAGGCCAGTCTCTAAACAATTTCCTTACAGATGGGACCCTGTGCCAGTGTGGATCTCTGATGAATATGAAATCAATGACAACAAATGGTGAGTTTCTAACATAGCCTTTAGGTATTTGCTGTATAGGAATAGCAACCATATAGAGAGGTGCAAGGGCATTATTTAAGTAGACATAATACAATACTATTATGAAAATAAAGTCATTACTTGAATGTCAAGGTAGACTTCAGGGTTTAGCAGACTGTAAATTCTCCTGTGGGCAGCATGTGTGGCTTATGCCTTTCCAAGCCTTTAAAACTGCCTTGAACAAACTGGAATAAAAATGTCTTCAGATGGACTATTCTGCAATGACAGGGAATGAACTAGATAACTTACTGAGGTTTTTTTCCATAATTCTTTGTTGGAGCTTTTATTTTGTGAAAAAGTGAATTTGAAGCCACTGGCTAAACTGACACTCTAATTAATCAGACTGTCTATACTCAATTCAGCAGGTGGTGTAGAGTAACTTTCATTAGTCCCTGACACTCCAGCAGAGCTCATGAATCTGCTGAAATGCATATTTCTCACACGGTTTTGAAAAATGTGAAAGTTTCCCTTTATTTTCTTGTTTTGTTACGGATAGGTTAATTTTCTCCTAACAAGATTTATTTTATGAATGAACAAACTAATAAAGGTGGCTAATACAACAACTGACAGAAGTAGGAGGAAATTGTTTAAAATACTACATGGGAAATTTGGTGATGCTCAGCCCTAAAAGCTAGAAAAATGCTTATGTAGAAATCAGCAGAAAAGTGCCAACCATCTTTAACAGAATTGCTGCAAGGCCTTCTAAGGACTGCAAAGCTGAGAGACAAGTCTTTTTGTGGAGATTGGCAGGAAATATTAGGCAGCCCTCGCCCTATATAGATATTGGGTGCACATTTAATAATTACATTTTTATGTGATGCAGTAAGAGAATATTATTCATGAAGGAACTTTCTATTAAGGGAGTAGCATGATTTCCCTGCCCAGTGTAAAGGTAAGTATTGTTAGCTCAGGCGAGACCAAAATTTAAAGGCTGGCAAATATTTGATACCATAAATTGCAACTATGCACAGTTTGTGTTCTACCAGTTAAGTGCTATATTTAGGCAGGTCAAAATTTCTAGGAAACTTGCAGATAAATAGCTCCAGAGAGGCACGGACAAGCTACTTTTCTTTTGCTTCACATTTCTGAAAAAGATGTGGCTCTCCTGGTCCTGCTAGCCCAGCGAGGGTCTGATCCTACAATTGTTTGTGTGCTGGCAGATGGAGGAATACACAGAGAACGCAACATGATGTTCACTTAAAAACGGAGCCCTGAAATATATTGACAACTTGCTAAAATTGGAAATCATATCTACAGTCTAAAATATGGAAGTAAGGCAAGATTGGGACCTTAACATATCATTACTTATTGAAAATAGTGCAAAAATGAGTAAGGTCTTGTCATTTAGCAATAAAAGAAGAAGTTACCATGATCTTGGGAAGTCGTAGGAGATCAAGGGCAAACAGAAGATCTTTCTGACCATCACCGTTTCCCTGCTTGTACAGCTTTGTACAATCATATGCATTACTACATAGATAAACACTTAAAAATGATTTCAAGACAATTTTTGGCTTGGGACTCTGTACTGGCTTTGGTTGAGATAAAGTTCTTCACAGTAGCTTGTATGGGGCTATGTTTTGGATTTGTGCTGAAAATAGTGTTGATAACACAGGGATGTTCTAGTTATTGCTGAACAGGACTTACACCGTGTCAAGGCCTTTTCTGGTCCTCATTTTGTTCATGTAAATTATTCCATGTTTTTAACATTCAGGAGGCAGACAGGCACATCATGTGGTTTAAACAAAGCTGAGGATCATGGCAGACAATTACTGAAGTAAGCTACCTCTGGAACACTGTGCCTGAAAGAGATAGTATGTTTTCTAGATATATAAACATGGGGTTATCAAATCCAAGATGAGAAGTCACACTTTTTCTGTCTTTAAGGGTAAATACTTTTAGAATATTGTATTCAGCTACAGTGTCCTCAGTCTAAGAAATTGCACATAGCTCAAAAAACTATTGGGAGAATTATTAAAGGTTGGGAAAAATGCTTCTTTGTAAGAGACTCCAAAGATCAATTTATTCACTTTATTAACTGGAATTTTGTTGGATTAACATAAATGTAGTGTCTAAGTAACTTGCTTTGTAAAACAACATTTTTAGCACACAAAAAATTATACGTAACAGTCACACCCATCAGTGTATATCCACGTATGGCAAGTCTTGAAGCTGAAACGAGGCAGAATCAGACTAGTGTACAAAATTTTAGCACCAAAAATAATTAACAACTGGAACAACTTTCTAAAGGCTAATTTTCTAAAAAATGGGATCTGTTTTATATAATAATTAAATGAAGCCTTAGCTTAGACAAGCTCTTATCTCTTCTTTTAACTTAGAATAGCTGAAAGTAGTTATTTACTATAATTCCCCCCACATTTATAATTTATGGATGCAAAGCATTTCTTCAAATGAGTCCTGGAGTTTTTCACACTAAACACAATGGAAAACTTTGCCCTTCCTCCTCCAACATTTGTGCTTCACTTGAAAAAGAGAAAAGATCAGTACATCCTTTGAGTTCAAAAAATGATTTTGCTAATAAATTGGATAAGGTGAGAGGGCTGAACTGTTCCAGTCAGTGAACTGCATTGAAATGTATCAGAGGAAAGGTATGAAAGAAGAGAAATATTCCAGAAGAGAGTAGGGAATGTTAAAGAAAAGCAGTATATAGAGCTTACATTTATTGGGCCCACTTAGCTGTTTTCTGTTATATGTTTCTCAGGAAAAGGACTAGGTGGTCTAAAATTGTCTTTGGGAACTTCCACTGTACAGAGGGTCTCCTGCATCGGTGTAAAGCTGAGACTATTGCTGGGGGCACCTGAACATACTTTCAGGTTTGTACCATTCCTTTTGGGGTATATAAAAATGCTGAGTGTGAACTAGAGCGGCAGACCTGCTGTGAGGACTAGGCAGCTCCTGCACAGCTCTGAAGTCAGGTGAACATGCAGATGCTGTGAAGCACCTTTGCCCACCACTTGCATCTGGCCCCTGAGCACTGGGGTAGTGTATCATGCAGAGGACATTGTACTGTTATCTTTCCTTTGAAGCATGGAAAAAAGATAAAGCTCTCAAAGCATTACGAAGCAGCTGGATTAGGACCTTGGAGACTTTCACCACTTTGCGGTGTAAAATGGATGAGATGACCTGTAGTGACACCATCTTGATAATTTGTTGCTATGACTGAAGCAGCCATTCCCTTATGCTATATAAAACATTTCTGTCAGCAATAACTGTGTCGCCCTTTGATACTGTTTACCTCTATTGAGCAAAGCTAATTAGTGACAGAAGAGAAGAGTTAAATACCAAGGAAAGGGCAGCCCAAGCCATTGCTTGGCCTATTTACACACTCAGTGAAAGGGGTGATGAACAAGAGCTTTGTGGGGCCCCTAGTATAAGAAGGACATGGACCTGTTGGAGTGGGTCCAGAGGAGGGCCACGAAGATGATCAGGGGGCTGGAGCACCTCTCCTGTGAAGAGAGGCTGAGAGAGCTGGGGCTGTTCAGCCTGGAGAAGAGAAGGCTGCGGGGAGACCTTATCGCGGCCTTTCAGTACCTGAAGGGGGCCTACAAGAAGGCTGGAGAGGGACTTTTTACAAGGACATGCAGTGACAGGACAGGGGGTAATGGCTTTAAACTGAAAGAGGGTAGATTTAGATTAGATATGAGGAATAAATTCTTCACTGTGAGGGTGGTGAGGTACTGGAACAGGTTGCCCAGAGAAGTTGTGGATGCCCCATCCCTCACAGTGTTCAACGCCAGGTTGAACGGGGCTCTGAGCAACCTGGTCTAGTGGAAGGTGTGCCTGCCCATGGCTGGGGGTTGGACTAGATGAGCTTTAAGGTTGCTTCCCACCCAAACCATTCTATGGTTCTTTGATTCTGTTTGTTACCTCTCACCAGAGGTTTTCAGGCAGTTTTGCATCACAGGTTTCTCTGTCTTCCTTGCTTTTCCTCTTCATCAGTTGCTTTCTTTCTCTTACTTTCTCACTTTCTACTGTATGAGTTTTCCACCCATGTTATCCTGTTAAAATAGGATGTTCCCATACTGTTACTTTAAATGGGACTACAGCTGCTTTTTGGAGGCTTTCCCCAGCCCATTGTTGCTCCCCGCTTTTTCCAGTTTAAGTCATTCTTCCCAACCCTGCTGAAGTCCTCCAGCTCCAAACTTTAACCCTTTCTCCTCTCTCCAACAAGAACTAAGCTCGTCCTTAAGGAACTTATCTTCCACTCTAACATGCAAATCATTTGCTCAGTTGTAGTGGTTTAGACCCAGTCAGCAACTGAGAACCACCCAGTTGCTCGCTCACTCCCCCCACTCCAGTGGGATGGGGGAGAAGATCGGAAGAGCAAATGTAAGAAAACTTGTGGGTTGAGATAAGAACAGTTTAATAATTTAACAACAACAACAACAACAATAATAATAATAATAAAATTAAGAGGAAAACAATGAGAGAGAGAGATGCGAAACCCGGGCAAAAAAACCAAGTGATGCAACCACTTACCACCTGCTGACTGACGCTGCTGGTCCCCGAGCCGCGATCGCTGCTTCCCCCAGCCAACTCCCCCCAGTTTATATACTGGGCACATGATATGGAATATCCCTTTGGCCAGTTTGGATCGGCTCTCTTGGATGTGCCCCCTCCCCTCCCGGCTTCTTGTGCACCCGGCAGAGCATGGGAGGCTGGAAAAGTCCTTGACTAGTGTAAGCACTACTTAGCAACAAGTAAAACATCACCACATTATCAACACTGTTTCCAGCACAAATCCAAAACATAGCCCCATACCAGCTACTGTGAAGAAAATTAACTCTATCCCAGCTGAAACCATGACACCAGTCCTACCTTCCTTCTCTTCAACATATGTATGTTTTAGATTTAGGCCTCTGGAGAGTCTACACGTATGTCTGAAGGTCATACCTTACACACAAGTCCACAGCCGTGCAATATCCAAACACCTTCCCCAGGACTGCAGCGGCAGTCAGTCCCTCTTTAGGTAACAGTCCCTTTCAGGCTAATAGTACTAACTCTTCTTCTCAACAGCAGTAAAGACAGACAGGTTCCTTTAAGCCATGCCACAAACTCCCACATTGTGGTGTGTTTTCCTTAGAGGAACAGTGGCTTTCCCTTGCTTTGCTTTGTGAAATTGCTGTTTGAGTGTCAGAGCAGTAATTGCAGAAAATAGGGAGCAAAATAAAGACTAAAATGAAATAATGTCCAGGTCTAAAGTAAAAGTTATTCTACTCAATGCACAGATAGATTCTTGTAGAAACTGGTACACCTCCTTAGCTCGTTGGAGAAGTGCAACAGTGTAATACAACATCTTTCTCTCCAGTAAATCTTTAGAAAAAATTGCTGCCGCATTTTCTTTTCTACTTTCCTTTTATTCCTCGACTTTCCTCTAATTCCTGTTTACTGCTTTTCACCACTGAAATCTTAGTGGATGTGATAATTAATTTTCTTCTCACGGGGGTGGGTATGTATTTGAAAGTCCTTCTCTCCTGTTCCTTGTGGTTTGTTGGGAAAGCATGTTGTGACTCCATCTTCCCATAGTTCTCAGGTTAAATCCTTGCATTGAGGTCCTCAGTACAAGATCTTCAATCTCCATTTACTCATTTATTGATAAATAAATTGCTGTTTGAAGCTGCCTTGTTATATATATGAAGCAACTATGATTATATACTATGGCAATGTGATGGGCCCTCTCTGTAACTGTAAAATTCCACAGCCTCAACTCATTCAGAAATTCCGTTTTAAAAGTCATATGATATATTAAGTTCTGTGAATACAAATTAGGACGCCAATCAATTAACTGTTTCTATCGCATAGATAGCTTTCAAGAAGGAAATAAACAGGCCTGAACTGCCAAAAAAATGCAATATCTTATTGTAAAAGTATTTTTATCCTCATTGCCTGGAAGCTTGAGAGTCTTTTAAGCCAGCAAACGAACTCTTCTCAGCAGGGTGACAAACCAATGATCAGAATAGATTAGAAACCACATGTAGAACTTTCCTGATGAATAGCTGTTGTTCTGATTTAACTGCTGGATTAATTCATGAGGAGAGTGGCAATGAATTTTTAATCACTATCAATTTAAATTTCAGAATACTTGCACTGTTCTAGTAAGATCTTCAAAAGTTCTGTTGCATACAAGGTGCTCCATTCATTTCATTGTTTGCAGAGGATATATAAATCTATTTAAAATGAAGAGATATAGGATAACAGAAAGATGAAAAGGAAAGAGGAGCAGAAACAGATGGTGTGTAAGATCCTGATGATAGTTTACACTATTTCATTCATCAATGGAAAGAAAAAGATGCAGGCAGATAATAACTACAGGGGTACAGTCATCTCCCAAGCGTGCAAGTGACTGTCAAGTGCTCAATCCACCGCCACACCAAATGGTGTTTTTAACACGTTCTTATGTTGTGGTAGTTTTGGTTTTAATTAACCACTTGATTTCTATATGGTTGAATAAAGACAAAAAAATTGAAAGTCTTGAATCCTCTTTCCATTAGCAATAAGAAAATAAATTAGCTTTCTAAGAATAAGAGTTACAAGGTAAAGAACATTGTTAGTAAACTGGCCACTCACAGGAAAGAATTTGAATATGCATGTTGTGCCTGCATGACTGTCTGCTGTGCAGGTAAAATAATGATGAGTAACTCCAGCCGACTGGTTTTAGTACTGTATTCAACCTACTGTCAAATTGGGCTGTGAGAGGAGGCAACTGGAGATTGTTTGTAAAGAGAAACTCCTCCACCTCCAGAAAACCAGGTACAAGTGCAAAATAAATCAGTGATGACCAAAAGTCACTGCTTTGCAATGTCTGGACCAGTATTGCAGCCTGAGCTCACTCCTGAACAGCACTATTTTGTATCAAAATAGAAACAATCTTAACTGCCAGATGTAGCTGTACGGATACAGAGGCAGAGGCTGATGCACTACTACACTGTTACTTAGGGTTCACGGTCGGCAGTCCCTGCGAGCGCGCTTGCTGTACCAGGTCTGTAAATAAAGCAGTATTACCAGGAGTGAGGTAAGAAGTCTTGCCTTGGCGCTAAATTCAGAATGACCCAATGAAGCTGATACCCAGCTATAACAGGAAAGGTATGACTATTGCGCTTATTTTATAATATTAGCATGTATTCTGCAAAAGTTAATATCTGTTATGTTTTTGTATTTTAGGTGATAATTGTAATAATTATTAATATATTTTCTAAATAAATGAAAGAACCTGGTTTCCTTCCCAAAATTTTGACACGCCAGCCTTATCCAGGAGACCTGGACCAGCAGCCGACAGATGGAATTCTCCTCCTAATCTCACAGGCAGGGGCAGGAAACTGGCAATATTCATTGTAAAAAGGTATGAGGTGTTGGGCTGTATGTCTTGGCTCCGTTCCCTGTGTTCTCTCAGGGTCCACCCTCACCCTTCATTTTGTTCCTGTGCTGTGGCTGAGAGTGCTGCTATAAAGCAATACACAGGGTATGAAATATGTCCTCTTTAAGAAAATGCTCTGAGCTAAAGAAGAGTCAGAACAAGGTAAGACGCTTAGCAAAATGGTTATCAGAATTAAATATGAAAAGGTTGGAAAGGAGAATGAACATTATAAGTCAGGACCGAAGCCAAACTTTAGTCACAGGCCACTTCATCTGGAGAACAGGTTGCTCCATACCTATCTGTTGTGGGGTTTCTTATATTCATGCAAAGGTCAGGTATCGATCACTGTCAAAGATGAGATTTGTGAACTAGAGGGACAACAGGCTGCAGGAACAATGTCAAACCCAGAGCTTCTGGTCTCTCTTGCATCCTAAGCTATTTGTTTGGAAGATGTTAGAGCGGATACATGAGGAAATAGTCCTGTGTAATAAAGGAGAATGCTTGCTGCCAGTCGTCTGTATCTCACTTGTGAAATCCAAGGAATTACCTTGCTTTTAAACTGCTTACATTTCTTTTGACTTTTTCAGCACCCTGAGAACCTGTGGAAGAATGTGGTGCTGAACAACGTGACCCATGTGCTCTCAGACAAAGAATTGCCACTGTTGAGGGTGGCTGAATTGTTCATTGCTTTGATTTTTTTAAAGAATTAAATGGCAGATCAGCCTTGAGTCTATTTACTGCCAATGCAACAGGCCATTGTTGTGGTCTTCTTTTTCTCTCTTGCTGTCAGTCTACAGCAAAGACTCTTTGAATTAATTTTTTTTTAAATATGGATTGAATAAATGTACAGAATATGCATGTGGGCATAAAGGCTGCTGCAACATCTGAAACCATATTTATTGACTTTTTGACTTGTTTTCCTCAGGTACTTTAATGCCATGCAGGAATTCTTTTCAAGAAGATTTTTTTGTTAAAAGAAATAATAGATGGGGAGGGAATAAATTACCTTTATAGAAATTTATGTGTTACATAGATACTTGTATTCGGTAAACGAGCAGGGGGTTTGAGCCAAACTTTTAGGTGCCTGAAGGTAAACAGGCTCAGCGGAGCTATGACACTTCTATCAACCGATGTAATATTCCATAACCATTAAATTTATAGTGTTGCTTTAACAGGAAAAAGAACCACAAGTTTATATTTCTAATTTTGTTTGTTTGTTTTATTCCACTGACTTTTTATATGATTGCACAACTACAAGAGATACAGGTCGTATGTTAAAAAAAAACCTTTGCCCCCAACAAAGCTCCTCAGCATTTAAGGCTGCTTGCCCATAGCAAGGACAGCCAGAGTCTGTCCTGCCTGATTTCTTTACAACTATGTAATCCAAGAAGCTATCAATTTTGTTTTATTACTGTGCTTCAGTATTGCCCAGACCTCAGTGATCTCTGCCAGGCATGCTAGGTCATCTGTTTCTTGCATTTCAGCTTTGTGCTGCCTCTTGGAAGTTCGCCTCTCGCTCCCTGAAGCCTACGTGATCTGGATCAGCAACATAAACTTTTACAGTTTTGACTCTGTGTTACCCTCGTAGACTTCCTGTCAGTCTCCTTAGCCTGGCTGATCTGTAGTTTCCCTCCTGAGCTTTACTGCCTGGACTTCAGATTTCCATGGACTATAGAGACTAGAGCAACCAGTTCAGATTTAGACATCTAACTTGTTACATATCTATGGTGGCACTTACAGTGTAGGTGTCTGGGCTCCCAATATAGACAGGAAGGGATGCAGACACCTCCAGAGGGCAAATCACTTGACTTACCCTAGAGGCCTGTCTGATGATGAGCTTAACCACCCTCTCCTCATGCCTGGTTATCAGCACGGACTGTAAAGGGGACTGGGAGTGTCTCTGGCTTAAATGCTTAACTTCCAGACGCATAAGCTTTAGCAGATGATACTTACTCAAAACCACCTTTAAAGCACGGATACACTACCTTTTCCTCAGATTGTAGTTTAGTTTTACGTAACTCTGCTTTTTCTACTGCAGTCCCAGGGTAGGATTTGAAACATGGTCAGCAGAGTGCTTGCTTTCCAGCAGGAAATACATACACAGGACAAGAGGATGCAGGCTCAGTGCATGGGATTTCGGCTGGTCTACCAATTTGTGAAGAACAAGGGATCCTGCACCTTGTACCGGGCACGTGGCAGAAGGTAAATCCCACAATCCAGACTAACTTCATCCACATTTATCTTGTTCTTTTACACTCTTCACTCTTACCTTAATCCAGAATATAAACTTGTCTTGTCAGTACAAATTGTTATCTGAAGAACAACAAATATTTTTTCTGAAAACTATGTATTTTGGCAAGAAAAATATTAATAGGTCTTTGTGTATGAACTGTAACTGAGGAAGAAACAACTACTTTTCTAGACGTTGCTAGTCAGGAGACACCATAGGAGCTATTTGTTGATACCAAGCATTGTTCTTTTCTGCTGTATTGCCACTAACAAACTCAATTTTTAAATGGTTTACAAATTATTACTACAGAGGGTTTGAAAGCACATTGCGCTTGACAAAAATAGGCGGTAATGCTGACAGGATGTTAAAGACCCAAGGCAAATGTTCGTTTGTAGACATTTGAGGGATATGGTGGTCTCCAGAGAAGCAGCTTCCAAACTGGAGCTTGCAGTGCCACAATACAAGTGCAATCATGAGCGGAAGTTTTGCTCTTGATGTTGCTATAAGCAAAATAAATGATCAGTAAGATAGCAGTGGTAATACCTGTCATCGCAACTCAATTTTTCCAGATTTCTGTCTCTCCCATATGAAAGCTAATTGTGTGATTATATAAGGAGAATGAACCAACTCTTCAATATGTATGACAAGGAATGCAGTGTTCACTTGTGTTCATTGTGTAGTTGCCTCTCCATTTCTGCAATTCTATAAGCTTACAATTTTCTCTTTAAAAACAATACTTCACAAGGCACAGATACCAGTAACTTGAGATTTGAGACTTCATTGTTTAGCATGTGGCACATAACCCATAAAATCAGGATATGAGATAAAATTTTTCAGAATAAGCAATCTGAGGTCTAGTAATAAGCAAGGACCTTTTTTTAGTAAGTTGGCAGTGTATATCAGACACCATGAAATGCACATGAAGAGTTTCAGAACAGGAGAATATTGGATTCCCAACAATAGAAACTGCCTTTGGTTTTCCACAGCACAAAAAGTTGCAGCTGTTGCTTCCGTGGCTGGGTAATTCCATTACCAAAGCATGGCTAGCCAAAGAGATCTTGGGGGTAGGATACAAGAAGAGCAACTTGTTAACACATCTATAAACTGGGAATAGCTTCAGAGTATCAGCATCAAGATACTTCTACAATATTCCAATCCAGTCTCTGCCAGCCACTTCCCACTTATCTACAGCTTTTGCTAAGGTTCAATATATGGAAGACACTGGACACTAAAATGAGCCTACAGTTTGCACCTAAATCAGAGATTTGCTTAGAAGTTGTGCTGCTTCCTCTTTACAAGACATCTTTTAGGTTATGCTCTTTTTTATTATTCTTTGGGAGTTCGGGGCTTGTAATGTACATTCTGTTAATATCTTCAAGCCTTTTACCATAATCACAACGACTAGAAAATTACATTAAAAGCTAAAAATACTGTTGTGTAAACTTTAGACTTGAGCTCTCAAAACCCCCACTCTACTGTATCATGAAAATCATATTAAAACTATTGGGGTTTGCCCAGACGGAAGTTTTACTGTGTGGTAGAGAGACCTTGAAAAAGCTTGCACACAACCTTTAGGTTTGCTTAGTGTTACCGGCCTCATCGGCTTCAAATGACATTAGGGGGATCCTCAGCACACCTGAAGATCAGATAGCAACTGAGACACCAGAAAGTTAGGGTTATGGGTACTCTAATTTGAAGGTCAGGGGTATTTAGAGAGTAACTTGGGAGCTCATGTGCCAATTTTGACTTTAAGACTCTGTTTGTAAATATTCTTTGCAATCAAATGAGTAAATTAAGGTTTCTAGAAGTGCTATGAACAAGCCACGCCAAATTTCCAAACTATCTAGATAATTAAACTTTCCGTCTTAATGGATTTCTGAATGCATTTGTTCCTAAATACAGATCTAAGACTTAAACACTGAAATTAACTTTCTACCACACATACTGCTAGTGCTTGGCAAAAATAAGCTCAAAGGCTCAGTTTTTTTGTTATAATAAGGCCCCTTTAAACCACCTTGACAATGTAAAACATCTGTACAATTCAGGGAAATGAAGCCTACACCCTTTAAAAGGCCTATGACTCTGCTGTTGTGTAACAAAACCATCTTGTTGTAAAAGAAAATTTAAGGGCCAAGAATCTAATTGAGAAAAAATCAAATCTTCATGAGCTCCTAAGAAAGCTCTATGCAACTGCAACACATTCAGCCAGGATCAGCTAGAAATTTGCATATTCTCATATAAAATATGAAATTATCTATAAAATATGTTACAGAACTTGTTTTGAAGTCTGCTTGTGTATGCACTTTACCTCTGGGTGTGCTCTCTCTTGTTTTGAAATATCTGGCTGAAACTTCTCTTTTTTCCATACCAATCTCAGCAAATCATCAGGAAGGGAATTGCTCAATAGCAGATTTAACAACCACAGAACAATTACAGCTTGTGTAGGATTCATTTATAATCATAAAATGAAAGAAAAAAACTTGGCTTAGGGTATAGAAAGATATTCTATAAGGATCCTGTTACATAGAAGTATAGAATTAATATCAAATAGGTAAAATTCTGTAGAAGTACGTGAGAATATACATATTGATCAGGTTGTAATACATAGTCATTTTTAAGGATTAAATTACGAGCACTATTTTTTATTGCTGCAGCTGCTGCAAACATTGTGAGGGAGTAAGGCCCTGACTGGGAGAGCTTTGTGCCAGGGAAGTCTGGCATTGGCTATCCTATCAGTGACCTTGATACTGAAACCACTATGAAATGCTAGTGATAAAAATATACAGCAACCAATGATTCACAGGTAAATTTTCCTCTTGCCGTTCTGATAACACATTTATATTATATAGCACTTTATACTTTTAAAGAGATAGATAAACATCAGTGAATTAATTCTCACTATAAGAAGGTGCTTCCCCTTTATTTTACAAGCAGCAAAACCACTAATAGTGAGTTGCTGATGTAGGGCCTGCCAGTGTCACGCACTGCATGTGAGTCTTATTCATTTGATTTCCTCTTCATCATCCTCTGCTGCGGCACTTCAGGTCAGGTACTTGCTCCCACAAGCTAGGCGCTGTGATCTGTGTGCCAGCTGCGTCTTAGATCTCTTTATCAGCTGGAGCTTCTGTGTAGGGACAGGTAAGCTGCCCTGCTCTGCAGCTGTGGGTGGTTACCCAGCAGTGTTTGATGCCAGGGAGGTCTTCCAGAAGCCAAAAGCCCTGAGCTGGGGATTTGCATCATGATTAATGATGCAGGCTTACCTTGTCGCATGATCTGACACACAGGCATACAGCCCAGACGTGGACCCGGTGGGCAGATGGACAGTCCTGCCATGGGCATGCAGTCACATGTCCCATTACATGGCCAAACACTGGGGACTCACACAGGATGGGAAGAACTGTTAGACATACCTTACTTGGAAAAAACTGCCATAATATGAAAACTTCAAGCCAGGTTCGAAAGTATTTCAGCTAATCCTGCTTTTAAAGCCATTGAAGTCCCACCATAGGTCATGTTCCAAGCAGCCTCAATTTGGCTTTAAAGCCTTTTAAAAATGGCTTTTAAAAATTCAGTAAAAAAGTCCAAACCACATAAGGCTTTGTCTCCACAATAGCCACAACAGAGTTTAAAACTAAGAAGGCATCTTCTCAGTGTGCAGTAGGTTTTTAAAACTGATGGGAGCGATTATGTTACCCTGAAGTCTCAGCTTTGCCATAGTACTATACAGAGGCCACTAGAGGCCACTACCTCTCTGTAGTAACAAATAGAGACGTTAAGAACAAACATACTGTGCCATGTTTTGGGTAGACTTCAAAATATTTGCATTTATTTAAGTGTGCTTGAAACTATGTATCAATATCAGCTGTTTAGGTTAGTAATTAATATTGATGCACTATGCACATCTTCTTTTATCTATTTAGTTATTTACCAATTAAAATACATCCAAAGACAATGATCAAGTAACATAAAGGCCTCTCTACCATCCTTAGAGAGGGCCAGATTTGTTCTGGCCATGCAGAAGTTCTCTGTGCACACTAAATATGGTCTCGTTAGCAATGTGAACTCTACCTCTTTGCTGAAATACCCCCTCTCAGCTGGTTACTCAGACACCTGTAGCAAATTTAGATCTAAAGCCCGTCTCCAGGCAGCCATCCAGCTAAACTCAGTAGGGCTTTCCTCAAAACTGTGGCAAGGTTAAAGCACAGTTTGTGCTGGGGCAATTCAGGGTAGCTCTTGCAAGCAGAGCCTAGCCACAAAAAGCAGAGCTTTGGGAGAAAGGGTGACACAGAGGACTGTCTTATAATAATTTCCTTCATTTTTAGGCTTGTTTCCATTGTGGAGTATAATAAAAAACCAATCCCATATGAGCTTGGGACAGGTACAGGCAAAGGAGGAGCAGCTCCTCTAAGTATTCTTCAGTACAGGAGAGTCACAATGTTAAAAACTGTCAGCCCTCTCCAAAGAAAATACGTACCTACAGGCTACACAAATAAACGGGTACAGCATGCCGTACAGTAACGCTCACAGCCAGGCCTTTTGCTGAAAGGAAGTTTGTAAATTCCCCTCTTGTCCTTTTCTCCATTTACTTAAAAAAAAAACCCAAACCAAAACTTCTTCTTTATCTTACATTTGTTATGCCTGTGATAAAAATGAGGGAGATCTCAGAGAGAAAGAACATGTGCTCTTAACTCTTAATAGAGATTTTCCACTGGGTTATTTTTGTATAGTCACGTGATGGTGATTTGTAGACCACAAAGCTCTGAAGATCATTTCCTCCACAGATGTTGAAGAAATCTATGTTATTTTACAGGGAGCAAATGCTTTTGCTGCTGATGTTGCCGTTTCACTACAGCTAAAGAATCACAAGCTCAGATACAATGAACTATCTGTAAAATTTCATTTCTGAACTGGCTGGTCTCTGTGTTCCTCTTTAATTTCAAATGAAAGCCATGTTTGACCACTAAAACACCTAGCTCTTCATGCAATTATTCAAAATACAAACTTGAAAGTTTGCATTACTTGATAAACTTGCAAAAATAAAAGTAATTTAAATGAATAATCAGTTAAATTAATTTAAAAGCTTGTTTCTGGATCCATCATACCAAAGTAGGCTATACCAATTAGACACTTGATTATCTTGTCCAGCGTCTGATTGTCATCAATAAGAAAGATATTAGGCAACATCATGAAAAGGATAAATGTCTTCTTAACCATGAGCCATTAATGGTTTCCTCATCTCCTGAAACATAAAGGTTCATATCCATTTTCCATATTCATATCAATGTCCAAATCCTCATCCACAGAAATATTTAGCTCTTTTCGGCTGAGCTGTTTCATTCAGTGTCATCCAGCAGCAAAAATATGATATAATATAATATAATATAAAATATTTTTCCCAACATTCACTTTTTTTCACCTTATCCAAATTTCATCTGTTCCTGCCATGTATCTCTATTGTGCATGTGTAAACAATAGGGAAAATCTTTTTTGAAAGCCTCTGAAGTCCACGAATGAAGACAATTTTCTCTCCTTGACATACAATAAGATTCTTTTACCGACTGGCTTTATGCAACTGCATAGATGCAGCACAGTAGTGATTGAACTCAGTATCTTTCTTAACATACCTGTCCCCTCACTTCTTTTATCTGTGACTAATGGTGTCACTGTTCTTCCTGCCACCCACACTTTCTAAACTGGGTGTCATTTGTTTATTCCTTTTTTGGAGCACTTCCTTTTCATCATCATCTTCATGAATATAAAATTTCTCATTCTCAGCTTCACAGCCCTGCAGGATGCCCCATTAGCTTCCTTTTTCCCTTCTTCCTGCATTCACTAACTATCCCAATTCTTTTGTGTCTTTTCATTCTCACAATTCAACTCGCAGTATTGAATCTTAAAGAAGAAACTCCACCAGCACACCAGGGCCTTTCTCAGATGACCCGCTCCACTCAGACTTCTGGCCTGCAGCATCAGGAGAAACAGCTGGATTTAGAAATACCTTCTGGCTTGCCTGCATGGTCAGCTGGACACACACGTGGGCAGTAATATAGGAATTGATGTTTTATGTGGCGATGAATATTTTAGGAGCAGCAAATCACCCTTGAATTATTTTGATGCTGTGCTTGACATTTCGTGCTATTTTTGCTAGTTCTGGAGGAGAGAAGATGGTGAGGGGGAGTGAAACCTACTGTCAATATTTTTCCTGTGAAGGATCATGGCATCTTTACCCTTAACTGTCTTCAAAAACTTTTAATTTTGAGATAATCACTTTACTGTGCACAGTGGACTGAAAGGAATAGTATACCTTTATGCAGATTTAATTAATTATTATGAAACTCAGAAGCTTATTTTTTGTACTGCGTAGTGGATTCAGACTTGCTGTTCTCTACATTCCTTTGCCCTGGAATATATTCTAACATCACTGCCAAATTTTTTTGTGGACTCTCATCAGAGTCAGAAAGATCCCATTAAAATGCAGTTGTTCAGACTTAGTTTTTGGTGTTACAGAAGGATTCATTAGCACCTCAGCTCAATTCAAACCCAGAAGAGGAATTTTGGTTATATGTGAAAATGAGACTGTTAAGTTTTACCTTAGTGCTTATCTGTTTTTAGGACACCCCTGTGGGGAAAGAAGAAAGAAGTTTTCTCAGTCTTTGCTGTGGACGTTCAGTTTTACAGATTCTAAACTGGTGTAATGTGCTCCTGGTTGTTTACTGGCAGAAATATCCCATACTACAGTAGTTCATTCCAAATCTATTATCTGCCATGAAGCTCCAGTGTCCAAGTCACTGATATCATATTAGCAGCTCAAATGGTTTAAAAGCAATCTGAAAATTTTATACAAATTTATTCTTTCTATTTAAAGCAGTTTTCTACTTATTTCTGGGAAAGCAAGAGAGGAACTTGACTATGTTACTTTAGAGAGGATGATATCTGTGGCACAGGTGGAGCTGCCAGGCGATACTCCACAATAATTTTATCCACAGTGAGTTAAGGTTAGCTTTGTGTTACAATGGAGAGAGACCAACCTGCTCTGTTCAGTAATCTCAGGAGGCTGAGGCTGTTGCATACAATTACTCCTGGTCTGATCCTGGGTGGGCAGTGGAGAACCAGGAGCAGGGAGGATTACAGCCTGAGGTCTTTCAGATTCCAATCAAAGCCTGCAGTAGTAGACAAAGAAGGGGCTGGGCAAGGACTAAAAGACACAGAAGCTTGTGTGGGGCATATCTAAAGCTGACCAGCACAGACAGGTCACTCCACTCCTCAGAACGCCATCTAACAGGCCAGTGTAGACACAGCTGATGACACACCTCTCAGATGCTTTTGTATCCCCAGCCTGCAAAGCCCAAACAGTCTGTGCAGCTGCAGAGTGCCATGCCTATACCTGCATGTGTTAGCAGCTGGAGAGATTGGCTTGCAGCCTCAGAGTCCAGCCACTTGGGAGCCAGTGTGCATGTTCCTCTGCCTTTGTTTTATTTTAAAAGCAAGTAAGGCCTCAGTAGGAGTTTGGTTTTCTCTCATGTCAACAATCCACAGCCATCACAGTTTTTGCAACATCTGACGAGTTAATGAAGATGATGGATGAAAGGCATTATTCAGACCTGTGGGCAGCCATTTCGCTGATCTGGAGAAGGGGAGGAGGGCTCTGAAGGCTCACATCCATCAAATGACATGGAAGCCACACCACACCAGGAAGTATCAACCCTCTCATCCTCCCCCAGGAGAACCACCTTGCCAAGAAATACATGTCAGCCTGGAGCTGGCTCCAGCAGACAACATGAGTGGTAGGAATGGAAGGACACAAAATCCTGCCCCAGTGAGTTCAGTTGCAAAATTCTCTTTACTTCAAGGGACCAGGATTTTATACCTTCCACTCAGCTATGGGAGTCTGTCTTCTTAAAATGATTAGGACAGGCCCAGCAATCACTTCCAATAGCCCATTATGAAATAAATGAATCCTAAAAATCTGCTGGCTCCCACCTTGCGTTGTAACTGCTTGCTTAACCTAATCTTCCTGCCTCACTAAACTGAAGATTAAAGAGGATGGTAAAAAGCAGCTAATAGTTAAGGAAGGAGGCTTTCTTTCTCTTCCTGGTTACAGTTCAGCTTATTTCATGATGTTATTTATCATCTCTAGTGATGTCTAAGCACACATGGAAGTGGAGGACATTTAGGAAATAGCAAAATGGTCCTTTCTCCAACCACCTCTCTGTGCACACAGCAGCAGAAGTGATAATGTGTCCCAGAACAGGAACTTAATGGACTTACCTGCTGGAACATTACTTTTAAGGGACAGAGAAGTGAGAAGAAGGGGGATTATATGGCTAATTGCTGAAATAATGTGAAAACTAGATGAGTTTGAAAACAGCCTGAACGAGAAACTGTGCAGAGGCAAGGTGAGAAAATGACTCTGCTTCTGTAACATATTAGCAAAAAGCTGCCAGGTATTTGGTGCTAGAAAGTAACAGTGTATTAAACTTTGTAGTAGTTATTGGATAGAGGCAAAACTAGCTCTGTGTATCACAACATTTACTGTTGTATTCTGAATTCTTGCCCGCAGTGTTTGGCTGAAAAGAGAACAAATTCATACTTATCACATATAGCTACTTGCCGTACTTACCATATAAAGCAGACATCTTTCTGCAAAATGCAGGGTGAAATATATCTCCACATAAATCACTGGGAATTTTTCTTTCAACTTCAATGAAGCAATCCAAAGACATTATGAGATGAAGAAAAATTAGCATAATCAGCTCATGTTTAATCCCCCTAGCCCAACCCAGGAACATTCTCTATGTGTTATTAGTTAACACTTTTATCCAGGCCAGGTTTATATGAGCTGTAATTTCCCTACTCCACTGACTGTTACGACTGTCATATAGCTCGCAATATGCATCTTCAGTTTTACAAAAAGATGCACTACATGCAATATATCTTTTAAAAGTGTAGTTATATTAAGTATAATGGAGAAAGGAGAGCACAGAACAATACAGGAGCTACAAAAGAAAACACTTTCAAATCTCATTATTTTATACAGGTATAATATGCATGTGGTTTTGATTCCTTCTTTTAAAAAAAGCTGCTAAGATTTGACAGTGACTGGAGTGATGACCAGGTTGGAGGTCAGTGATGGATGACAGACTGAAGAATGTAAGAGGAGAAGGAGGGCTTGTAGTAGGAGATTTATCAGGAAACCAAGGAATCTGTTGAAAGCTGTGATGTATCCATCAGACAGCATGAGCACTGAAGGCTCAGAACTACCACAGGTAAGAAAATCAGCTTCTCTTAGGCAAATATTTATGTCTCACTTAAGTAATGCTTGGCACCTGCCACTATAATGTTTAAGTTACTGTCATCAGAGACATAACGTCCTCTCGGACTTCATTTCAAATACAAAAGCTGTAAATCCTACCCCTCAGTTCAGTCAGTGGCTAAACTCCCACTAACTATGGTGAAATCACCCACAGGTAGCTTCCAGCTGAAGTGAACTGAACATACACTGTTTGCAGAGCATGCCGCGCGTGCCACAGTATTGCTAGAACAGAAATTTGATACAAATTAATGTTATTAATTAAATGCTTGCTCTTATAGTAGAAGAAAGCAAGTTAAATGGCAGTTGTTCTTATCATTTTCTCTTGATAGTTGAAGAAAAACATTTAGATTTAGACACCTCTGCTTGATTTTGTGTCATTAAACAGAAATAATGCCAATTCTGTAGAAACTTTCCCCATTTGTCATAGCCTCAGCTGGTTTAAATCAGTTTCTTTAATTCCACTGACAATATGACAACAGCTGGTAATTTGGACTATGGCCAAAAGTTATTCCATTACATAAAATTCAAATGTTATTCCAATACACAAAATGTGAAAGAGGAAAAGGTAAAAACTTAGTATATTATGCCAGTTGCTGAGAGAGTAATCATGATAGAAATGGAATATTAAATGTGGCAACATGGCAGGAACAAGAAAGGGTGATTCAAAATGGCTCAAAGAATGCTGAACAAGGACAAAACAATACCAACACTATAGGTGGCCCCTGTAGAACAGATTTTGGGCAATGGCTACAATTATTTTGTACTTTAGATCTAGAGATTAATTTAGCTTCGGAATATGCAATGTTCACATATACATACCTGTGAAACATTTTTCAGTGGCACATTTATAATTCTTACAGATGTTATCTTCCAACACAAGAAGAGAACCATTCCAGTCATAACAGTTTCTATTTTTAAACTGGATTCTGGGGGGAAAAAAGCAAACAAAGTGCTACAGAAATAGGCAGCAAAGGGAGAGAATAATAATGGGATGGGCCACTCGGTCCTTGATAGATGCATTACTGTGAGGTCTAATGTAGCCACACTCTTCCTGTGGCTTTCTTCCCCTCCTCCCACAACTGCCAACAGCGTGCATGGTTAAGACTATGAACCAGTCAGACCACATAACACCTTTATTTTTTTCCTGTGCAGAGCCTAATCAAAAGGGATTACAGGGGTTTTGCAGGGTTATGTTTTTTTTATTTCAATATTTTGCTTTTGTAAAACAGCCCAATTCTGACTCCAAGAAATATTCCTCCTGGTTAATTTTGTTTTGTGGAAATGCTTTAGCTTTTACTGTTTCAACTGCCGATGGAGATTATTTTGTTTATTATAAATAATTAAACTACAGAAAATCCACATATCCTTCTTCCCTTTATGACTATTTTATGGTTTTTTTTAACTCACACTATGTATGTGTTGCCAAGAACAAAAAAAAGATAATGGTGAAGTTACTGAAGCTGTGAGAATCGATAGTAACAACCTTTATCGTATGTGAACTACAGGTTTTTGGGACACAGATGATGAAGAACAGTGTAATCAACTTTTCAAAGGATGTCCATTACTGCTTGATGAGGTGGATCTGTCCTTACCCTTGCTTCTTGTGCACGATCCCATCCTCTTCCTCAAGCCAGCGGCTGCAATCGTGTTTAAGTGATAAACCAAATCAGAGAACTAATCCAGGGGAAAATAATGATGCTCAGTGCATAGTCTGGTTCATTGTACAGCCACGTGAGCTCCATGCTAGGATAAAGGGAGGCCACTGAACCATGTTGCAGGAGATAAAAGGAGGGGCTACCCATTTCACCAGCAGCACAGAAGTCCATCAGTTCAAACTGATCAAGAAAGTGCACCCAGATGGCCTGTTCCAAATCCTGCTAAAGCCAGTGCAAGCACTCCCTACCATCTGTTTGGAAGGATTCCAGAGATGGTTGATGGTTGAGAGCGAGCATGACTCATATAACAGCACTACAGACACCCTGGCCAGAACACCTGGGAATACTCAGAAGGGGCATTCAGGAGCCAGAGCTGCTCCTGAATCATCCATCACAACTTTAAAAAGGTTTCTCATAGCACCGAGCAGTAGGAAGGGAATTCTGTTTAATCAGACTCTGGGTAGAGACCAAGAATTTGGCTCTCAGAAAGGAGAATACAGTGTATGTTTTTTCTGACAATGCAACTAAAGATCCTTTTGTAAGAACTGTCATGCCAGACAAATATATTTTCCATAGTTGGTATCTGCAGAGTTCGTTTATCTGGAGAAAACTGAGGCTGCAATTCCAGGAACGTTTCTTCAAAAGCTGTACTGGCACATGGCTTGTGTGGAAACACTGAGCTGGACTAAGGAACTGCCCAGCCAGTAAAAGGGTAACATTTTTTCCTTCCAGATTTTTTTTCCAGCAGGTTGCCTTTTCCAGTTCAATGTACCATGAAACTATGCTGTGTAGCAGAATAGAATAGAATAGAATAGAATAGAATAGAATAGAATAGAATAGAATAGAGCACAACAGAGCACATCATAGTACAAATGTTAGAAACACTCCATCATTTTCTATGTATATATTAACCATGAATGTTCAGTAAATACACTGATGCAAGTTATTACAATAAGTATTCATAGTAATTTTGATTCCATTCACCACCACCTGCTAGTTTCAGAAATATCAGTATGCTAAGTTATTTGAAATTAATAATGACTATCTATCCCCTTGCTATATTAGGGTAAAAAGCATCAAGAATATTCCTTTTAGCTATTTCTCTACCCTGCTGTTATAAACCCCATCAATGGCAGATTTTCCACAACTCACTAGGAAGGTTATCTCTGTGCTGAGCTGCCTTTGGAGTTGGAAAGCTTTCTGTAATACCTGAGTGAATAATCCTTTACTGCATATTATGTCATCCTCTTTTTTTCCTGCCCTCAAAGGTAATGCAGAAAATGTGATCATCACTGGACATTTTTTCCTCAAAAAATCAGTTGGTATATGGATATGTTTTGGTTTGAAGGCTGCAGTGCTTTTAACTAAAAGAAAAAAATCTTATCTTACGTGAAGTAATGGGGATGAGGGGGTTATGCCTTCTTCCTCAACCTCATGTATAACACCATCCTTTGCAGGAATATTTGAAACTTCTTGTAAGGCTGCAGTATTTTCAAATAAGCAGAAGCAATCTATCATTCCTGTACCCTTTCCACATATAGTTTTGAGTACTGAAACATCTAAACATCTAAAGCTTGTTTCATTCCTTGTTCATGACAATGCTAGCTGTCTTAACCATAATGAAAATGCATGGTAAATCCATGTGGTATGCTCTGTTTTGTTCATACCAGCCTTCTTTCCCCAAAATCCTTCCCCACTCTTTAGTTCCACTGCAAGGAAAGTGTAAAGACTGGAGTTTTTGGACAGCTTTAGCATTTCAGCCCACCCTGAGCAATGACAGAAAACTGAACTTTCTACAGGGGATCCATTCTCTGTCTGGTCCGTAAGTGAATGTAGCCTCTGGGTGACCTGGTCTGATGATTCCAATGCAAGGGTTAGTAACACTCAGGTCGCACGCTTCTGCGCCATGGCATAAAGTCCCTACTGTGGCTTAGTGTGCATGGGTTGTAACTGAAAGGTAGACTGAAGCCCTCAGTGCTGCCTCCTAAAAAAGTCCGTGGCAACGGGAAACCTTTTGAGCCTTTGAATGTCCTGTTGAAAATGCACATCCACAATTTGTCAAATTCTTAATTTATGACCCATAGATTCCTCACAAGTAGCAACTTCTCACAGAGCTACCTCAACATTATTGTTACAGCCTCCATTGACATGGGAGGCTCATTCTGTCCCGGAGGACGATGACTTGGCTTCAGTTATTCACACATCTATGACATCTAGGCTGGATTACAGCGATACAACGTGTCTGGCTATAAAACCTTTGACAAATATCTATGTAATATTACCCCATCTCTTTACAACCCTGTCCTTTGCTCCCTATGTCAGTTTCCATTACAAAATGTAATGAGGTTCAAGACCCCTGTCCCGGCCTTTGGGGAAACCAATGACATGTGCCCAGGATATCTGAAAGATCAGCTAAAGCTTACAAACAAAAATCGCTGCCAGCAGTTCAGCTCTCTAGTAAAGTGGAGTATCTTACAATTATAGTAAAGGTCCTTGGTCCAGAAAGTCACACTTCTTGCAGTCCTGGTCGGAAACTGTGAATGATCTGGAAGTTCAGAGACATTATGAGCATCCTGAAATTTTGCTTGAAGTGGTATGTGTATTTCTTCCACTTTGTTTTCTGTATTTCCACACTGAGGAATGCCAGGTCAGCAAATAGCAGCTCTGTAGAAACTGAATGTTCGGCCCCTACTGGGAAGCAAGTACTTTGCTTTCCTCAATTTGCACTTCTAGCAACTCAAAAATGAGTTGATAAACTAAGAGCTTTATCCAGTTACCGACAGCTGGGATGTAGGCAGAATTCTTCTACTTCTAAGGAAGTAAAAGGACTGCTTGCAGTTCTGGAGAGGCTTGAGAAATTGCCAGTCTTTGACAGCTGAGAGGGGAAAGTGTCAGACTGTAAAGCAGTATCTAAATTAGTTGCATGCTTATCCTTGCCCCTCCCCATGCTGCAACCATGGAGGGAATGAAGGAAATAGTAACAGAGCAAAGCAAAGAATTAACAGCAGATTGTAAGTCACTATAATTTTGTACAGCAAGAAAAGATACCTCCTGCCAGTTGTGAGAGTGGATGCTGGATCAGAAAGCCCAGAGTTGGGAGGCAGTGTCAGGTAATACTTGCAACCTAATTGTGTGGGATTCTTCCATGGCTTTTTCAGAGCTGCTGTTGCAGAGACAGACACCAAATGCGGGGCTGCACAGGTGTAAGACTGGCACCATGTTGCATCACACAGGAGCACGTCCCACATCAGTGATGCCGGTGGAGTCAGAGGGGCTTGCCTCCTCGAGCGCTCCTTCCCTTCCCCTGAACACAGGCAGCTGTACCTCATTGCAGGTTTTGTTATCGTTTGTTATCTTACAATTCAACCATTACAGATAATGAAAATAATGTTAACGTTTCTGGTCTTGACTGTGAATTATTTTCTTCTTATAACCAGAACACCTGTCTGTCTGGCACACTTCCCTTCCTCCCACAAAACACGCCTGCCATCTTCTGGCCAGGCCACCAAGCATCTCAGGACTGGCTGGAAATGCACTTGGAGGTGTGTGTGCAAGTGGGCTTTTCCAGTTGTTAATGCCACCAAGCTGGTTGGAATTAGGTTTCACTGTTGGATGTGAAGTTCCCCTAACACAGAAGACTTGAGCTTTCAAGCTGTGCAAAACTCCTCGCTCTTGATTCGTAAGGATTTGCATGAGTTTTTCCTTTTATCTTCATACCTTCAAATACCCTGAGAGTTTCATTTGTTCCAAGTTTAGAGGAGACATTCAGCCGGAAGAGTCATTATTAAGCAGGTTTTACATTTAAATCACAAGTTTCAGTGGCTTTTATAGGAAACCAATGTTGATCAAAACTGGAATTATGGTTTTCATGAATATTATACACCAACATTGCAGTGGAACATAGGGCTCAGCAAAGTTCATGTGGTGCCAGGTTCCAATGCAAATATTTGACGTGGCGCTAATCAAAGCCAATGCAAGGGTTTGATATCACCTTAGGAAGCTTCAAGGAATTTGCTAACTAGGAGTAAAATTTTGCTTAGAAGTCAAGCATTAAGTTCTGAAAACACTTCTTTGCTCTTCATGATCTTTAAAACAAAGCTGAATCTCTTTCTGAAGAACATGAGTTATTTTAGGCACAAGAACTACTGGCTGGTATTTTGCAGACCATTGTGCAGAACTTTAGATTGCATGCTCATAAATACTTCCTTTAAAGTCTATGACTAACCCACAAGAGCAGAATGACTTTTTTTTCCAGGTTAAAGCCATCCTGTAGGAAAATGAAATACCAAAATCAAAATGCTTCACAAAACTGCATTGCATTAATAAAGTTGAGAGAAAAATGAGAAAAGGCTATGATGATGATGTTTTTCATAACAGGACACAGATTTGGGGATTTTCTTTTCAAATGTAGTATGCAGTATATCTTTGTAATATATGCATATAATCTACATCTTATATGCATATCATACATATACATGTTATAGATATAACATATGATATGTTATATGTATCAATGCAAATAATATTTAATCTTAAATACTTGAATTGCACAGAATTTTTATACTTTCAATGCCTCAATTTTGACATGTAAAACTGGTTCATAAAACCGAAAATCTGTGTGCCATGTCACTCACAGTTAAGAGGAATAGCATGGGAACTGGAGTCACCTATATGAGCATGTAAAAAATCAGTCAGGTTAGTTTCAGCGCCCTCCCAAAATTTACAAGGCCACTTCTTCCATCGCTGATGGAGGCGGTGCTATTCAGCCCCCATCGTTACACTTCCCTCACCCAGCTGAAGTCAAAAGAAGGGTTGGGAAGCGCCCGGCTTCCCTGGGGAGGCAATCAGAAGATGACTTCTCTGGCATCTCTGGAGGATTCTGCCCCTTCAAAGACAAGTGTCTAAGACAATGGGTGTCTGTCTCTCTTCACTGACTTCTCCAGAAGCCTGGATAGTTAACACAGAGTAGGCTTTAGACAGCAGTCAGCTGAGGGAAATCCTACCCCAGGCATCTTGAGATGGTGATAAAACCAAAGAGCTGAAATGAGCTTGTTTCTCTCCACTAACAGAAGAAGCGAGGTTGATTGGATGTCCAGCTTCAACTCTTCACCAACGGGCAAACGTCTGCTAGACGTTAGTCTGGATTTCTGCATCAACACCATGAAATTTATCACTGTTTATAATAAGGTCTGGATTTCCCTGGGAAAAGAAAGGCTGGACCAGTCATCACTCTGAACCTTCTTTTGCACTATACGACAAATCACTTACGCTCTATTTCAGGTGAGACAAAACTGCCCTGTTCTTCCCAGCCCCTCCTCAAGATGGTAGCTATAAGCAGTCTGAGTTACACTAATCCCTCTAACGCAGCCTTGTGCATGGTTAATACTCACAACTGTCTTTTTGCACACTGGAGTCAATGATTTACAAACACACCGCTGAAGGCTTTTCATGGGGACAATGTTAGGATCCTACTCTACCAGGGAGGATCTTCCAAGAAGACCACATTTTCTCCTGTGGCAGGTCTAGTTTCCAGTATAATTTCGGATTCTCTCTGCTTTTGTCTCTCACATGTTGTCTGTGAACAAATATTTCCCAGATCAGCTCTTCTGAAGACTGAAACAATCCTGAGAGATGTGCCATTTTAGCTAAAAACAAAATTATTCTTTCCAGTTTGCTTCATTAATAAAAAAAAAGTGCTACAATACATAGCAGCTGACACTTTCAATTGTTTTTTGACTAGTTTTGTATTAGCTAACTGGTGTTAACTAGCTTGAAGTGGTCTCACCAGTGACCAGCAGTACAATTTGGGCGGATGAACTGTTTTCAGTTATCAGGAACTAGCTAAATTTAGTAGCCCACAGATAAACAAATAGCTCCCATTTGGGACTGTGTATGCAAAGGGCAGGGGAACTAGGGGCAGGGTTGTTCTGCATGTGACTTCAGAATACCCAGCTTTTCCACTATGTCTTTTTCCGCTAAGGCTTTCTGCTGGTAGTAGAGTTCAGCAAGACTGACAAGTACAGAGTGAGCCTCAAGACTGGTAATGTTGGACATAGTCCTACTGAGCAGCAGAAGACAGACAAGGCTCAGCCCAGTCATGACAGGGGGATTAATGTTTCCACAGCTGGGATTTCCTCTACAAACAAGGATTTTTTTCAGGAAGACCACATTTTCTGCTGTGGTATGTCTAACTTCCAGTATAATTCTGATTCTCTCCACTTTTGTCTTTCACAAAACAAGTAGTACAAACAGTAAAATGAATGCTGAGCCCCAGAGTTGAAGGAACTTGCCTTGCTCTTTCTTATTGCACTTTGTTGCTAAGTATCTGAGAGAAACAGTTCTACAAGGCCTCTGCTTTGTGTATATTGAATTAGAAGAGCCAGATCTCACCTTTCAGCTGTATGACTCACTGCATGCAGCCATGTATCACCTTGTAAGGGGAAAAAAAGTTGTGTAATGTATAATTATTTTCGTTAGCTATAAAAAAACCCCATATACAGCAAGGTCCTATATGTACAGCTGCTATTTAATTTGTGTTTTCAAAGGGAAAATTTTCATTAATGAGGTTAAAAATTAACATTGGATCTGCATTTTCTTTATTACCTTTACAGCTGTATAACACAAAGTAACGTTGAGGTCAGAGAAACTGCTATGACGGCGGCATTTGCTCTTCCGTGTGCTCCACACAAAATACCACAACATTTCCCCCTCTCGATCAGGCACACCATTTCTAAATCGTTGTCTGGCATTTGAAAAAATGAGCTGCACCAGCTGTCAGGCTTTTCCAGCTTTCCACCTGTTTTAGGAAAGACACTTTTTTTCTGTGAACAAATAGATACTGAACTCACAAGAAGTAATAGCCAAGAACATCTAATCAGAAACAAAAACTCAGAAAAATCAGAACAGAAACTAATATTAAAATCCAGAAAAATATCGACTATCAATTCCTAGGACAAAATTCCAGCATCTGCTCTGAGATACTTTAAATATATTTTACTAATTAAACATTCTAGAGTTATTTTTACTGAGCATTTTTACTGAGTATGTAATTTGTAATAAAGCATGCTGCCTTTTCTGCCATGGATTAATAACAGGACTGGGGGGTGAAACTGTTAAGAAAGGGTATGATGCCCAGTAGGCAAGCACATGATGTTGCCTGTCTCTAGCAAGATGTACTTGAAAAATCAAATTTCATGGCGGGAGAAAAAGGCATACTTGGCGGTAATAAAAAAAAAGGATCTTTAATCACTCTTTCTTTTTGCTTGCTTAGTTAAGTCTTTAAATCAGGTCTGGAATACATAGTTCGCAGCCCTGGAAAAGAAAGCAAACCTCTGCAGCAGAAGCCATGATGTGCATGTGTGGCAAGTTATGAAAGACAGACATTTCTCCATGTAGTGCCTGGAAAACAAAACAACAACAACAAACAGTGTAGGTGAAGGATCAGGGAGGAGCAATCTTAAGTACTGCATTTCCCAAAGGCACCAGCACAGGGGAGAACCAGAGCCAAGAAAGCCAAAAGTGAGTGTTGCCCTACACACGGTACCTCCCGGCAGGAGCTGAGCAGCAGAGCTCTGCGGCGTGGTCCACATCTGCCGTCCTGGCAGAGGAAGGACTGTGGCAGGCAGTACATCTGTCCTGGAGCCAGAGAGACACCAGGAAAGGGTTGCAGTCCTTAGACATATTCCGTGTCTCTTTTCTTGTCTCCTTGCTAAGTATGCTGGTCACAGTTAGGAAATGAGATAAATATGCCAATGAGCAACTGTTAATATAATTTGTTCTCTTCATGCACTTTTTTCACAGGAGGCAAAACCCAAAGGCTCTTTATCTGCACAGTTTTATAGACAATTGTAAAGCCATAAACAGCAAGGTCTAACCCGTTTCATTGCAATCATCTCTTTACTTTAAAGAGAATGAGAAAGTTTGTCATTAAAGGAATATGGGGAAAACTATAGAACTAGATTTTCCTTATGTGTATGACACACGTATGTGAGTCTTGTCTCCTGTCAGAGATGACCCAGGACTCGTCCCTGTGTGCCGACTCCCCAGTCCGTGCCTTGCTTTGTCAAGACAGAAAACTCTTGCAGGCATTTTAAACTTTTCAGCTGACCATTCTCTGCAAATAACAAGCATAAAACCGCCATCCACCACGGAGGGAAAACAGAATGAGCGCTCATCTGTTACGAACATTGCCACGTCACGCAGATGTGAAATCAAAATCAATCTTTCACACAAACAACTTATTACAATTTATTTGGTCAAATGTTTACTGTGAGTAAATTGCTTTTTGCTTTCTTAGCTTCTTTTAAGAAATGCTAAGCCCATGGCATTTAGCTGTTGAGAAAGAATAAGAACCAAACTCAACACAATAACTAATCTTAAACACATTAATTGTTATAGGGAAATTCTTAATATATTGAAAAAGTCCCTTTGTCAATAACAACATTTACAGGTTTTACCTTAGCTTTTCAAATGTTATCTTGATTTGCTCTTTTTCTCTTCAGAAGAAGACACAGATATAAACTATTCTTAGGTAAAGACTACCGATGTCTTTAATTATAATATTAAAAATAGTCATTTGAGTGTAAATCGTTTCCATTGAACCTTAAGTAGTTAATTTAGTAGTAAGTAAGTAGTTAGTCTTTAAATGTTTTGGGAGTACCACATTGGAAGTGCCACATAAGGAAGTCGATCTATACCAAGCTGCAGAACAAGTTAGATGTCGGAAACTCTGCACATCCCTCTGCGTTAGCTGGCAATTCGTTCTCATTAGCAGCACACACACTGACAAAGCCTCTAACACGGCGTTCAGGCAGGCAGGACTGATGACACAAGCTATCCTCTGCAGGAGGTAATGAGCAGCTTCACCAAGGCACAGCTGGGTGTCACCCACATGCTGAATCCACCAAAGCCTGCATCAATAAAACATTGATATTTGGCTTTTAAAAAATGCAGACACGCTGGTCTCTTTTATGCTAGAATATCATCCTAGGAGAAGAAAATGCGCTTTAGGTTCCTTTCATGGTTCTTGGTTTTTGTTTCAGTCCAAAATACAGATGTCCTTACTGACTGTAATGAAAAAGCTGTTATGACAAAATATAAGATATACTGTACAGAGCTTTCTTCTTATATAAGGAATGCAAAATGATATCGGGTGATTCACCGCAAAAGGTACCTGGGAAGGAGAAATGAAATTTTGAAATAGTCAATGGATTGCTACATTAATCGCAAACTAAAATTTCTGACATGCACTTTTTGCACTGTTTTTCTTAGCAGCCAACTGTTTTTCATTCTTAGAAAATTTATTGTTATTGTGTCAGGCCAAATTGACTTGTGGTATTTCAAGACAAAGACATTGTGTGTATTTAAAGCTTTTCAGGATCTTGTAGTTAGAAAAAACTGTATTTTTATTCTTTTTGCTTATAAAAATGTGATTTTTGCGAGACCATGTGATTTTGTAATATCTGATGTAAGCACTGGCGTTAATCCAGTAAAGCCTTTGGCTTGAAGGGCTCGTGAGAGCGCTTACGCAAAAGGAGGAGTTTTAAAAACTCAGAAGTTGTTTTGCCAAAAAGTGGTTTTAGATGCGGCCATCCTGTATGGGTGTAGACCCTACCCACGGCCTCGGCAGACTGGTACAGAAAGGAGGCAGTCCTACCGTTCCGTAAGATAATAAAGATCGCTTTATGTCCAGTTATTTCAGCGCATGCTACTTACACAGCTGTAGGTCAGGGAAACCATCAGACGCTGCACCTGGTAATTTGTATTTCTGCAGTTCCTCTTGTTCTAAAAATCTCGAACTGAAAAATGTTCACAGCTTTTGAAAAAATTATATGAATTTTGACCACTCTGAGCTGTCATAAAACCCCTCAAAGACCATTTTGACATGACTGAGAGTAAAACCCCAACCTTCTGCCACATGCCGTCTACAGCATCAAAGAATTCAGTGACGTATATTTCTTATTGAAATAAATTGATTTGCGACTTTCTGACTCATAGCCTGATACAGGAAGTGTATTAAATTATTTGGAAAGCATTTTTGAGTGTTAAGTTCATATTTATTATGAAACAACTCCCTAAGGCATGTTCTTTTGCGCTGCCCTGTCCTGGGCCGTAGGCCTGACACTTGACACGTTTACCACGTCAGGTACACACAGCCACAACGATATGTGGAACAACCTTCACCTGGCAGTTCAGGACTATTTGCCCTTAACAATTAATCTCTGTAGGCAAATAAAGGAGCTTTCTGCTTAATTTGTGTGTTAGTCTATGCACAAGAAACTGCAGAAGTCCACAACTTTGAAAACTTTTTTTATGGGAGTATTGATATGAATTTACTTAGAACAGGATGTAATCCCCAGATTTACAAAGAAGTTGAGACTGCATTTATCCTAGAAATAACATGACAAATTTTCCTGAATTTGTATACATGACTGAAGTGAATTCAGTAGAGTTAGGCTTGTGTAAAAAAGTTGAGTTTCGTTTATTATTCCCCATTTGAAACTATTTAGTGCTAATTGCAAAATTAAAAATATCCAGCAGGTGTCATCTTCCTACATATTGTATGCATGATAATCAGGTTTAGGGTTTTTTTTAATTGAACTTAAATGAAAAGTAGGAGTCTCTAACATTGCAACAAGTCTTCTGAAGAACACGCATTAAAACAATGTATGAATTTGATCTGATATGCTTTACTAACACGAGGATTTCTGGAATGTTTGCAACCTCAAACTGTTTATGCACAAAATAATTTGCAGATATCCATGACTGTACTTACATGCCTAAATAACATCTGTAAAATATGCCTGTAAATGCATGTATTTAAACCTGAAAATCCATTTAAAGGATTCCATTTAATCCACATGCCCTTAAAGCAATATGAATAGGTACTACAGCATTGCCTCTGATCCTGAAGCCTGTACCGCAAAAACAGATTTAAGATCCTTTTTACTGGTGAGGATATTAAATGAAGTCGGGAGGGCCGCGGGAGGGCAGGGAATTCCATACGTGGTGTTTTAAGTTGTTGATTTCTTGAAATTACACCTCATATAAACAAATATTTTCATGTGGATTATTAAGAATTATCAAGTAGCCAGATCTGCTTGGTTTACATTGCTTTTAATTTCAAATCAAATACTTTTATTAATATTCAGCAGCTTTATACTTGGTTGAGGAGTAAAATTATTCAGGCAAGTCTGAATCACTGCGATTCAGCCATCTTCAAATCTAAGTAAAATAAACACATTTCACATTTGAAACCCTAACCTCTACTATTTGGCACGGGGATACTTACTAGGTCAGAGGTATGCCTTTCAGCATGCGAGTAAAGCACGCACTTTGTCCATGTCCATGGATTTTGTAATACAGTCCTTTAGCAATCCAGCAACATTGCTAGCATTGTTAGTGTCGGGCATTGCTTAGGAAAGTTGCTACACAATACTGGTGTTGCCTGACCCAAAATCCTTTGAAAAGAACAGAGGCTTGGAAGGGTGTAAGCCAGCACAAGCCAGGCACACGGAGAGGCTGAGCTGTGGCAGGTGAAGCTGGGGATGGGCACTGGCAGGAAATCGAGAGGCACGCGGGCCCGGTTCAGCTGTGGCCTGAAATGCCCCCGTTTCAGGTGGGCTAATGTGGATTACACATTCGCATTTTATTTTTTTTTTTTAAATCAAGTCAGCTTGAAGTTTCCAAAGGTTAGTCCTTGTATCTGTGGCTTCTGCGAGGATACACGAGGAAGGAAACAGGATTTCAAAGGAAAATGCCTTTTTACCACATGATCCTGATCTCTGGTTACACATCGAGTAAGACAGGGCTTTTGCCTCCCGCAAGGAAGAACAGGAAATGCTGCATAACCCTCCCCTAAATTAAAAGCTTATTGCTCCTTCAAGGCGAACTACTCACTTAACAGCCCGGGAGCTCCAACCGCGGCCCTGCCGCCACCCGCGGGCGGCGGGAGGGGGGCG